>JAUBNY010000721.1:3016020-3030115 GCA_032275445.1 Crypturellus soui
ACCTTCAAATATCCAAAGAATAGAGAATATCTCTCAGCCTTCCCTTTAAAAGAAAGGAAACTTAGAGAAACGTGTACCGAACTGTACAGATTTTCATGTCACTTATTGCATACTGTGCACCTTGCACATATTTCCTGCTCTGAATTAACAAATCCATCTGCCATTCCTGAATCACTCTAAAAACTTATGCCATGCCATCAATTTATATAATTTTTATCCCCTGGCAATATGCAACTTTCATGTTCTAACATAGAGAACCTGCATCTTCTAAGGACGGCCAAAAATGACATATAGTACGTTTTTAATATAGACAAGTGTATTTGGAAAGAAGAAACCAGAGAAGACAAAAAGTCTGGAAATGTTAAGACATTCTGAAAAATGATGGCAACCCATTACAGATGACTAGAGAATTTGGGGAAGTGCCATATTCCCTATTTCATATAAGACTGCACATAGCTCACCATATATTGCTTGAGGCAACCTGAAAAACAAGTAAATAAATTCAGCAGTCTTGACCTTATCAAGCATATATTAACAATTTTTACCAGTTGATTCCTCACTGGTACATTTTAGAAGTAGCGTAGAATGGGGTCAGGTGTAGATGAAGAAGACAAGGCCATAATTCCTCAGTGTCAGCTCCACGGAAGTTTCCTTTTAGTTGCATCACTAAAACCTCCAAATGTAAGCAAGGCCAGCGGGGCACCATTACAGTTAATGCTCAGAAATGTACTTTTTGCCAGTGCAAAGTTCATTTTTTTCCTTATCAAAAGTCTGTTCATCTTGCCAGTGCTGCTTCTAATGTCCTATAATTATTTTTTATGGCCCTTCTTGTTAGTTCCAGTGATAAACTCAGAATGAGAAGCAACTTCTGCAGCTTCACATGCCAAAATTAAAATCTCTTTCAGTCTTTACAGACATACATATCTTTTGTATGTACAGGATTTAGGGAAATAGAACCAAAGCTGCTGATTTTATTTAGCAAAATCTGTCCAAACGCTGTCTGCAGTCATCAGCCAGTTTCAAACTTACAACCCCAAAACCAACTGACCACATTTTATTTTCCCCTTATGAAACTAAACTGATTCCAACGATCTCTCTATTTTAAAAGTGGAAAGCTGTAAGAAGAATAAACCCAATGAAATATGTGGGGGGGTAGTCTCAAAGTTCAGGGCTGTTCTGTTGCATTTTCAGCACCTCTATTTTGTTCACCATTAAAAGCCTCTACACCCATAGCAAAGTTTGATTTTGCTATCAGCTGTACCCTACTGACAGAAACTGCTCCTTTGCTGCTAGGTAGCATGTCCCAAACAAGCTATTACTCCCTTTGGTGGCATTTTAATATAGGAAATTCCTGGTTCATGGCAGACAGCAGACATTACAGAACTAAACAACTAAAAGTTAAATGCTAAATACATCTGGTTAGATTACTTTTCCATGAGATGTCTTGTATAACTATTGTTGTTTTATAGATGGCACAAAACAAGCATAGCTTGTATTTTTCAGATTGTTTTTCAGTCTTTTTTTTTCAGATAATGAGGTAACTAACCAACGTGGCTATGCAGTAGAGCCCAGACATCATGTGCCTGACAAAACAGGTTTTAACTGGAAATGCTATCCTGACAAAATGGAAAATACAGCCGACTTTGTAGTGAAAAACCCCACAAACGTAAATGTCAGTTTATTTTGGTAGCTGACAGAAAAGCTATTTGCTGAACAGCTTTATTTAATATGTTGATATTAGTAGTATTCTGATTTCCAAGCAGAAGTTTTACGCAAGTTCCAGTGTGCTCTGCATCCTTGCCCAGTTGTCACCTAAACATGCAAAGCAACTGCAATATTTAAGGTTGTTTCTTCCATATATGTGTTACACACTGTGGCTGCATCCTGTGGCTAGCAAGGTCGAAGTAAGTTCTTGTTTTGTTTTGTTGTGAAAGTTTCTCCTTTCTACTGTTTATTTGATTTAATTTGCAGAGCATGGTATCTATTTCATGGAGCAGGGGGTGAGATTCAAGGCTATATCATCTCACCACAGTGAGTGAATGATAGCCCAACACATCACAGCTAGCTCCCTTCAGCTTTATATATCCAATGACAGCACAGAATTCCTTGACTTCCAATGGCAAGACTGAACAACTGCACATTTGGAAGTCTGTTTGCTTGCAAAAGCAACTCTGCCAAAGTTTACAGGCAATGAACTAAAGTTAGTGGCACAAGGCTTTCCAAATTAAAGAAATTCATAGTTATGCTGCTACTGTAGGAATGCAAATAGCAAAATTTCTACCTTGCTCTCAATACAGGGGCTGACTTACCCCAAGTAAATAATATCTACCCAATCATCTCCTCGTCCCCTTATAACTGAAGCTTATATACAAATCAATAGCCAAAGAGCCATGTTCAAAGTTAGTTCACCAACCTACTGCCTGTTTAAAAAACACTGATCCAGTGCCTCCCTATGAGAAGAGAACAAACATACCCTGCCTTACACTCCAAAGAGGGGAAAGCCCATTGCATCCAGCAATCCAGTAACCAAGTTCCAATTTATAAACAACATGAAAATGTTCCAGAAGGGAAAAAAGAAAAAAAAAAGGAAAGAAAGAGAAAAAGAGAAACAGAGAAACTGGTATTTCAGTGTTTGTCCCCTAACGACACTTTTCTGTTTCCATGGCTGTAGGCAGTACATTCCAAATCTGCAAATCTGAGTAATTTTCATGCTAGATAAAAGGACAAACAAATAAACAACTCACAGGGAGAAAAATTCAGCTCCACAACCAAATGGAGGGCCTCGGGATTCACTGAGCTGTCAACATATTAGAGCCTCTGCGCGAGACTTTGCTGATACTACAGCAGAAGTGAAGAAACATTTCTTCACCTCCTACACAGCTATGACATACACCTAAAAAAGGGCTCTGTATGTCACAATCTATTGGACTCAGCATGAGACTTGCAACATGAGGGCTCTGGTGTCACACCTGAACTGCTTTAGAGAATAAACAACTTTTACACCCCTTCTTTTTTTGTATATAATACCATAAACTTATCCAGATATTAGTTGGAACCGTTACATATATAAATGATATGTAAACAACTGCCTGTAGCTTATATAAACAGAAAATAGAAAGAAGCAAAGTAGAAATTATTTAAAACCCGTTTCTTTGTCGAGTCCTGCCTTTAGTGGTCTGTGTTATCCTTGATATGATTAATGGCAACACAAATACCTAAAAAGAAGCAAAACCCGTATGCTGCTTCAGCTACAATGGTGCTAGTTTCCCCTCTGCAATTAGGGGCTGAAGTTGATCACAATGCTTACATGAGAAATAACCCTAAATCCACCTGTGCTACTCCAAACAATCTTTATTATCTCCTCTACGAAAATTAAGGTTACAGGAAAACAAATTAATAAAAATGAAAATTATATTCTCTTCACAAACCCATTTAATTTATAAATACTTAACTTTCTAGTCAGGTTACTTACTTATGCGCATTTAACTTACCCTTCCTTAACATGTCTGGAATTATTTTTAAGTTTAGCCAAAAGCTGTAGTAAATTCATTTGGAACCACAGAATCAAGCATGCACTAGTAATGCTTTCCACCCGTGACCATTATATTAATGAGCACCTTAAGCACTTGTTAGTTAAGAGCAGAAAACAGGTTTATCTTCCTAAGACAGACAGACACTCCCTATATTTTAAACAAAAACCAAATAGAAAAACCAAAATACTGCTACTGTGCGAAGCTGATAACAAGTTGCAAAAAAAAAAAACAGTGTTAACAATCTATAAGCATAAGCAATTTAAATTTCCACGATAAAGTTCACTATGCTCGTGCCACTTGGGCTGCTCCAGCCATGGGTTTGTCAGCTGCTGCTAGTGAAACACTGCAAGGAAGCCGAGAGCCTTCGGGAGCCTGACCCTGAGTTTTTAACTGCTTATCCGTGACAAATTTAAGAATAGGCTCTGCCTGGTGACGTCTACTTAACTACTAATCTACTTTAATAATTCACCAGAGATGTTTGATTATGTTATTGGTTCATTTTAGCCATTCAGTTCACAAGGTAAAATCTTGGTAAGCAAAGTGATATCAAACGGATCGATCGATATTTGATGCCTTGATACGGCCTCATTGGCCTGATTCTGCCAGCCTATTATCGCACTGAGATAAATTGACTGTAATACTGTAGCTTAACTCTCACCAGGCTATTCTGACTTAACCTACGCTAGATTTTATTATCATTGAACTGTGTGGAAAGCAGGCTGTATCTTTGTTTCTCTGTTATTAATAACTTTTGAGACAAAAAGCAATACCTGTTGCAAATACTTGTAAATAGAAAATTAGACAGTGTGGTTAACTGTGTGGTTAAACTGTGGGGTTTTTTTTCTTCTTCTGTGAGTTAATTCTCCATAACAATATCTCAACCAGTTTTCAGTAAAGATGGCTGCCTGCTAGTAATAGTCAAAGGTTTTTAAAAGTCATAATTCATTTAAAGCTGAGCTATCAAGCCTCCTCATTATTTGTTTAGATGCATACCTTTTTTAATCCATTTTACAAAATGTAGCAGTGATGTGCAGAATACTTTTTATATGGAACATCACATATTAATTTACAAAGATTTCCAGAATCATGTGCTAAGATAAAAAGATCTTTATTACATTAAAAGCTCTCTGTTATCAGAGTAATAATTTGACAAAACAACAAGAAACAAAAGAATTTGTTGTTGTTGTCTGTTGACAACAACAGAATTTAGATCCACAAAAGGATTAAAATGCTATTTTTTTTTTATTTGTGCACAAATTGCAAATGTTGGGGCACAACCTTTAGAGATAGAATTCAAAAAGAATTTCATCTCCTTTTCCTTAAACATTGTCATAAGCAAAATGTCATTACTGAGGCTCTGTGGAAGCTGGCTTCTCATTTGGTTTAACAGAAATCTACGGACAGAGGATGCTGAACGTCAGTGCCTTCTCCTTTGTCAAAAAGCTTAAATGTAACAGGAAACAATGAAGTGGGATTTGCCAGTCTAACACCTAGAAGAGTTTAGGTGCAAACTAATCTCTGTAAAAATTCATCTACGGAGGTGAAAAGAAAAGTAAGAAAAGAGAAGGAGTTCTCAGAATCCAGACTGCTAATTTAAGTAAGTCAAAACTGCACTAGTGAGAAAGTCAAGACTATGCTGTTTGTTTCTAACAAGCTATAAAAATAGTATAAATCATCTGTGCACCAGACTCTCTTTTGTGGTTAGAATAAAGACAAAAAAAAAAACAGGTAAAGCTACAAAGATTAAAAAAAAGTTTAGTAGTGAAAAATGTTGATTATGTATATTATCTACTATTAATAATTTTCAAACAAATTCCTTAGGAGGCATATATATATTCAAGTCATCTAAACTTATGCAAGCCATATTCCTATGTAAGAAAAGAGTTAAAAAAAAAAGAAGACAACTGTGTGTAGATCTTCATGCTGTAAACATGCATATATACATGCCTAAGGGCAAAAACTGGCCCTCTTCAGGACTGACACCACATACAACCCCAGACACAAGCCTGCCAGGAGCTTCAATAAGACAAGACTTGCAGTGCATGCAATGGAAACCTCACCAAAAATAAAAGAAGCTGCAACAAAACTATCCTGCCATGCAAATCTCTTTCTATACCTAGCTATTGGAATTTTATTTTTGTCTGGCTTAAATAACACAGTTAAAAATGCCATTGGGAGCAAAACATGACACACTTTATGAGTTTTTGTTCTGATTAAATAGATGAAACTGTTCGGACTATATAGCAGGGAAAGAGAAAGAAGAAAAAGAGCAATGAAGTTTAAGAGTTCATTTATTTCATAGTCTCTGGCATACAGATTACAGTGGTAAACGGGTCCGTTCATCAGAATTTTGAGTGAACAAGAGATATAAACCACTAATCAAGGCAGGGGAATGCACATCTCAGATACACAGAAGGAAAGGATGGGAGCACCTGTTTAAGCTGGGACGTTCACAATACATATACCTATAAGTGTGTGCATAACTAGAAGCTCAGTACACCATTCAAGATTTTAGAGTAGAAAATCAACCATAAACTACATAGATCAGGTTACAAGAAAAACTGGGAGAAAAAACCCTCTTTCATCGCATTTATGAACATACTTTTTTAGTATAAAATTATTCTTAAACACAAAGAGAAGAAATGACTGTGGATTAAAACCCCAAACAAACAAAAATATTAATGTCCATTTAATGTACTGTATTTGTATTTTGGCAAACAGACTGTTATTTGTGAATTATCAATAAAGGTTACACATATTGTTCTACCATAAAGACTGTTTGCTGTTTGGTGACAGAGTTTGCAATGAAAATATATCATGCTTAAATAGACGGCTATTTGGTGAAGTACTCACTGTTTTCATTCTAGATTATGCTTCTTAAAGAACACATATAAATATGGCCATTATATATATAAAATTTACAAATATATATTCATTTATTAACCACAAATACAATACCTATGATCATAGATAAGCCAATTGTTGCCTTTCAGAGACAGCTTTCTTTCAGCTTACATTAAATATTACAAATAAAAGCAATTTTTTTTTAGCAAAAAAAATCTTGTTCTAGGAAATAATGCTAAGGGAGTGAATATTCTCATCAAAACGAGATGAGAAATACCTATAATGCACTACTACAGTAAAGGGGGGCCTGGTAGCAGCTTGTACATTTAGGTTCCTTAAGAATTTCCACTGTGCAGAAATCTGGTGACCTTTTCTTGAGAAATCTAACATATCCATTCTTTGCAGTGGGACTTTGAAATTCAGTAACAAAAAAAGCCCTGGGGCTTGAAAAGTCTCTTCTCATTGGGTCATGAAATCCATGGAGGTTTATCTGCATGATGGACATGTGAAAAAATGCAGACTAATTAGAAAAAAAAAAGCACTACTTCCTTTCTCTCATTTGCATTTTTCCAAAAAACACTGAAAGTACTTTGTAATACCAGTGTAGCAGCACCAGCAGCTATGTTTACTGCTTTAGCAACACAATAGAGCTTACAAAACAAATGTAGAAAGTTAAATACTTCAGAAGGATTTTGCTAAAACTTTTTTAAAATTATAACTTCTATAGAGACAAATAAGTTGTATACTTGTGCTTCATAATGCTTAATTTAGTATTTTAAATAAATGCAGACTTTCATCATCTATCTATGTGTGATTATTGTAAACCAGGAGTCCAATTCTTACTCACCTTATAGACTTTTTTCGCACAAAGGGTCTACACTTGATCAAAATAGATTAGAATCAAGACCATGGATTTAATTAGATTGTTTCATTTAGTTAAATCCTTAGTATTATCCTTTACCCTTGAGAAAAGCTATACTTTATATTTCTATTTTAGTCAATTTTCTCTCTTTTCAATTATGAAAACTCACTGAAACAACTGATACCATTTTTATTTGCTCAACATCTTGTGAAATGGCAACCAAGGTATAACTTTGAATCCTGAAAATCACGAGGGAGTAAGATTTCTGTACTCTTCTCAGAGTAGTCCTTTTAAATTTTATATCAACCTTCTATCATTTACTGCTTTCGATCTTATATTCATTAGCTTTCTTTTGAAATACCAAAATTCTTCACCTAATTTGGTTATGTTTTTATTTATTTAGAGAAATATAAATAATGTCAGCTGTTTTAGGCTATGCTGAAACAGCCTATGTATTTATAAGACAGAACCATAAATTATGAATTCTAGGACTGACTCCTGTCTTGCTCAGATTACTTATTGCTAAATCCTGGTAGTAGGTTCACCTAGTTTCCTTCTTAGCATAAGGAAAGGATATGTCCCCTCATTCCCATAGAAAATTATATTAGAAGAATAAAACCTAATCTCATTAAGTTTTTGTCTGATCTATATAGCTGAAATGAAAAACTAAACTCTAATGCACAGAAGTGTTATGGCCTGGAAATGACAATTTAATGACTGGTTGCTGTTTTGAGGTCCTGAAAGAGAAATGGAGAGCTTTGTTAATTTTCCCCTCCTCTTCTACTAGAGAACACAACACCACTTACTGTTTCTATTTTCATACAACTTAGTGTATGACAGAGTGTAAGATTTGAATTAGCACTAACTCTAGAGGGCAAGGATGTACCAGTGTTCAGAAGGTTTCAAGAAAAGCTGGTGGCACTATATGCCATATGGGTACATCTACCAATGTACCTGTTAACTACTTCAAACTATTTGCCAAAGTTAAAAAAAGAGCTTATATATAGCCAAGCAAGGTAGGTCACTATTTACTCATTAGGAAAAATGGTCACTTAGTCTCACAGTTTTGAATATTACCATGTTTCAACATTATCCTTATAACCTAAATTTAAAGACTTTAAGGGTAAAGTTTTCTGTAGTAAATTTCTTGAGTGTTAGCTCTATATTTAATATCATTACTACTTCTTATAAGCTAGTGACAATTTTAAGCACTCATTTTAATTTAATTAACACTTAAGTACCCAGAGAAAAATATGATGCTCACTAATAGATTATGTATTGAAAAAAAGAGAGTATTCTCTCTTTTAATGGAGTATAGAAACTTGACCTTACCTATAACATTTCTGTCACTATACCACTATGAATCAGTAACCTCTATACTGAAATTTCCTTAATGTCTGATTAATAAGATAATTTAGAACTACAGTAAACTACTCTACAATAACTGATACATCTATAAAAAATGCTAGATGCAGATTTGAACTTTGGAGATTCCAGTAAAATAACTTATTACAAATGAAGAGTTAAATCTGCATTTACAATGGAAAAGGACTGATTTCCTCTCCTTCAATCTGATACAAAAAATATCTCACATAAATTACTGCAAAGTAATGCATATCAAGAAGAAAGAATGGAATGAAAAAAAAATACGAATAAAAACAAAAAAGCAATTCAAGCCAAAACAACTATGGAACCACTAACTAGATCTGAAATTGCAACTATTACTACACTTAGAGTATTTAGAAAACATATGTTAAGTATTTTTTCTGTGAAATTACTAAATTTCTACTTTTAATGTAGTATTGTAAGATACACAATGGTTACAACTGAGTTTTTGTATTCACTTTACATTGCAATACAAGAATTCTGAAATATCACTACTATAGCTCTAACAGTATGTTATATGCCCACATTCCCATCAACCATGATTGAGATATTCCTAAAAATCCATAGTCTCTAATATTACATTTTAACATTTTTTTTTTCAAATTTACTCTCAAAAACATGTCATTCATGATTTTCAGAGGCACCAAAATTGGTCTAGTCTAAGGGAATTGCAGCTCTTCACTATAAAGGCTGTCAAGAAAGCACAGATGCTATGTAAAGCACTTTGCCCAGAAGGAAAACCTTAGTACTCAGTGCAGTAAACCACTTATTTACTTATTATATTTAAATATGCTTACAGTATTTTACATTAGAAACATCATATTCATTCATTTTTCAACTAGATTAGCAGCACTGAGGAAAAAGGAACTGAATGAATTTTGTTACGCATATTATTAAAGTTATTTTTATAGTTTCAAAGGGGTTAAGGGCGAACTATGTACACTTGAACAATATATACTTAAAAATCTGCAATGTCCAATAAACACCTAGCTTAATAAACACTCTTGCATTTAGACAATGTGGTAGCTGTGGTCTTCAACGAACTGTTAAGAATAATTCCTAAGACAGACACAGGAAAGCCCAGCTACAGGTTTTGGTCCATTGAAAATTCAAAGCCAGACGATCCAGGAGTAGAACTGCACACAGTGGTGAAAGTTTCAGGAAATGAGGCATGTGCACATGCATGTATAGATCTCTCATTTCCATTTATATCATTCCACATGTAGGAGAATTAAAAACAGTAGTTTTTAAGGCAGTTAGTACCTGGGGAATTATTTTACATCAGTGATTATGGGCCACTCCCACGTCTGCCTCAAAATATTATCTAAGGAATAATGAGGAATTTTCCAAAAAATGCATTCTTTGGAGAATTAAATTACCTTCGTAGAGACAATAAAATCTAATCAATGCATTTTTCTGAACATGTTCCCTGGGTCTCTCTTTCCCATTAATATTAATATATACAAAATCAGAAGCCAAGTCATTTCAAAATTTATACATTGTATGTATAAATTTAGAAGTCTAAATGTGAAATGTGCTCACAGAGAAACAGTAAACTTCACACTTGATTTTTAATACATTTAAATGTTGGGCTTTTTCCAGTAGAATAATCTCAAGAGACCTAATTAACCAAATGCCAATTTTTCAGATTAGCAGAGAATCTAGATTTGTAGATAACAAAAATGCAGGCTAAGATAGGACTGCAGTACTGACACGTACAGCTTTTCAAACTGTAATTTTTAATTGTATAAGGCATTTATTTTCTACTTATTATTGGTTAGAACCAGGAATAAGACTAATTTTGCATGAAGACTGCAGAATCTTGTCAATCATCTAATAACATTTGTGATTATATTAGCAGCAACTGGGAAACAATTAGAACTGAATAACCTCCTCCTAGAAACACTGGGTGATTTATAACTGATTGATGACTGGCAGCAATGTCAGGCAAGATTTTGTCTTCATGAACACCTGGAAATTAATGACAATGATTTCTTCATCAAGCAACAGGTAGAATAAGATGAAGAAGAATGATTTTGAAATACTGTAATACTAAACAATAAGAATTAAAGCTGTCTGGTGCACGAAAGTGGTTATATCAACTCAATCTGCTTGCTTATCAGGCAAGTCTCCCACAGAAATCACTTTGATTATCAATGCAATTCATTAATCAAAGTATTAGAAAATGTGTTTAAAAACACCATTGTAGCTGTCGCTTGAAACCATATTTAACCAAATAAAGATACTGCCCTTTACCATAACTGACCCTCTCTATGTATCTTCCATGCTTTAATGACATCCTTCAAGAATGTTTATCCCTCAAAATATAAATTATTGAAACGTCAATAGGTTCCTAAAAGAAGGACCATGAACAAAAAAATGCTTCTAGTTCTAGAAAAATTACATTGAGGTTGCATATATTTTTAGCATGTTATGTACTCATAATTACTTCATTTGTTCACAAATAAATACCATTTTCCAAAAGCAGTACTAACAGGTACTTTAAGATAAGAATAAAAATAAAAGAAAATTTCAGAAGTTTGCTAACATGCTTCTAAGCATGCATATATTGTGTAGATATAAATATATATAGCACATGTATACATGCAAAAGTACACATTGACAAGTAAACGTATATTTTGATTTTTAAAATTAGCATCACTGATTGCTGCTGCCTAATCATTTCAAACATGACAAGACATTATTTTTCATACGTAACTTTACAAAGAAAAACACTGTTCTATTCCATAAGTAATATAATGTATTTTGCTGCTAAAAATAATTAATTTTTTATATTCTGCCCTTCCATTGAAATGTATGAACAAGATAAGTATTATAGCTCATTGTATAGGTCATTTTTCACAAGGTTCTCATGACACACTGTATGACACAAGGTTTATTTGTAAATACACTTTCCTGACAACAGATGTTTTGAAATGACTCCTATTTTGCTTGGTAAAGACTTACTTTAAAGGTTTTAACAATAAATTTCAGTGATGAATTCAGTAATCACTTTACACATTTTAGATAAATTAGGAAGGGACTAGTATAAATGTTCATTTGAAGCTCATATAAGGAACATTTAAAGCAATCAACTTAATAAAATGTGCTTTTCACAAGGATTAATCATTTTAAATTGTACAGCATAAGATGCTTAGCTGATGACTTCTGCTTAATTGTTTTTTCACTGTTTCCCTCCTAAATTGCAAGCAACTTTGAATCCACAGGTACTCCATACATTGCATTATGTATCATGAAAGTACACAGGCAAATGCATGACTGTATTTTTTCAGCAGGAATTTTTGTGGAATTCTAATCCTGAGATCTTAACACAAATGAATGGATAAACACCACCCTGTCTCCATTTGAAGGATGCTTAGAGAAAATAAACTATGGGAGTTGACGCTGCAGACTTTACAGGAATAGCCCTTGCTCTGATGAGTCCCTTTGAAATCATCTGTATCAGTGGTGTGAGTTACAGGTAAGTTATACTCTAATCTGGTTGTCTTATTTGAGAACGTCATACGGTGCCTTATGAAAAATGAATGAATGAAAAAGGATGAGTTCAGAAGCTTCTTCCCACCTAAGGAAATGTTGGGCATTTCAGTGCCATGAGGCACTCATCGCCTCCTCAAGCCATAATATAGTGAAATACAGAGTTTTTCCTGAGCAAGACTGCACAGGCGGTCTAGAGCAATTGCTCAGTTAGCCAACCTCCTGGGCTTGCTTTCATCAACAAGTACCACACAGACAAATCCACCGTTAGCAGCTAAACACTCCAATGTTCTACTTAAGCACACACACAGATTGCCTAAAAATATGTCAGCAGAGATTCTGCCATTAATATGCTGAGTATCATCTTCCTCTCTGTCCATGTACTATCTAAAAATGGCAAGATTTAGCTCACATTAGAAGTTTTAAGAAATAATTCTTACAGTAACAAAGTCATGTAAAAATAAGATTGTATAGATTTGGGCAATTTATGGTATTTCAAATATGAAGCAGGGAAAAATGGAGGAGAGATCCATCAAGACAGATCACTAATTACAATTCTCAAAATTATTTTTGACTTAAGTTGAGGAGGAGCTATAATTCCATACTACAACACATGGTGGCATTCTTTAACGTAAGAATGCTTTGCTTTTAGTTGGGCAATGATTGATAATATCTATGGTATGAGCTAAGATGTTCGGTCTTCATGGTGTATCCTTTTGTTTTGTAACTACTTGTTTCCTGAGGATAAGTACAAAATAAAGTTCTCACCAGGTCTGAACCCTCTAAAGCTGAACTAATGAATTCAGCTTGAGTTGAATGTCGCAAAAAAACTACAGAAGTCATTGTTGCACCATGTAACTCTCTTTATTTCTAGGGCAATGATACAAAGTATTGATAAAATGCAATCACGTTACTCCTTTAATTTTCAACAACTCATCTGATTGCCATGATGAATAACGGTCTGCAAACCTTCCTCATTCATATTAGAAGCCCTAATCAAATGCCATCAGCTGGAAAGCAGACGCACACATTGGTATTCAAGCAGCGCTCATCAATATGTAACATCACTCCCAAATATGCCATCTATGACATAGACTTTCCTAACTCTCAAGAGACTATTTTCTGCTGCACAAGAGCGAGGAGGGGAAACCCTATGGTACGGCCAGACTATGTGTAGAAAGACAAGCTTCACAAGAGGGGTCAGTAGAGACAGTTCCCTCGGGTTGCTTTGCCAGTCACTCGAAAGCTTTAAGCACTTTGCATGGACAAACGGTTCTTTAAGGAAGAGGTGAAAGGCACTGACAGGGGCTTAGCATGATCACCGCAACTTATTGCATGTTGCACCAGCAGTTTTCCACACCATGGAAACCACTCACTATTGCCACCTCAAAAAGAAAGAAAGAAAAAAAAAAGACTCCAAAACCCCATCTCCCTCGCTCCAAAAGCTGTCCCTCTGGACCCACACGGACCTGTTGTTTGCAAGCACAGCCTTATTCCCTCCTGCCGCCGGGGACCCCCTTAGTCCCCCGGGCGGCTGCCCGGAGCAGAGAGCCCTGACGGCAGAGGAGGGCAAGGAGGGGAACCAGCCACCCGCACCCCATAAAGAAAAGGAAATATCTTCCCCCGGGAAAGCGCTGCTTTCTGGCCCGCGCCCCACAGGTTTCTCGCCACAGGTCGCCGCACCCGCACACACCTTGGCGCCGCAACCGCCGCTTCTTGAGGCCGAAGATGCGGACCTTGGAGAAGATGTCCACCAGGTTGCCGTTGCAGAGCCCGCGGTTCTTGCTGGGGCTGTTCCGCCTCCTGCTGGCCGAGGGCCGGTCCCAGTGCTGCTCCCGCGCCTGCCGCTTCTGCCGGATCAAGCCGCTGGCGATGGCCGCGGCCATGGCTGCGCCCCGCTCCGCACCCGCGCCGCGCCGCTCCGCTCCGCACCCGCGGCCGGGCGCGCTCAGCGCCGGCGGGCGCCCATGGCGAG
>JAUBNY010000721.1:3099795-3113862 GCA_032275445.1 Crypturellus soui
GCAATGACAGAATGTTTTTAGTTTATGTTCTCAGAGCGGTAGGATGTCCACTGTGTAAATAACCAGAGCTTCTACCTTATATTATACATACAGTAGATATTCTAGTAAGAGTTTTACATCACATGCATGCACATTGCTAATTATAAGAAGTCTTTGCTTGGTTGCAGATAGCATGAGTTGGTTAAAACATCTGCAGTAATGTAAGTAAAAGCAAAGTCAGAGCCTGTTCATTTCTCAGAATAAACAAAAATGGAATAGGCAGAATCAATTCTATTGGCTTAAAGGGTGTTTTCCCCATGCATATTAGGAGACAATTCTCATTAATGGCTATACTAATTTTGCCTTTTAAAGTAATCAAAAAGAGAAAGAGTCCAAGTTCATGAAACTACACTGGTATATTTTGGAATTAGGCAGAACCCACCCATTGAGCCTGATTAATTAAAGTAACCCCTATACATAATTCACATGTAGTTTTGTCAGGTCCACTAGGCCCTAATGTTGTATCTCAGGAGAGATTTTATGGAGATCAAGAAACCTAGGGAAAGCATACTTTCTAATCTGTTACCATTGACCATTATCAAGCCTAAAGAGACAACAGTAACAAGCTCCTACTGTCTTTACTAGTCTTCCTGCTGTACTGTTCTTAAAATTGCTCCACAATGATGGACAGGATAAAGAGCACAGAAATCCATTAGCGTGAGTAAAGATTAAGGATACTGCTAATGTATATTCCTTATTTGGTTAAACATTGTCTTGCGTAATCATCTCTTGCCAATGGTTAAAAATTAATCTTTAGGATATAAAAGGAATTAGGTTAGAGCTAATTAAAATGCTATTATACAAAATATACTGAACTAATTTGGCTGAAGGTTAAAAACAGAGTATTCTCATTGGCAGTTGTATGGTTGTAGACTTTCATCTTAGTGAAAACTGTATGTTTTTTTCAAATTTGGAAAAAGCCATAACATACAGGGACACTGCAGAGAGCAATCCTTCCCTGTATAGCATGGCATTCTTTTCATCGCTAAATGTCTGTCTACTTCTCTCTCACCTTAAAAGCAAGACCTCATGACTCAATAATGATAAATATCCCCAAACTCTGAACATGTTGTTTGGAAGATCTTTGGAAATTCTCACACTTCCAGTATTTATCACAATTATTTATGCCGTAGACCTATTCTAAAGACTCATTTTGAACAACAGTCAAATGAGCATGTTTCTTCTTGACATTTTTTTAGAGATCATACACTAACAGAAAAGCAGATGGTCTTCACACCTCAAATATAACAGCTTCAGTACCAACATGCTAAAGATGTTGCTTGGCTTCCTGCATTTGTATAGCAAAACTTTTGGTTTGCATCCTGAATAAAGTTTGTTTGTGTCTGCTCTCAAGAGGAGTGGGTTTTGTTTTCTTGGTTTTTTTCCATGTCAAGGTAAAGGAATTTGATAATTATTTAATGATACAGGCTTTAGTCTGCCTAATTATTCCTGTAGACCTTTTTCCTTGACCATTCAATTGGCCCTAGATTGCCTTTACTGGATTCAATTACATTTTCTCAAGAGGAAATTGTAACCCATACTATATATGCTTTCCAAAATTTCAAAGGTGCTGGTGGAGAGGGAAGTGGTTTGAAGGAAAAAGCCTACTGATTTGATAAAGCTGCATTCATTGTTATAAAAGTACTTCTTTAAGCGCATCAAAGTGTTAGCATCAAAGATGTGTTTTTGATAGGGCACTTGTTAATATTCGCAGAAGCACAAGGTAACTCTTGAGACAAACTGCTAGCATACGGTACACGCATAATTATGACATATATGCTATTTCCTCAAACTTTCTTGGAAAGCTCAGGCATGACTATGTATATAAATTCCACACTTACTTTAATTCTGGCATATGCTTTCAACATTAGCATAAAATATGCATTTTGATGACATAAGATAAGGTTCTAAAATCCACAAATGAAATCCATGTCTATCTTGTATCATGTCCAGATGCATAGCTGTTCAGAGACAGTTACAATACAGAAGTCTGACAGACAGATACCTGAACAGCCATCTGGTGCAGCAGAGACTCTTTTCTTATGCAGTGTTTCCACTGCACTATCCAGTCACATTCTGCACTGTGGTTAAACTATTGCAAAGAGGAATGCACTTGCCATACTTAGAAAATCTAAAGAGCACACTGTTCCTTCTGGAAGAATCACTCTGCGCTTCAGCAAATGGGCCGTAAAGATCATTTCCTTGCACGTTGTAGTCAGCGCTAGAACACTCCAAGCAGAAGCTGTCATACTTGACCTGAATCTTATATTTCAGTGTACTTACTTCTTGTTGCAAAATAAATAATAAAATTAACTAAACTACATGTTTCCAGATGACTTTTTTGAGAAGCAAGAGGGAAAACAGAATATCTGGTTGTAATATAACAAATGGTGAAGTCAACATATCTGGTGTAAATTAGGTGAAGCTCAATTCTTCATCATCAGCTCATTATAGGAATCAGACCCCACCAGCAACAGAAAAGCAAAGAAAAGGAGGCAGACACACCCCAATGCAACATGGCAAAGTTCTATGTTGTAAACTCAAATAGCTCAAGGAAAAGTTTTGCAAATACATAAAGAATGCTCAAGTCAAGGAGAAGTAGACTTCCAAATCTCTGAAGAGAGTTTTCAGAATCTCCAGCATTAACATTATTTGTAAATAAGGTTATATCCATTGTACTTGCCTGGGAAATAACATCAGACATTTCAGGAGATCAGATTTAAGAACAAAGAAATAAAGAAATAGTAGGAAATGGTTATTTGAGGATATATTTATTTTTAGGAAAGCAAAATCTATCATATGAATTCTGCAGTATGATTTATTTTGGATTTTCTTTTTTAGGTTGAATTCCATACGATACTAGAAATATTGCACATGATTCTATTCATAATACATACATTTCAGATTTCACTGATAGCATTTCTGTTTAATTAAATGTCTAGCAAAAAGAGACAATATTCTGTTCATATATACAGACATTGGATATATATACATAGATTCATATATATATATATATATCATACTTTATATATAGTGTATATATATATATCATGCTTTCCTTTTCGCAAGGTAATATTTAGCTAGAGAAGTTTCCTTGTAGTAGGGAAAAAATATCACTAGTAAAAAAAAATTTCACATTCAGTAAGGATTTTGACAAAATATTCAAAAATATCTGGTCTGTGTGGCCTATGTGCATCCACAAAGAAACGTATTTAAAGCTTTTGTCTTTATGGCCATATTAGTTCAATTTGTATCAGTGGGGAGGAAGCAACACTTTTCTCTGACACCCCGCTTCTCATCTACTATATATTTTTTTCATATAGTTAAGCAAATAATAAACTGCTAAGACTTGAAAGAATTCAGAGGAGGTTAAACACCTGTAGCTTCATCTGGGTGTCCTCTTCCTCTAGGTAAGAGGTGCTGCATATTGGACCTACTTGAGAAGAAATCTGCTGATATTGACAAGGATCTTATCAGAGATGATCTACATAAACAAAGATAGTTAATATCTCTTATCAGAGATGATCTACATAAACAAAGATAGTTAATATCCTCCAGCCCTAAAATGATAATCTTTCTCTCCCTCTCATCCCCGTGAATTTCCTGAAGCAAGTTCCTCAGTGCACGCCATTGTGATAATAGTATATTTTGAGTCTAATTTCATTAAAAATAAAAACACTTCCAATAAAATTACTGCATTCAAGGTACATTTATTGATCTACCAGAATACCACCAAATTAAAAAATATTAATTGATGTAAGCATCTTTGTGTATTTGGCACCTGGAAAAATGACTTAGAACAATGTATAGGCTAGAACATCAGATGATAGGGGATGTCTTCATGGTTTTTGCTACAGAGTTTTGCAGTATCTTATGTTAATGCTGGAAATAGTACTTACTGGCATTTGTTCCAGCAGTACTTCAAGCAGTTTATACATCAAAGTACACAGTTGCAAAAGTAGCCAGATTCTAGCTGTGAGAAACCCTGACTAAGAACTGAATTAATTCTGCTTCTATTGCAAGCTTAAGTAACTAAATTCTTCTCCACTATCAAAGGCTGCCTAAAATATACTATATGCTTTACATGGCAGAATCTCATTTGACTGCATACAAGGGAACTTGACAAACACGGTAAAATTTTACAACCCAGAATAAAGAGAAATAGCAATGTAAGTATAATTTTCTGTTCTGTAGCAGACATAAATATACATCACAGGCTTAATATTTCAGTCTTGCGACTTGGCCCAGGGTTTAAAAAGAAGTGTAAGTTTAAGTAAAGGAAGTGGCAATATAAGCTGTAGGTGAAAATTAGAACAATACTCCTTCAACCAACTTAACTGACAGTCATAAAGACCACCTACTACTCGCACAGGAAAGTACTCCATGAGCTCACAGATCTGAATACTAAAACTCTTCCAGCTACTGTAAATAAAATTTGGGCAAATTATATGCGAGAGATACCTAGTGATCAAGGCATCCAGACAACATTTAAGTCTCTGCTCCAGGGAATATTTAAGCATTTTACTTATACAGCCATTTACTAAAAATAAAATAGAATAATAATATATATAATATATATATATTAAGTATTTTAGCTTGTCTTAATTTTAAGAGACTGAGTCTGCAGTCTCATTACCAACCCATCTCACAACTCATTGCTGGTGGGGCAGTAAGCCCATTCAAAACCAGGCTATTTTCTAATGCTAAGTCTCTTTCCTCATCTACTCACTTGTTCATCTTCTCCATAGATTTCTGGCACGTCTTCCTGACATTCTTTTAAAAGCAGAGAAGGTCAAAAACAGACAAATGTTTTAATTGACAAGAGTTCAATAATAATAAATAAATAATCTTCAGCTCTCCATTTGCAGAACTCAGTCTGAAATTGCATTCAGTAGGGACCTGTGAGTAGGGACCTGTGCCCACTCACCATCCTTGGATTGGAGACAGAAGTCAAAGGACTATTCTTTTCAAATAGTTTAAATTGTAAACTAGAAAACAAACCCAGTAGACACTTGCCTTGATGCTTCTTTTATGTCCTATAAATTCACCTGGTACTCCCAGAAAATCAGAGCCAAGGACTTGGACTTGCATTTTGAGATTTTTGCACATAAACAAAAAGAAATTAAAATAAATCTTGGAGTATGAGAGCTGAGCAAGCTATAATTTAAACATAGTCAAAGAATTGCTAAGCTGGAGGCCCAGCTGAACTCCCACACTCCACAGGAAAATAACATCCTCTTAAATTAAGCATCTTCCAAAAACACAGCTTGATGTGTATTTTCAACCTCAATGACAAGAAGTAATGCTTCCAGAAAGGAACTAATTTTTCCACATGGAAGCATGGAAGGTTGAAAGAAAGGAACCTGACATGTACATAATATATATTACAATAAGTAAAAGGGTTAAAAGAATCTTATTCATTCTCTGTGCTATTAATTTCCATTACTTTAGTTCATTAAATATGGATTTGACACAAGTACTGAAATAAAAAAAAATACCCCAAATTAAATTAGAAGAATAATCATGTATATATTTTTACATACACAGAAAATATTTTGTGAAGCACAGAAGTGGAAGGAAAGGGGAAGAGAAGATTTATTCTGAATTCATATAGCTGGAAGCTGTTTATTAGGAACTATTGCCTTGTTGAAAGAAAGAAAAAAAAACAGTGCTCTTTTACTGTAAAAACAAACAAAAAAAACCCCAAAGCAACAACAACAAAAAACACCAAGCCCTCTGTGCTCTTGTTTGTGTCCAATATATTATTATCTCCAGGATATACAAATTTCATCTCGAGGCAATTGGCATAGATTGAAATATAGGAAATTCTGTTTAAATATACAAAAGAACTTTTTCACTGTGGTCAAACATTGCAATGGGTTGCTTAGAAAGGCTGGGGAAACTCCATCCTTGGAGATATTCACAAGCTCTCTGGATACAATACTGGGCAATGCGCTCCAGGTGACCCTGCTTGAGTAGGTGGGTTGGCTTAGGTGATCTCAGGGGTCCCTTACAACCTTAACTATTCTGTGCAATTCTGTGATCTTTTCCATATTTATTACTTTGTTCTGACTTGCATTCAATTATAATTTTACTTTAAAGCACTTAAATTCTTCTCTTAGAAATTCTGAATCTGTAAAAAAGTAACAGCATTCTAATATGCACTTTAAACGATTTTTCCGCCTTTTTTTAAGGAAAAGGTGTTAAGGTTTCAGAAACTTCAGCGTTAACATATGCTCACCTAAATATATTGTATGTGTTTGCACTGCAACAAGTTAACGGTCAGCTTCGCAATGAAAGAGTCTTCATATATTCCCTGTTCTCCCCACTTCTCAAAGCCAACCACTAGCTAGTTAAAATACCATTCGTCTATAAAGTGCCCTGAAGTTTACATGACTAAGCCTTTGTTTTAGTATGTAGTTAGAAACAAATGACCATCCTTCGAGAGATGCTATAAAAATATATCATGTGTATGAGTTCAGAATGATTTAAGATCTTTCGGTAATGACTTAATATTTCTCTTTGCAAAACAAGGCAGTATATTTCAATAGCCAAATCTGAAAGGATTGGGTTAGCCAGGAGTATACAGCTGATGCCACTGGTCACAAATAATATTTGAATGATAGACAGACAATAATATGTGGAAAGTAATGCTACTAAAACAAAGGCAGTTTAAAATAATTGTGGCCATCATCTGAGGTTTATTACATGTTAATTAGGCTTAACAGGCATGCTTTTAATTACTTATTCAAGCACTTGAGTTATTTACTTATTCAAGTATTGTCTTTTCATTCAGTAGTCTAACCTTAAGTGCGCTCCTGCGGTTATCCATAGGGAATGAAATCCATGCACTGCTGATAAATCTTTATGCTCATTTCATCTCAAACTTCTCAAACATTACACTACAAAAAGAACATCTGCCTGTTCAGTCACATGGTTTCACTTTTCCCTGTGCTCTCTCTCTACTGTACATACATTGCCTTATATTTAGGATCATAGCACAGGTTGTCCTTATGCATTTGTACTAGGCTTAGCCTGGTAGGGTACCAGTCTGTGATTGGAATCCCTAAATATTACCCTAACATAAACATTAAATTACTTCCTTTTCTCATAGAAAGTATAATTTCATGCTAAATCTATCCAATCTAATCACATGCTGCTCCTGAATGTACATTTCCACTCTTTCTGCTGCAAGTGTCTCTTGCACATCAGAGTTAGTGATCACATAGCTGTAGGCCAAACACAATAGGTTTGATGGTCCAGTAAAACACTGGATCTCTTGTTTTCATCAGTTAATCCTCAGTGAGAAATATCAACATGACTCACCTGCAGGCTGCACAACTGCAAAAGGGCTGAAGCTGCAGTAACCTGGGGGCTCAGATAGGGATTAGACCCTCAGCTAGAGTTGACCAGCCTTAAAAAGAAGCTGCACCCTGACAGAACTGAAAACAAATTTTGCAGTGCATTAGTTGATCATGATAAACAGCAGAATAAACTGGGTGGTGTATACATAAATGCAGTCACATAAACATTGATTTTTAGTTTGGCCTAAAAAATTAATAGTGGAAATCTAAGGAGAGCACATTTCAAGAACAGAGAACAATCAGTGAATATTTTAAAATATTTGTATTTTAGTTTAAAGATACTTTTTCACTTACATTACTTATTTTTTCTTCACTCTTCAACTCCTAGTAACCTGTGAAGATTTACAGATTGACCTCACCGGCCAACATGTTAAATGGAAACTAATCCCTGACACACATTCTCCATAGGGAAAGGTTTCCTCAGCTAGTCAAGAGACGGAGGACTTCTGTGAGACCAGATTTTCATTTTGAGAAATTTCAGGTAATTACTGGTGATAAGCCAAGCACTACACCAAGCTGCTGCTGAAGATCCCACGTGGCTGCATAGATTCGCAATCCTAGTTTCAGACACACGACAGTAAGGATCATGCAAAGCAATGCAGTGACAGCCGTCAGTCAAAGAAATGGGGCGACTTGGAAAACATGCCACAGGACAGAGTCCCTGGCTAGAGTCCTGGCCTTGGATGCAGATTCAATTCCTTGCTGTGACACAAACCTCTCAAGTCAACCTAGTGTTAAATCTAGAGAATGGCTGAGAGTATTATAACATCAGAACTCAGAAGCCCAAAACTTACATGTGTGGGCCTGAATCCATAAAATGGCTTTAAAAATAAACCAATAAATGATTTAGCTGTCTTGATTTAGGCATGGGAATGTCTAAATCATGTCTAGTTTTTAAACGATTGGTTAAAGTGCAGAGCACAGGAACACACTGCCCAGTGCAGTTGTGGAATCTCCTTTGGAGATCTTCAAAATCCAACTGGATGTGACCCTGAGCCATATGCTCTAGGTGTCCCTGCTTGAGCAGAGGGGGTTGGACTAGATGATCTCTAGAGGTCCTTCCAACCTCAACCGTTCTGCAAATAGACATGGAGCAAGCCCGCAAAACACAAGGAGAATTTGTTACTTCAGAGATAAAGTCAGAGACTAGTGATCCCAGTAGGAAGTCATCAAAAACTAAGGAGCAGCAAGTATAGCCAACAGAGACTTGAGCTCACCTCTTAGGAACTTTGACTTACTTGGTATCCAGATGACAAGTAGGGCCTAAACGTCATTTTTTTTTCCAAGAAATGAGAAAGGGAAAGAGGACTTCACATTATTTTTCCTTTTCTAAATGGTAGCAATAACTGTTCTCTAGGTGAGCTCCAGAATTCCAGCACTTCCAACAGGGCTTTGACTTTTGGGTTCGGTGCTCTCTGCAGAGTCTGGGGATTCAAAGGCACCTTTTGGAATGGGACAGCTGGTGCCCTTCCTTTTTGAATCCTGGCTCCTATGCATATGGCACCAGAAGAAGAAACCATGAGACGGATGCCTAGCAGCTGACAATGTCCCAGAGAGCTCAGGTCCTGTTCTTGGAGACTTCCATTACAGTTTACAAGAAACCATCAGTAGATAATATGAGCAAAAAGACTTTTTTTTTTCTTCTTATTGCTGATGGCAACAGACTTATAGTACAAAAGAAAAGGGTAAATGTATTTGCAAGAAAAATATTTAGGAAGACAGTCAAAACATAAAGAGTTCTCATATCATTTATATAACCTGAGCAAGGAAAAGCTTGCTCAGGTTTTTCACTGTCACCCCAGAGCAGAGCCGCCACAGGGAATGGGTCTTGCAGAAGTGGCTCCATCAAAGAAGAAAGGTAACATCCATAGCAGTAGTCATCTTCATAGGTTGATCACTAAATGGATAACTTCCTTTTATGCAAATGTGTGTGGTGAGCTCACACCAGCATTCGAAGACTGGCATATCCTGAATCTTTCTGAAACATGCTTGTTATAGGCAGATGCCAATTTTGTTTGGTAAGTCCTCATGGAAGACCTTGCTGTGTGACTTCTTGAACACATGAACTATAGTGCATGTGAGATACTTAATCTATTCCAGGGGCCCAGCATATAGAAATAAGTAGCATTAGATAATGATGTCACCTACTTTTAACATTCTAAAGGGAAAAGTCATTTGCCCCTTATTCTCGAGTATCAAATTTAGTCCAGAATTGAAATGAAGAAGCAGATCTACTTCTCTCCTCTTTAATATTATGTGTGCTCCTTAGCATGCCCTGCTGCTCTGATTTTAGTGGGTTGCATCTTCACAAGTGACCCAAGATTTAAATCTAAAGAGTAACACGGTGTTTATAAAACATTAGACAAATACCTCATAAGGCAATGTCTTGGGCCTACTTGCTATTTTACCAAGCTTACACTAAGATTTTGACAGAAAAAGAACGGTCACATCATGAAGCAGGAAACAAACCAATATTACAGTAGGAGTTTACACTCCTACTCCTCTTACACAGGCCTCTAGAAGTTCGTCTTCATCTCCTGAAAACCACAAACTTTCTTTTCTTTTAAAACCTTTTTTTGTCTTTCTTTTTTTCTCCCAAATATATATCTTACCATAGGAAAAACAACCAGCCAGTTACCAGGAGAAACTGAGTTTGCTCATTAGCTCATTTATCAGTGACAGTTGTTGAGATGATTTTTTCCAAGTGGGTGGTTCACTTGCAGAAAGACTGCAGAAGACAACCACGCTTATTTTTTTTTTTTAAACCTCTCCACTGCAGAGTTGTTGATAGCAGGTTCTCTTCTCCTACAGTTTTCAGACAAGTATCTTTAGCTACAAGCAGATAATCCATCTACTGAAATCTTTCCAGCAGTTCAATCTGGTTTTGAACTTTGGAATGAATTCAAAAACCACTAACATAAGTGAAAACATTTCCAGGATTAGAAAATTAGAAATGCCTCTGACATTTTCTCTCAGTTCAGGTCTTTCATTAGCACTGATTCTCCTACAAAGCTAAGTACCATTATTGTGTTGCTAAGTATGCGCTTACAAAAATCATGTCCTAACTGAACATGGAGTTGTTCGTGAGGGAGCTAGGTCAGAACCCTGAGCTTAGTACAGTAAATAGCTGAAGAGGAGTCATTGGCTATAAATACTAATACAGATGATAATCATACAAAAATTGTTCTGACACTGTTTACAGATATGCTGCACAAATAGAACAAATCCTAAGTAATTTAAAGCTTTTTGGAAAGTTGCACACTAACTATCCATGCTACTAGAATGATCCTAGAAACAACAGTACTGGTTGTCTTCTGCCTCAATAATTAATGCCAACACAGATTTATTTTTATTTTCTTTTTTTTTACTCAGAATCTTACTGTAACTTAATTAATTTCTCAAAAATCTAAAGAATTCAGAAATGGCAACTCAGCTAAAAGTAATTTTCACTTACACTTCCCCAAACAAGAAAGCTTACATATTTAGCATGACTGGAACCTTGACTTAATGCAAGGTGACAGGCTCCGAGTTGCTTTATGTCCTTGGGTCACTGTAACTATCAATGACAAGCTGCACCCTTTAGAATGTGTGACTAAGTGCATAAGCCTTATTCTGTTTCTATTGCAACCATCTTCTGAAAGATTCCTATATTTATAGCTTACATGTACGCAGCACAGTTACTTGCTTAAATCTAAAATACTATATTTAGTCACTCGCTTAGGCTTCTATTGAAATTCAAATAAATACTCAATGCTAATATTGCAAATATGTTCCTGTATTCGC
The DNA here is from genome assembly GCA_032275445.1 of Crypturellus soui. NCBI lineage: Eukaryota > Metazoa > Chordata > Aves > Tinamiformes > Tinamidae > Crypturellus > Crypturellus soui. Next base: position 3,110,982 of record JAUBNY010000721.1, read on the forward strand.
AAGGAAATGGTGCTGTAGGATTCCTAGGCTCAGTTTCCTTTGCATGAACTCTGAAGGACTTTAGTGACAAAATAATTATTTCTACTAGCATAATTAGGAAAAGAATTGGATAGGATTAGATATTTATGTGTTATTCTTTCCTTCTAGATAAAAAGCAGTCTTCAGTCTAACCAGAAATTCCTTCCAAGGCACCTTCTATATTCCATTGCATTTATCACACTCTGACATTATTATTATTATTGTTAATTCCTCACCCATACTCCAGTATGAAAGCTAAGTTCTAAAATACAGATTTACATTCAAGCACAGTGGTACAGAGATTTTAATAGGAGGTAAATTATGATTTTACTTGACATTATAATAAGGTTTTTCTGTCTGATGTCACAACTTTACCAATATTTCTAGAATACCTTCAGAAAAGCCCATTATTTACTACCAGTACTGTAAATTCTGCAGTCTTAACCACATTCTTCCTTAGAGTTCAGTCTTTTACACATAGTAGCTTTACACTTGTCAGTAGTAGTAACAGTTCCCACAGGATGAAATATTTGTTCACTGAAAAATTTAAATGTTTTGCAATAATCAAAGTATTTTCAGTAACACTACAGAAAGTCCTGCACTGAAGAATTCCTCACATAGTATCCTGATACACAAAGCAGTGATTTCTATTTCACCAAGGACTACAGAAAGAGTTTCATTTTATGCATATTAATTTTCCCTATTCAGAACTCTTGTCATCTCTGCTACTCATATGTACTGAAATCTTAGATAGAATTAATTTCCTCAGTACGCAGGACTCCACAGGATCTGTAGTCCGTATGTGTGCAGGTAGAGAGACGATGGGAACCGAAAGACTTGGGGGCAGAGAGACAATCTACGCACTGAAAAGAGAGCAGATAAACCCAGCTAACCTTCTGTACGTGCACAAAGCAAAGTACAATGCTTTACTTTGTTCTAACTGCCACAATTTACAACACAGATTTTACTTCTCACACAAAGATTTATCGAGCTGTAAGAGCGTATAGGAATCTCTGGAAAATGGTTGCTGACGCTGGTGCTGTGAGATTGCTGAACTGTGCTGACAAGTAGACTGAGAGATGAGCGCAGCGCCTCTGGTCTGAATTTTTGCAGTAGCTGCCAGCTCACACACACTACAGATTTAATGTGTCATGTTATTTGAAACTACATCCACGTGTGCACACAAAGAGAGAAAAAAAAGAAAAAGTGCAATTCTCTTATGAAGCTGTACATGTTGGCAAATAACAGTTGCAATCCTTGTCACCCTTCCAAAACTCCCACCCTCCATTTCTGCAAAAGCATTAGACAGATTATTTTTAAAGTGTGTTAGCTGTGACAATAACACAAATATGTTCATTTCTTGCAAAGAGAGAAAATTATACATGGTTCAATATGCCTCTTTTTTTAACTATGGCTTACAGGAGTATAGAAAATAAGGTAGAGACATATTCAATTTTTCATCAATAGTTTAAGACTTCATGAAGGAGTAAAGACCATTCAACAGACTCACTGGCGAAACAGTGAGGACCTGGAAACCATGTCCTCCATTTCCAGAATCAGCTAGGTTTTGCTCCAATCAAAACATAATTCTGATGGTTCTCTTCAAAACCTGAGTTGAAGCCAATATCATGTCAATGTAAGCAGCCTACAAACATGTTGCATAATGACTGAATTAGCAGCATTAAGCCTTATCAGAAAACTGATTCAAATCAACCTTCCTCTCCATCCCAACTGTCACAAGCACAAAGTCACAAGCACACAGGGAAAAGAGTTAAACACCAAATCTAGTAAAATTCTCATCAAGAAAAAGGACATTTCATAAATCGTGCAGCCATTAGCATTTTTTAATACTAATATTATTTCTTTTACCACACATATTGTCTCAGGATTGTGTAATGGTCAAACAATGCCCACAGTTAATCTGAGGATATACTATACGGATATACTACGGATATACTGAGGATATACTATAATCTATGAGGATATACATACACATATATGAAGATATATATTTACAGAGATTTTTTTGGAGTGGCAGTAGAATTGCCCACTAAGTGTCTGTAAAAAACTGAAAGTAGAATTTTAGAAATTCCTACTTTGCACCACGTGTTTTGTTGGATCCAACATGAATAAACTGGTGTTTCCACGTGCCTTCTGCTTCTGCTAGTAAGACATTAAGGGAGGATATAACTGTAGTCAATTATTTCTTTAAACTCAGTAGTTGTCCAGCATCTTATTAATATATGGACAATATTAGGAAAGACCATTAAAGGGCCTGTGATTCTCAGATAGCAAATCCTCAGAAAACAGCGGCCGTAACTAGTCCTGCCACATGTGAGGCACATTTATTCCAGGAATGAGGCTGAGTTCAGAAAGACACCTGGATGAAGGTAAGTTTAGGTAAAACTTTCTTGAGGAGCAGTCATTGGGAATGTACTGAGAAACAATGAGTATGCACAGGGCGAAGGAACAGGTCATCTTCTTCTGCACATTTGAATGACAGGGGAATGGACATGACGTCAGAGAAGGGGGATTTCTCTGCGTGAATCTTGCAGCATCCCATCTTCACCTTACACCCACCACTCAAATGGAAGCGTGAAGAAGTTTCATATAACCCATTATAACTGGGAGGAAAAGCAGTGATTCTGGAATTCATAAAATAGAATATCAGAAGAGCTACCGTATCTTTCTAAAAGTTGGAAGAGTAGGACTGAAACAAAAAAGCCCTGAAAGAATTTCATGCCAAAAAAAATAAAAGTAAAAAGTACTATTTAAACAATCCTAGGCAGTAGCAAACCAAAAGGCTTGTGCAGGATATATTTTATCAGCACATATATCAGCACAAAAATACAACTGGTTAGAA
>JAUBNY010000721.1:3137379-3149913 GCA_032275445.1 Crypturellus soui
ATTAGATTAGATTAGATTTTTAAAAGGCCTTCCCCCAACAAAAGGTGTTTAAAAATACTAGGCAGCAATGGGACAGGAAGAAAGAAAGGTAATAACTGTGGATAACCTTCTAACCAGGGATAACTGGTTGGAAGTCAGGAAATAGATAGTAGGAATAAAATGTCAGATCTTGCAATAGATAAGAGATTGTCAGAGTAATTCTGTGGGGACCTGTATACCCAAATTAAGGAATGACCCAGGTGAACTATGGGCATAGAGGGCACAAATTTTGCTGCTGATACTTAGCTATTCAGGTTGGTGAGGACAAAAACTATAACTAGAGAAATCCAGGATAGCCTTATGAGCTTGAATGGTTCATCAATTAAATTTAACACTGGGAAAATCAATCTGAATTTCCTATATAAAATACCAAGGTTTATGACCTATCATCATTTAGCAGAGAGACCACTGGTTATGATAGTTACTTTCATCGAACTATGAGGTCGGTGTTCCTAACGAGTCAGAAAGTAAATCAACTACTAGAAATTAATAGGAAAGGAATAGAAAATTAGGCAAAGACCAAGCTGAATGCTTATAAATCTGTTGTTCACCCTTATCTTGAACAGGATACGGTTCTTATCCTCTCATCTCAAAAGAAGACATACAGCAGAACTGGAAAAGATTCAGGGAAGAGCAATAAGGCGGATCAAAGGCAGGGACCAGCTTCCATATACCGTGTGGTTTCAAAACTAGAGGGCAGAGGGATGGGAATCAGAGAGGGAGTAGGGCAGGAAAACTCTAAAATCATGAATGCCATGGCAAAGGGAGACAGATTGTCCATATTCTGCCTGTTCCAATACAAGAGCTAGGGGCATCAGGCGAAGCCAGAATGAGTCCAGGTGATGTGGCTCTTTGTGCATGGGAAGCAGATGTAAGGAGCTTGCGCACAGAGAGCAATATGATGCCTGAAATTTTACATGGGCTCAATTTTACATGGTTTACATTGAACAAGTGTTTGGAAAAGATATCAACTGGGGACCAGTAAACACATAGAGACTACCTCAAGCTCTGGAAATCAGTTGAATGGAAAAGAGTTGAGAATTAGGAGAGTACATAGCGTATCTTTATTATTACTCTTCCCAAGCATCTGCTTATGGCCATTGATGGAAACAGAATAATACATCAGGAGAAATCTTAGGTTCACCCATTACAGATATTTTTCTAAGGAAATAAAAGGTGACTTTCAGATAGATACACGCTCAGAAGTTCCCATGAGGTAGGAAAAATCCCAAACAAGTCAACTTCAGGAGGGGACAACTGCTGCACCTGGAAAATGCGCTGGCAAGCTTTATCCACACAAGTAAGTAACTTGCTCCATATGGTGAGCAGCATAATTCCTTGTGAAACATTGCTCTGAAAAAAGACTGTATAGATATTGAGAATCTTTTAGCATACTGAGAACAAAAACAAAGTACAATGCAAAATAAAAATATTTTTAGGCTGGGACAGTTCTATTCCATTTTCTTCAAAGATCAGGTCATTTTACATAAACCTCCATCATCAATGAAAGGAAAAAGCAACTTAGATCCAGGCACTGACTCCAATACATGAAAGGACATTAAACTTACTTAAAAGAATCTGAATAACCTGTTCTCAAGCAGAAAAAAATTCAGTTGTTTTCTGTTACTTTTTATTATTATTTGTACTTTTAAGGGAGGACATGTTTTGTTTTCCTATAGTAAATAATTCATCCAATATAAAAAAAAGTTTGCTCGTTTGTTTGTTTTTTTAATATTACAATCTCATGAAATCTCCTATTTAATTAATAATCCGGACTAAGAGTCTGAAGAAATGCATGTATGTGCATGTCAGGTCTTTAAACTCTTACATCATACCCTACACTATCATTTCAAGCTCTGACAAATCAGTCAGCCTTTTCCTATTAATGAAGACAAATTTGTTTATTGCTTTGTGTAAAAGGGACCTTGCAACAAAGCTTTATGAACTTTTATTATCTACTTATTTAGATGTTGTATCATCCGAGGCTTTTCTTTCCCCAAAACATTTTTTTCTGGTCTCCTTTCCAAAATTTCCCACCCTACAACTTTTTGTTTCTTGTTTTAAAGGATTCTATTTCTATACAGAATGATTAAAAATATGTTTTTGAACTTGTGGGATAAATATTAGTAGCATCAAAACATTGAAAATAACAAGAATGATAAAGTCATTTGCATGCTTCTTGTTTTTGGCAATAGCCCCACAAGTAAAGTGTCACTTTTTTTTCCTCAGTGCACTTAACTCTTACTTATCCTATGCAACAGATGCAGGAGAAAAGGAAAATCTCATAGAGAATGAGAAAACATTGATTAGAGCATAAGAAAGATGAATTACTTGCCTACTATCCTGTTTAGGACACATTTCATGTTGCCCTGAATCCAAATGAGGTTCTTAGCTAACCAGCTGAGGTCTGGTCTGTTATCCAACTGGGCATAGAGATGCTACAATGAGCCTCAAGTTTTACTCTACCCTAGGGAAATATAAATCCTGCATACATTCAAGATGTAGTATTTCTGATACACATTGTGTTTGCACAGGGAATGCAATGTGATACTATAAATGGCATGATACATGATCCTGTAATATTGATGATTAACACATGCAAGCATCACAACATCATGTTCTAAGGGAAATTAATCTGTCATAAAATATCTTTTCTTATTTCTGAATTTAATTCTTAGAGGAGCTGTGAAAACCATAAACTATCGAGAAGTCAAAGGTTAATATTCTTTCAGGGATAATACATGTCAGTACTGCATCTGGTTTGAAAACTACCTAATGGAAAGACTCAAGTGCTTATTGCTTTCATTAAGTAATGCAGGTGAATGACGCAGCCAGTGGTGCTATAGATCTACAACAATAGGATAAGGAAGTATCCACACAAAAGAGGGTATATTCAGGAGATTCTAGGCAGGGGGAAGAATTATCCAAAACATAACGATATGACAGCTTAAGGCTGTCAGCCTTTCATAATGAATTATAGTGACTACAGGATTATCTTTCAGAAGTGGCTTTCTATAGCTTATGAGGAATTGTTCAAGGGCTGGAATAGATGGATGACTGGACTGAGCCTACCTCCAGTGTTACAATATAATAGTCAGAATCTTGGCACAAGTCCTTGGATCGGGGAGTTAATTTCCCTCCTGAGCTGCTCCAGAGGCTGTATAACTGCTACCTGTTCCTTGCCTGGGGCTGGCTATAATTCATTCTCAGACAAGATACACAAGAAGTATTTTTAGAACCTACGAAGTACAGAAATATTCGTATCAGAAAGTTACTCCATACAGATGCAATGTCTGCTTAAAGGAGACATACAGTTTGTCAGCTAAAGATTGCAAGGAAAGAAATAACTTGGGGATATTTTCATCAAAAGTCATGATCTTGAAGAGATTGTTCTTAAGTTTATTGAATCCACTAGGTTTTGGGTTGGTCCATAATTGCTAAATATTAAGAGGAATATCACAGATATTCCATCTCCGGGGAAAAGAGAGAAAGTAAAAGCAAACCAAACCACACTCATGAGAATCTGTTGTGCAGAGTTCTTTTTTTGTGTTTGTTTTTTCCTTTTACATTGCTTAGAAAGATATTTGCTTCCAGTTAATTTAGTATCAGCCTTTACTGACCTTTATTTCATTCTTTCTTTTAGACTTCAGACAAATGGCACTTGAAAATATAAGTAAATCTTTTTTCTTAAGTTTTTGGGACATTTTTGTCCAAATGGAAATCGTGATTTGACCAATTTATGTGAATTTTGACAAATAGTGTCCTTTGACTTTTCCAAATCAGATATGAAACAAATCCCCATATACCTTTTTCCTTTTTTTGGTTTATTTTGACTTTTCTATCGACTCTCATCTTCTCTAACTCAGCTGTTATATTTTACATATGCTGCTATAAAAAAAACTTACAGAAGTCCACATAGAAATGATCAAACACAACTCTATTTTTTTCCCCCAAATAATACTGTAAAATATTTATTAAAGTGGCTCATCCATTTACAATAAGTAGTTCAGTAATTTAGCTGACTATCCTAAACATTTTTCAAAGTTATTAGTGTGGCTGTTTCATCAATGCCTGAGTACAGTCTAGAACCCTTATACTTTTGCTTTTCTTAGGATTCAAGTTTCCCAAACTTACTTTCATTTCCTTTGGTAAGGAGCTATGATTCTCTCCCTTACCTGGGGAAAGAAAAATTGGTTCTCATTCTCTGAATTGTCTTTTGCTGGACTTCTCCATGGATATTATTGATATATTTCATGATGCTTTCTAGTACTCTGCAAGAGTGTAATAATTTGCTATGAAATTTGAGTGATATCACCAGGGGAAAAGCAAAAGAAGCAAAGAAAAAAATGCAACAATAAAACAAAATTTCACTTTCAACCAGCATAATTTTCTCCACTTTTTCCTGACCTTTTCAAAAAACAAGGTAAAGATTACTTTAAGTGAGGTGTACAAAATGACAAACACTGGTTAGTCCTCCTCGTACTTTCCTTTGGGAAAAGCCTTTATTTGAAAGAAGTGAGTCATTATTTTATGTGCTTTCCAAATGATGAAATGCCTTCACTGCAGTTTCTCAAGAAATATACTCTCCTTGCCTTACACAGAAGTGATGAGAGCCCCAGTAGTTGTTTTTTCCTTTGGTATTGGATTGCTCCATAAGACTCCTCCCCTCTCTAAAAACAGGAATCAGGATTCCATGGAGAAAGTATAAAAAAATAATTAGACTTGTTTCTATAAACTACACCAGAAGTGCATATCTCAGGGAAGCTCTAAAGGAAGCTAATAAAGAAAAGGATTTTAAAACCTGTCAATCCTCTAGTTCTGCTCTATGCAAAACAGTTAAAGGCAGCTGCATGCATCCATTAAGCTGGAAATTCGCTCTAGTCACTACACTTGGACCCGGATTCACTGTCAAATTTTGTGTCCTAAGCCAATCGGTTCAGAGGTGAGCAGGCTACTGATATATTTAGACTCTTACAGAAGGAAGTTACAAAATGAATTTCAACAAAGGACCAGGAATGACTTTGGACTGTGGCCCTACAAATAGTCTCAGCCCTCACTGAAGTCACATAAAGGAACTCAGATTTTAGGAGGCCTGTGTGAAGATCAATAATGGTAATGTAATGAACAGATAGAAAAGCAACAGAGAATATTTGCACAAGGTATTCCTTCTGCAAGTGTAGAACTTTAGGAAAAAAAAAAAAGGGAAAGTATCTCTTCCCTTGCACACACACTTTTGCTTTGCAATCTTTGTCACAAAATTTCTTTTTTTTCCTCCAAAGAAACAGTTTCTAAACACTTTCATGCCCTCAATAAAATTACCCAAATTAGCTTCCAAAATGTGTTTTTAACAATGCTTCTTATGAAGCTCCACTTCAAATGCGAGAACAGAGTGCCTTGACAAAACAGCTCCAAACCCCCAGCCCAAGCATGGAGTCTGACACCATAAATATTCTGATTAAAAAAGTATTACTGAGCTGAGACAGAAAGGCTATGCAGTACATACTGTTAAACTCATATGAACTCTGTAAATGGGTCATCAAGGTTTACATTTACAGTGCATATGTTTCACAATTATCTTTTAGTGTTTTCTTCCAAAGTGGAAGATGGAATGGAAGATGGAATCTCAGAATGTATTAACGTTTTCAGTAATATTTATTGCAAGTTTTTCTAAACAAACAGCAATCATTAGTAGCACACTCCTCACGGACTTTGATGTTGTCCTTGTAATTACAATTCAAAATTATTTTCAAATGAAGTAATTTTACCTCTTTCCATAAAAGGTATTAAAGGTTTTAATAGCAATTTTGCATGTGTAAAAACCTTGGACTCTTAATTTGGATTTTTTTTTCAATATATGCAGAGCCCCTATAAACTTTTCCCTGGGCCTGGTGAGTAAGTAACACACTCTATGATTTCTATAGTACTTTTCATGAATTCTCTAAGTATATTTTTCATGTAAGATGTTTTAGAAGAAATTTCAAAATCAGAAGTCTGCAAAAAGAGGAGAGACTTTCAGAGCAATTCATGAAGAAAGATCTCACTGATCAGTTGTACTATCAGCGAGTAACCTCTTTCTATGAATATGACAAAGCAGATAAGGAGATGCCTTCCAAGTTCCCAACATCTTTGCACATCATATAATGCATGGCAATACATCGCCTGCTTTATCTGCCTGTGTGCCCAGAATTGAACAATTGATAGGATAATTTGTACGTGGTTCTTTAAAAATGCCTGGTTGTTTTTTTTCTTAATGTATTAGATATATTTAGTATGTATATTTCTAAATATAAAGCCATATTGCATACTGCTATATGCATGGACACATCTGGCACTTAAATTCATAACTAAGGCCTGTCAGACTATGCCAAAAGCCTCAAATTGCCTTAAAGCTCTGCACAATTTGTACAAATGATAGAAAGCTGGGACTTTAAAAAGAAAAGTAATGAGATGTGGGTAAAAAAACAGGATAACAAATATAAATTTTTGATTTTATTACTATTATTACTAGTGAAAATTGTCACCATTTCTTCTCCTCAATCAGCTAGTTTTTTGAAGACGTTCCCAGCCTCGTGTAATGAAGGAGAAGTCATGAGCACATTCTGAAAGCAGGACCTTCACCTCTGGGTTTTAGTCTTCCACCTAAACTTTCCCACCTAGGATCTATGAAGTTGGCAAAACGCTAGAAAATTTCTCCCTTTACTCTTTTCTTCCCTAGCCCTGCAGGCTTTCAAATGTTGTCTTGGCTGCACCGCAGAAAATATCATTCAGACAAAAATTTGTAAAATAGTTCAATATGTTCTTCTATAAGGTGTTTTTTTTATAGATTTTCTTACGATGTGTGAATCAATCTGCTACCTAGTGAATAGAGAAAATCACAAAAAAATGTTTTAATATGCCAAGAACAGATGTTTTTATTGGGGCATTAGGGGATTTTTTTATAAAGAATGGCAGTTACTTCCATAAATGTTACTTCAAGTGGACCCTGCAGGTACAGCTATTTTAAAAGGTATATGCTAATTCATTCTCTGGTTGCTCTCTGGTCCAAATTGCCAGTGGTGGGAAAGAGGAAGCCAAGAGGAGCTAAGCTTCTTTCCCTTCACACTCCCTTTCGCCACCTAGGAAATGCCTCTACTACTCCTTACTCAGATGTGTTTCTTATAACTCCCAGCCAAACTTTCCAACCTAAATTGTAGTAGCACCGCCCAGATGTAATCGCTTCTCTCTCTGGTGCATTCACTCATGATGCAGTCTGATGAAGTAATAGAAGTAACACAGTAGGGTAAGGTATCAATAGACAGGAAAAGTGCAAACAAAAATATTCAAGATAGTGAAAGCAATTTCCTTATTCAAAGCTACATGTTGTCAGTACTAATGGATGAGCTAACTTTGAGCAGAAAGGCAAGCATAAGAGCTGTTCAAGATCAGGCCTTGGAAAAGAGGGCAAAAGCACAAGCTAGCCTTAGGCATCTTGTTAAAAAATGTAATTTTGGAAGATGATTTTTTTTGTATTTCTACAGAAAGAAAGGCAATGCAGAATTCCCCAAGATTTGGAATATACCTCTCTTGACCAGAGGGTCAACCTAGATTCCTGTTAGGGGGTTATAGCAAGGCAGTAAGGATATAGCAGCTGAGATATGCATAACTTTGAAGTTAAGAACACAATTTCAAATGATCAGCTTCTAGATCTTAATTAGACACATAGATTTGTTCTTACAAGTAGCTATGAAGCATCACATTACCAGCTGTAAGAGATTAATTAAGATTGCAGCCTCAAAAACTGTGTGAAGACTCATAGAGCATTCCACCATGCTAATGTTAAGAGAATAAGGCATAGAGGAGGAGCAGGAGGGCAGAATTCATCTGAAAAAAGAGATCTAATACTTTTTAGAGAAGGAGCAAAAATATGAGTGTTAAACATAAGAAAAGCCTACGGTTTTGCAGCACCTGAGACAAGAACGGCTATTTCTATTTTTGCAACTTTTTTACTAGTACATTTTGTTTTGCAGAGAGAAACTTTAAAACATCTGTACTAACTTCTTCCCCAGCCCTTTCCTCCTTCATAGTAGGCTTTAGACATTTAGTTCTAAATACAATAAGAGGCAATCAAATAAGATTTTTCTCTATTTAAAAACAAAAAATATGCACACACTTTCAAGAAAAAAAAATTAAATGAGCTAAACAAACACAAAATGAAAGTCTCATTTGATGTCTAACATTTTCACTGCCTGTCTTCACCTGTTCTGCTCTCCTCCATCCATCCTCTCAGTCTTTTCTGAAAGATTTGCTAATGTGAACAAAATGACCCATCTTTCCTCTCGACATCTACTTTAGCATGTAGCTTCTTTATGTGCCCAGAAATATGCTCTATAGAGCAAAGCATTTGGTGTTGGGAATCTGGCAGTAAGATGGTAACAGAGATACACTCTCAGTTACTGAAAACTGCAAGTGTTCACTGACTCCTCATCTACAATGGCAGAGTTGTATTAAGCTTCTGATCTCTCTCTCTCTCTCCTTTTCTTTTTTTTAATAGAGAAACAACACAACTCTGCTTTTTCCCCTAGGTAAGAAAAAAAAAAGTTATAGTAATGTTAGTAATACCAAATATATGTATTTCAGAATTAGTCTTTCAGAAATAGTAGCAAGCAAAATTACCATAGTGGAGTGGCATTTGGACACAATATAATGCTTTCCTTTATTTCAATAAGGTCAGAGAAAACACTTTTCCACTACATGTCTTCTGAAAAGTTAGTTCAGCATTTTGAAAGGTCACATCTGCATTATTTAGATGGGAGGGCTGGAATCTGACTTCAGATTTTTGTTTGAGATATCTTTGAATATCCAGTGTCCCTGAAATGAATTTGTAGGTTTGATGGATAATTGTTAATTCCTACTAACAGCACTAGTTTAAACTTTATTAGGTGTAAATCCATTTCCAAATATTCCCACATTTCAGGAAATCAGATCTTTTAATAAATATGGCAAATAACTATGTCAAGTAATTGAACAGGAACTTTATTTAAGGAACATTGGGCTGACTGGCACTTGGTGAAAGGAAAAGAATAGGTATTGTAACAGAATTTCCCCTTCAAACATGCTATACTCTACTTATTTCAGAGTTCTATAGATTTCTGGAGATTCAAGCTTATAAATTGACTTTAACGCTCAACAAAAAAGGGAAAATGATAAAATGAATGCTCTTTTCTATGAATTTATATGTAACCAAAGATCTAGAAGAGAAGAAAAAAGCATCAGTCAGGTCAAACAAGATGCCTGTGACCAGACACTGACAGACACCAGACACCACATCTCTTGGAACCACCTATCTCCAGGCTTGCCTACAGCAGGCTGGAAAGACTTACAGAATGAGGTCAGGTCTTACCCAGGTTTTCATACAGTTTTTCCTCAAAGTTCAAGAACGAAACAGCAAAGATGTCTCTAGAGGGAGACCTGGCTTTGCGCCTCTTTAATCGGTAGTACACATTCGTGACAAACTTAGTGTGATGTTCTGAAAAGATAATGGGTAAACAAATGAGCAAAGCTACTTACGCAAAATTAACACTTCAAATAAGAATGTGCTAAAATGGCTAAAACACAAGTGGTCACAGTCAGAATATGCAAAAGGAAAAATTATCTATAAAATCTCAGTCTTTTCCATTTAGGTATATCAGATATTATGTATCAGTCATTAATTATGCTTTCAATTTCAACATGACTGTTACTGCAGAGTGATCATAAAAAGAGCTATGCTTATCCTATGCTTATCCCTTTCAGACCTAAGATGAGTCACATTCAGCAATGGATGATCACAGACATGCCAGAGTATATATAAATTTTCAATCTCCAGAATCTCATAGCTATTTCCACTCACCATTTTTGACTTGTTCAAAGTTAAAAAGACAAAATAAATAAAGAAATAAATAAAACCCACTAAGCTAACCAAAGATGAACATTCTGAACCAGATGAGTACAAAAGGTTTCACTTCAATGGTTAAATCTGTCAAAATTGTGAAACACTCGAAATAATAGGAACTTCCAATGGCAAAAAATAAATAAAAAAAAGGCTTAGCTCTTTTACAGCCTTGACCCCAGAAAAGAATTACAGGGTTGTTTAAGCTCCTGCAGCTTAAATGGATCTTTTCAGCTCGGAAGGAAAAGCTATTGGTATATACTCCTAGCTTTTCACTTCCTTTGCTCCAGCACTGAGGTGTGTCATATAAATTAATAGCAAATGCAAGGAATAAAAAATATAAACAAAACAAAAACACTTTGATGTATGTAATGAGTTGTTTATTCATTCAGTTGTGGAAAACATTTTGAAATAGTTAAGATTTGACACTGCAGGAAGCTGCTGAGGTACTCTGTTGATCGATATGATCTGTATAACAACTTGTCCATGCCTGCATCCTGCAAATAATTTCCTTTATGCGTGGCTTTACCATGAACTAATTGACAGCACTGTAATTAATTGCAAAATACATTTTCCCTTGTTTTCAAAGCTTAAGAAGTGAAAAATAATGTTTTTAGCCTGATATTTTTATCCTTTATTCTTATGTCCCAAAGAAAGACTAGAGGAGGAGTAGCCAAATTTTGAAACATGGCACACACAGACCTCAGTGACAAATAATTTTGGATTTTATTTTGGATATTTTTTGGATGGATTGTCATAAGAATGAAAATATTTATAAGCCACATAAGTATAACAGAAAAGTCATTTTAGCATTCAAGTGAGCATGTTGATTTGATTTACAAATATTTTAATATCACAAATTTGTAATATAACTGCGTGCATTACTCTGAAACTTAATGGCTCCTGCCAATAAACACTCATTTTAAGAGTGATTCTGCAAGTAAAACTCTTTTAGAATTCTGGACAAAATCCATTTACAGATTCAGAAGTGCTGCTGTCCAAAGCTCATAAACAAAGACTATGCCATATGAGCAGCTAAAAGTTAATCACTTTTATAGAGCAAAGGAAGCAAACCTTGGACCTCCTGTCAAATGCTGGTCCTCATGAGCACCAGAAGAGGAGATGCTGTGTAAGTAAGGCAGTAAAACTCTGCAGTGTGCTGATCTGTTACTTACATGAAGGCTTAAAAGCAAAGGAGTTATCTCATCATTAAGTTTTTCAGGAAGAAGTCACAGGATATTTTCCAGTAATACAAGCATCCAAAATTATTACTTTGTTCCATTTTTTAAATTTGTTTTACAACAGCTCAAGTTTAGACAAACTCTTCAGCTATCTAAGCACTAATATGACATTATTTCATGTCATACCACAGTATTTCTGTGGTTTAATTTTAAATAACTAAGACAGAAGGTAATTGGAAAGGAGAGAAGAAAAGAGTGGCTGAAGGTAGAAGGTCGCAAAATTTATAGGAATGCCAAGGTTATCTCAAATTATAATGTTATACTACAGGTTATGTGGAGTCCCCCAGGCGAACATGGAGGTGGGTATTTGTAGGGAGCCTCAAAAAGCCTCTACCCTTTGACTCATGCTGAGTGTGGAGAAAACTGATGCTGAGCACATCACGCATACCTACCATGCTGGAGTTCTAGCTAAGGACTTGTTCCTTACATTTAAAATCAGGCTCATTTCGTCTTATTTTCTAAATGTACAAATCTAAATCAAGAGGATACAGTAAGCTGATGTTATACATCTGATAACCATTACAGATTTAATTTACTCATTCTGAATCATAATCCCTAAAAGAAGAAGCTATATGATATTGACCCATATCTATTTTCTGCCCATTCATTTGTATAGGAGAAGCTTTAAGTGCTTGTCTGAGCACAGGCTATTTTATTTTGTACTCCTCACTGCAAGCAGCCTTATAACCCTAACAAGATAATTTCAATGACACATCTACAACCATCGGGACATCAAAAAGAGCATTTCTTTTACTCAAAAGCCCCCTACTCGGCTGAACTTGCTACATTTATGACTGATGCCTTTTTGCATAAGCAAGGGCAGGAGTAGGGACAGAGGAGACATAGTGCAGACTGCTTTTTCAGCCACCGCCAGCTGGTATTCAGCTCCAGGAAGCTCCTGTCCTCCCTCACAGTACAGGCAGCACCACGTCAACACAACAGTAACAGCTTTGCCATTTCTCCCTTCCCTTTCTTTGGCTGGACTGCAACCTTCTTTTCTCTCCAGAATCTCATGCATCTGCATTATGGAGAGGAACCTGCAGCCTGGAAATACTCTGATTTCTGACAGTGTGGTCCTAACTCAGTTTTGGTCACCTTTTAATTCAATCAATAACACCAGTGTGTATGCAAAGGCTGCCTTTATAAGTGTGTTTGAAAAGCCAACTCAGCCCTCTGCCCCCAATCCAGATGATGATGCAGATAAGGACATACATCTAAGTACAGAGCAGTCCTATGCTTGTAGAATGCTGTTATGTTTTAAAATTGCTGTACTTTGCAATGTTTGTAGCAAAATGTTTCCTTAAAGCGTTAGCCATCTGGCAAGGTTTGCTTATCAAATCTTTCAGC
>JAUBNY010000721.1:3152166-3180903 GCA_032275445.1 Crypturellus soui
TCCTCTTCCACAAACCCAGACATTTTATCATAAAATGCAGTCAGGTTAGTAAGCAGTGATTTACCCTTGATAAATCACGCTAATTTCCAGCACCATGGCCTTCCTTATGTGCCCAGAAACATGCTCCAAAAATACTTTCCCATGATTTTCCCAAGAAATTTTCCAGTAAGCCTGTCCAGCTTGCAGTTCTCCAGTTGATCCTTTTGGGTTTTTTTGAAGATGGGTGCAATATCTGCCTTTCTCCATTGCATGGGAGAGCGCTCCCATAGCAACATTTTTAAAGAGATCCAAAGAAATCTCCTCCAAGGAGATCAGTCAGCTCTTTCAGTAGCCTGGATACAACCATCTGATCCCATGCATTTGCATGACTCAAGTTCTCTCAAAGCCTGACTCTATTGTGATCCACTGCTGAATGACCCTAATGGTGTCATTCTCCATCATCTTGAAACCTTACACTAAGTGCAAAAGCCTGGGAGAATTTGTCAGGGAAGACAGAGGCAGAGACTTTCAGTAGCTCAGCCTTATCTGTGTCTGCTATTTCTAAAGCACCTGTCCCACTCACCAGTGGGCCCACACTGTTTAACCTTTTCCTACTGATTTATTATTTACCTGGGCTTCCTTAACATGTTCAGCTCTGAGTTTTGATTTTCTTAACTTCTTGTATGCCTGGGCAGTGATTCTATTGTCCTCTTTTGTAACCTGTCCTTGCTTCCACCTGCTGCATTTATTTATTTATTTATTTATTATTTGTGTAGAGCTCATTCATGAGCTTTTTAGATAGACTTGTCTCCTGATATATTTACTTGTTTTCCTGAGTATCAGGATGGAGTATTCTCATGCTTGAAGAACACTGACATTAACCATTTGCCATCTCTGTTGAGCTCATTCAACGCTTCCCTTGGTGTTCCACCAAGAGCTGACTGAAGAAACCAAAATTGATGATCGGTTGTCCAGGGTCTGTACTCTGCTGCTTGCCTTCCTCACTCTCCTCTGATTTTGGACTCCATCATTTCATCATTGTTAAAGCCAACACTGCCTTGGATTATCCAATCCCAGACCAATTCTTTCTCGTTTTGTGTAGCAGATGCAAGAGATCATTGGGGCGGTCAGCCCCTCTCACAACTGTGTTATGCAGTCATATCTGACATTCCTCAGAAACACCATGGATTGCTTACCCTTTCAGCAGCCCATGTTACAACTGTAACTTTACAGGATTATATCAAAGAAAAACAAATATAGTCCATTATACATCCTGGATCTCTTTGAATTTCAGCATCACAGTTCAGTATCTTTTGATTTTACCTCCACCCTGAAATATTCCTGTTTTTCACTCTATGTGCACCATCACGGGCACTGGTTATTAGATTTTTTTTTCACACCAAAATGGAAATTTTACACATACCACCAGTCAAAACCATAGGATCATTTATACTCCCACAATGTGAACTCTCCTTCTGTCTTCAGTTTCTGAAAATCTTTCCATATGATTTTTTTTTCATTTGGCATATGCATTACTATGCAGTAAAGGTTCCTCTTGTATTGGTGGTCTCTGACAGAGAGAGTTCAGCCTAACTGCTATCCATCTTGAAGACCAAAATCCTCTAAGACACAGTCCATAACAGGATAATATAGCTATTCAAGCCAAGCATCCACAAAAAAAGGAAAGTGTGGTTTTAACTTCTGCTAGGCCAGTTCGGTAACAAAGATCATAAAGCCTCAAATAACCGGTTCTTTACTCTTTGCAGGTGTCATAGGACAATCTTTCACATACCCCAAGGCTCATAGCTTGGGAGACGATTAGCAGTTGAGGAATTTTGTTTGAAACCAAACCTTGAGGTTGTATTCTGGGATTATTGTTGTTTTGTGCGACCCCATGTGCCAGTTTACTGATTATTTATTTTTTAATAATTTTTTTCTGTATGTAATCCCAAACACTAAGCAAAAGACTAGGGAACTGTGTAAATCAATTCAAATAAGTAATTGTGTTTCGAGTGAACTATTTCTTCCCTTTGGTTGCCATTAGTGTGTGAAGTCAAAATTCAGTTTAACTAACATAAATTGAGTATGACTGCTCTAAAAGAATAAATGCTGCTTGTTATTTTGTATATATTGGTGTTCAGTACAATCAACAAGCAACCATACAGCCAGAGCGAAGCAAGAAGGACTTAGTTTACTGTTGTTGCTCTGGCAAAGGAAGACAAACAGGGTCAACAGTTCTCTGGAGAAGGCTGTGAAAGGACCTCAAAATAAACATAGGCTAATCCTTCACCTGAATGTTTCAAATGCTTGCTAAGCAATAGGACACAGAAAAAAATAGAATAATATTAAGTGACAGATTCCTCACTCAGACAGGCTCCAGATTCAGCAATCAAAATCTTAAGACCATAGAAGTGCAATCAGAGCTAAATGCTGCAAAGTGTGAATGTCAGCAGTGTCTTCAAGACTTGAGAATCTCACAGGAGCACTCAACATCTTGAAGAATAAACTGGCAAATATCGATTTGAACAAAGGAGTTTGCAGGAGAGGGAAATCAGGCAAAACACTAACTCCAGCCAAACAAGACACAAATTACCTTAAAAAAAACTTTTTTTTTCATGAAAATTACAAGGAAATGAGATAAGTATCGAATATAGATTTTTTCACACCTGACTAATACTCTGGTCAAGACAATTTCTGTCATGTGCCTTGAAATCAGCTGCCTGAATGTCAAGTCAGATGAATCAGTCACATCTGACGTTTTTCTAATTCAGAAACAATTAGTTTCTTCTTCTACACAATGAGGAACCTTCTTAGAGGCGAATCATGCATGTGCTTTTAGTTGAGTTTCTTAGATGTCAAAGTTACTTACTCATTCAAGGGCAATTTGTAGCTTAGTAAGAAAAGGCAGGCAGTGCTCCACCAATGCTGTCCATTCTAGCAACACAGCTACTGGTAGCATCCAGCCACTCGGACGCTGAATGCTCATGTTGCTGCCAGGGCAGCTCCTAACACCGCCTTGATGAGGCATTTCCCCGAGGAAGCTGCTCTGCATACAGTTATTTTGAGTAAAGTTGCTTCATGCAAAGCACAAGATGGACAGTTTTGGCACAAATTAAGAGCTCCTTGAGACTGTGGCCTGGGGTAGAAGGAAGAGTGAGGTTGTGTAGGTGGACAACTGTGTGGTCCTGCCTGTCAGCAATTCTGCACCCTTGGGCACTGGGACAGGGATGCAATTCAGAACAGTGAAATACCAAAGTAATAACTACTTCGTACTTATTCGTGCAAGGTCATTCTGACAGGTAGTTTGGGCATATCCAAGGAAAAAGGATAGCAAAGTCCATATCAACACAGAATGCTAGAAAGGTCTTTATTCTCAGCTGCGTAGAACTTTTCCTAGTGCTTCAAATCCGAGACTTTTCTACTCCTAGCTATGCTGGGAGTAGAAATTTTCCAGCTATAAATTTGTTCATTTTTTTCCAGCTGAGAAGCCCAATATCAGGACTTCTAGTCCTGTAGCAGCATGCCTTAAGTACCTGAGAAAGACCTCAGCCTCTCAGCTTGATAAGTAAGGGGAGTCGTATGTTCTTCAAATGTTATTTTTAAACCAAATACTGGGAAAAAATTGTTTTCTAAATAAATCAACAGAACGTTTAATAGAAAATTATTTTCAAATATAGGCTTTTATTGTATTGAGGTAGGTTGCGCAGCCTACAAATATCTGAATGCTTCTCAGATTCTGAAAACCTAAACCAAATTAATCCAAAACTCGAAGTTTGGAGTCCTGGAAAGTGCATAGCTGTATGCAGTACTAATGTTGCAACAAAGCAGAAGCCAGTGATTAGTCTAGTTGTTTATTTAATTAATGTGGAAAAGAAAACCAATTCAAAGTACCTTCTTTTACTTCACTAATTTATGCATATGTACAATTTCAATATCTAAGCTAGAAGCTCAGAAAATCATCGAGCTTAAGCCCCAAAACATCTTCCTTGAAAACTTTTGAAAGACAAGAGTGAAGTTAAACTACTTGCAGACTGCTGGAAGTGACTGAAGTTTCTCCTCCATACTGCAGGCAAAACAAAACAAATAAAATCACATTCAAATGCCCAGTAATCCAAAATCTAATCACTGAACTGCCTTGTTACCTTTTTACTTTTTGCTTCAGAATTTCCTAACCATGACAATAATTGATATTTGTCTGAGGCTGAAACATTTATTCTTTTACTGAATCTGAAATATAAAATTTTGGTGCCAATTTTTAGAAAAACAGCAGCAACAACAACAACAAAAGTTGTTTAAAAAGATCAACTAGTGCATGAAAGTTTATTCTCTTTACTCAGGAGAAATAACAGATTTTCAATCATTCATGCTCAGCTACTATGTCTCAGCAGAACAAAAAGAAGTTTGCTTTTTCCATTTCAAAACATTTTAAACATATCTTCAGGATTATTGCACCACAGCAATTCTTATCCAGATTTCAAGCTATGAAAGAACAGATGAGAAAGAAACCACTGCCCTATTTCTTTTCTGCTTCATATTCATTACAGAAATATTTTGCAGTAAGACACACATCAAGTGAACACAAGGCAGTACCTTGCAAGCTGCTAGAACAGATTTGGTTTTATATCACTATCTAAACCTCAGATCAATAAAACATTAATATCTCCCCTACCTGTCAAAGAAGATTATAACAGGGAATAAATTATGCCTTTTTTTCCCCCTACAGAATCTCTATTATAACGACTTAATTTCAAGTTTCTTTTAAAAAGATTTTAAGCATGGCTGTTCAATACATTCACATAAAACATGATGAAGTGGTTCTTTCAACTTGCTAAAAGATCAAAATATTTTGGCAGCCAAACTTCACTCCTTTCTCAGGGTGTTCATTCTCCTAACAAAGGAGCTCAGTGGTCATTCTGCACATCTCCAAGGCTCTTTCACAGCTGGACGGCGTTTGGACCTTTCCTTTAGAAATGCCAGGTCTGTGCTATGCAAACCCTCATTAGTTGCAGCTTATAAATCCCTTTGAAAGACACTGCTTTTGCCTTAGGAAGTTATCAAAACTCATTCAAACTTTTTGCACAAAAATCACCGGCCAGCACAGAAAACCGCTCATCAGTTACAGACTGGGTATCAGACAACTGCTTGGGAAAAGCACATTTGACCTGCACTTGTCACTGTCTCAGGCATTCTGCACTCTCCATCCCCTCCCAGACCGACCGCCAACACCATCCGACCTCCAAGCTCAGTCCACACCGTTCCCACGGGGCACGGCCTATGCCAAACCAATGCAAGGTGGAAAAGGAAGGTGAGGGTAAATGAAAGATCTGATGCAAGTGAAATGTTATACTTCTACATATAGACAAATCATCCTTTATTTATTTTTTTTAATATTTCCATTGTTCCTGTTGCTGAGGGTAACTAAAAAGCATGGATTACTGCGACTATTCAGAAAAAAAATAGTCCCAGAAAATTAAAAGGCATTCACAGAATTTACAGAGTCTGATGAGAAGTTTTTCTGGAACTCCCTTTGTATTCTGTTGATAATCTATTGTGGAAGTGGCATACAACATCACCTTTCTGCAGGCTCAGTCTACCCTGTCCCTCCAGTCTTGAGGGAAGAACAAAATGAAAAAAAAAAAAAATAAAAAGAAGGCAGACTTTGATTCCCTAAAGAAAGGGGTCCAGAGAATTAAAAAAAAAAAGGGGGGGGGGTCTCATTTTTACACATTATTTTTATCCTTCTGCCTACAAAAATTTTTATCAATATTCTCTTTCAAGTTAATTTTCTATTTTGACAATCCTCAGGAGTATGAAACCAAAAAGTTTACCTGTTCTGATACCATGAGAAACACTTAAGAGAAAAACCTTCAGAAGTGGATTTTCATACAATCTCTTTTTTTTTTCATCTATTCTTTTCCATGTCATATATTTCAGACACATTAGGGTTTTAAATGACTTCTTGAACACTCACTGTACCTATGACTCAGGAAAAGTTACATTTTTTGTAGTACTCACTGAGCTGCTATCCTGTCATTTCGAACAAAATTTAAATACATCAAATATGTCAGATGACAAAAAAAATGCAAAATTAATCAAGAAAGAGTCAATTACTTTATATCCCGCTCTTCTTCAACACAGAAAACACGCGACTTATGATGCAAATATCAAATTAGCAGGCCAAATATTAAAAATAATAGGCTGGGGAAAGGAGAATAGTTAAAGGAAGAGGAAGGTGTTTAATGCAATTATTAGGTGCACAGTAAGTTAAAACATCAGTATTTGGAAGTCCTAAGTAGAAGACATTCCCAGGCATCCTATCAACGCGCCTTGAACTGTATTTCTCCATTTATGGCAAAAACTCATGGGCTTAAAAAAAAAAAAAAAAAAAAAAAGCGGATAGCATTTTCAGATTATTCTTGTCAGTTTCATTTACACGTAGTTGCAAGTGCCACTTTTTAAATTATTAAAAAGCTTGGAAAAACATAAAAAAGCCTGGGATTTCAAAGAGAGAGCATCAAGGTGATCCCATTAAGTAAGCTATTTATTGCTACAGCTTCCATTCACCTTATCTGCTTTGTAATTGAAAGTTCAAGTACACTTAATGAAGTCAGCTACCAAAAAAATTATGGCATAACTCTTTAGAAAACAACATAAACATTAACAAAGATTTCACTTTCTATGCATTAAAAATCAGCATGTTGTAATAACCCCAAATAAAATAATAGTCAATCCTCAGATTAATTCCCCTCTTCCCAAATCCTCAGTTTCATAATCAATAAAAGTTTTTGTGGATGTAAAATTTGCCTTTCATCCAAGATTTAAAAGCTTTTGCAAATGTAAATTTGCAGCAGACCCAGGAAAGCACACATTGTTCTCCCTGCTTTCAAAACGGCTGCCGTAATAAGCTTAAAACTTGTCTACAAAAGGAAGCAGAGGAGGCAGATATGAATGTACAACTTCAGCCACACAGATATGAATGTACAACTTCAAGCCAGCTCCCTATATCCATAGTATAAGCATGCAGTAAATGCAGCTACCCAGTGGCAGACCTGACCACAGATTCCTGCTGGGAGTGCTTTCAGCCAGAGCAGTGAGATGGCTGCCCCAGGCCCTGCTGTTTTTGCTCCTGCTGATGAAGGTTTCATCTCTTGGTAGGGTAATACCTGTATGGTCACATCTCCTTTGGCTGCAGTGTGGTCTTAGATCCACTTAAGCTATCCAAGGAATTACATCTTCCTCCATTTTCATATGCTTCATGATCACATCTCTGGGCTGGCAACCTCTGTGCAACTTGCCCAAAGTCAAGAACACTGGTAGAAGCACCCTGCTAGATTTGCAAAGGCAGCATAAATCACCAAGGCAAAGCCCAGAGAGAAAGAGAAAGATTTCCCAGGAAAAGTAATTGAATGACTTGATGACAGCTGAAACAAATTTAAGGCTGAGCTGCCACAACTCCTCCCTTCCTTCAGTGCCAAGTCTAACCTCACCAAAATAATAATAATAATAATAATAATAATGCTTGCAGCAAGCAGGATCCCCCAGGACTCCTACTATATTACTATATTCCACCACTAATATTGCAGCTGCATGTTATTTGTAGTAAGTAAGGAAATGACAGGCCTTTCCATGCATCATTTCAGCACAAATACAAAGGCTTCTGCCTCACCCACACCAATTTTATAATTCAGTTAATTTTAACATAAAAGCATAAAATACACTCTATAAAGCATATTCCTTCTGCTAAGCTTTTGAGTTCTGGTCATATTAAAATCCAGGCTTTATTAAAATGTTTTATATGTGCACTTCATCGTTCCTCACAAGCATGAGATTCCAGCTGCATGCAATCACTGTCATGATTCTGTCGCTCACCTGCCAGAAGAGAGCTGCCTACTTCCATTACTAGGAAATAGGAGACAACTTAAGACATAGCTCATAACAGAGAAGCTACGTTAAGGAAACACTAGATCCAAGATTAACCACCACAGAGAAACTTAATGGCTTCCTGTTCAAAAAAATCTCCTGTTCATATTTTCAATTATGCCTACGTATCACACTGTGTAAACAAAATGGCAGATATTCAGAAACTATATCAATATGTAATCATTTACTGATTTTCAGGATTTTCTCTGGTTTGGTTTTGTTTTTTAAGTGCATGTTGTAGTGTATTTCTCAACACAACAGCAGACAATCATTCCATCTGAGTTCACAATAAATGCCATGTTGGGAAAAGACAGGATCACAACTTTCCCTTCAACTAAAAATCTCCAAATCTGCAAGTCACCTTCTAAATCCCCTGGTAAGAGGCACACTGCCCAATCTAAAATTAACCCCAGCATTCCTATGCACAGGGTTATCTCCTTTCTACTCCAACACATTAAAAATGACAATGTGACATTTTTACAAATGACAATAATTAGGTCATAAAAAGTGCTATAGATTAATAACCAATATAGTTTATATTTCTTGTAGTTGCTCCAGGTTTTAGTGAGATCCTACATCATACTGCTTTTAGGATTCCATTAAAATAAAATATAATACACGGCTAGTCAAAATCAGCACACATTTGTTTGAAAACTATACAGCATTTACCCTATCAATTATTCTCTAGAAGATTCAGCTAAGCATGTCAATTGAGAAGGACAACCTGCCAGACAGCTCACAGCAATCTTTTCCTAATTTTGTATCTTATTATAGCAACTCCATTTTTCCATCTTGTAATATGAAAAGTAATATGAAGTTTTTAACTTCTGCACAGTGTTAGTTACTACACTCCTTAGTGTAGTGACTCCATAGTGATTATAATCATTCTTGGCATAAGAAACTAAAAGGTATTTTCTAATTATATTTATAATGGAAATGATTTATCCTATTAATTAGGACCTCTATTTGTACTTCTTTCATGTAAAAATCTTGAAGCTGTTCAAAGATAAAAACATATAATGTATACTTCAAATCTTAGACTCCAGATTAGGTTCTCCACACTGGTCTACACAATAAATTTGAAGAGAGGTGATCTTTCAGGTAAAGGCTATGAACACTTCTGTCTGAGTGAAAAACCTTTCTAATTTTCCTGCACCTTGCAACCCCATTTGCAAAATATCCATAATACTATATGACAATATAGATCAGTGCTGCATGACAAAACTACAAATAAAGAACATGAAGACATCTGTGAGATAGTTTTGAGTTAACTAGTTGTAGGAGGCATACAACTATACTCGTGCTAGTTAAGACATTATATAGGCACTGTACTCTGGATACTTTGCAGAAATCTAATTTTAGGGGCTAAATCTTCTTAACCTGACGTCAACCCCCTATGCAGGGGAAAAGGAGGAATCTGGGGAGCTCAAACTGCACAAGCTACAAGACTGAGCCTGGGGACCTCAGTCCCCGCATGGTTCTCCACATGCCAGGGCACCGCTCACTAGTTTTAAGCCAGCACCAGCACCTCTGCATGAGTCACCCTCTCACATTGACAACTGCCTGTTGGCAGGTCAGCGTTTGTGCTGCAGTTGATGAGGACTTCAGAAATGCTTACTCATAAGTAACTGTCAAGGTCAGACACACCATCCAACATTCCTCATGTACACAGAACAGAGAAATTTCTGTCTCATGCTTATTTTATTTTGATGCTTCTGTATAAATTCAGGAATCCTTGGCTTCAGGCACCCTATTGCAAATCCTGTTTCACTTCTGTATTGAAGACTATAATGTATTATCCCCTAATATATTAGACTGAGATGAATTCAACAGTGAAATTTATCTTAAGAAAAATATACATATACTTCACATAAGACAATTAGGCAATACTTAATATGATTAAGTATTATTAATATATGTAAAAGCCTGAGGTAAGAGACTTCCACAACAAAAGTGCATTTACAATTTAAGTTTCTATGTATATTCCATAAGAGATCTTATGGAAGGCATTCAAGTATACTGTGGTAGCTGAATTTCTGGCAAATATATTTTCACCTGAGAATATCACATCTACCTCATTCTGATAGCTACATTGAAATATGAAACATTTTAAAGCTGCAGCAATTGTTTTGAATTGGTATAATGTAGGTGAAATCTCTCCACCGCCTACTTCCTTCTGTTTATATAGGTCTAGGTTCTGATGACACAAACGAGAGAAGAACTATGTGAAAACATCAGTAAAATTCTCCAGAAACATCTTTTAACTCATAGAATTATTATATTCTAATTCCTGTCAATATTCTCGTGTCTGGAGACTTCATAACACAGAGTAATTTCAGCCATGGGAGAGACTATATTAACATTAATTTTGAGATTAACCTGTTTTGCCCAAACTATTGCAAATGCCTGCAGTAATAGGAAAAAAATCAGAAGTTTTACTCTGAAAGTAATGAGTGGGATGGTTTCAGAGTGAGAAAAGCAGGGAGAACTGTCGGACGCTCCTTTTTGGGAATGAGCTGGGCAGTCCCTTCTCAGCGTGCGATGCCTCCCTGCTTACCCACCTACCCTTTAGAAGAGGGAGCTTGGCCCAACAAGCCCTTGTGGTGCAGAACGTGTTTTATTTTACCATGTAATGTACTATAGAACTGAAAACTTTCTAAAGAGCAGGTGCTCAGTTTATCTATTTCCCCACACACTCACGTGAAGTTTTATACTTCCCCGACAGGTGTTTTCCAGGGGCTCGTGCATTGCCCCATGGTGTCAATGGTGTTTAAACTGTAGTAGCCAAGGCTCTTGAAACCAGAGGTGAGCCGATCAACCAGAGCAGCCAAGTGTGCCCAGCTGTGGACACAGAGGTGCTTGATTTATGTCTGGGGCTACTCCTCTCGTTGAACTATAGCACAGCGACCTAAAATACCAAGCAAATATTGAAGCCCAATGCCACAAATGCCGGCCCTCTTTTTCCCTCTTCTTAAGAGTTGAAGTCTCTTTATTCTGCCTGAATATGGCCCAAGAGGGCAAGAAGGGGAAGAGCAGGAAGGTGAAGGCAGTAACTGCCTGGAGGAAGAGGGATTACTTAGGACAGCCTCATCACAAGCTCTCAGTAGGCCGAGTGCACAAGATGCAAAAGTAATCGCCTGCTCACTATTTCATACCCACGCAAAACAGTAAGCTCCTTCTTACTCTTGTGACAACACTGCAGAAAAAAAAAAGAAATGTAGTTCTTTCAAAAGTGATAATGTGCTCTCTAGTAAAACTCTTCTTCTGAAATCAAGCTAGAGGCCATCTTGATGCCTTTCTATAAGACACCTTTTCAAGACGGGCAAGTCTGTCTTTACATACTGATGATAAGTATCTGTTGACCTCAGCAGTTGTTTTCATTGCTCTGTTTCTCTGCCTTGGGCTTTATAGGTCACATTTCATGCTAATTGGGAAAAAAAAGAGAGAGAGGAAGACAGCGAGAGAGAGAAAAAGAGAGAAAGCATTCATTAATTTCCTAGTTAGATATAATTGATTTTATAAAATATCTTCCAAAATTTTACATTTGTATGGAAGAAATTAATTGCACAAAAGGGGGAAGAGTCACTGTGTATCCTGTGTAGGCCCTTATATAAGAAGACATGATTTAGCAAGTGAAAGCAGCATATCCTAACTAACTTATAACTCCAGGAATACAAAGTAAGACTTAAAATAATTTCTGTTTAATTTTTTCCAGCCATAAAACAGACTGTTCATATTCGATAGTAGGAAAAGAAGTACCAAAAAAATAAATTATTTTTAAGGCACTAGGCATCTATCAAAACATTCAGCATAGTGTAGTATTAGTTTCCTTGACTTTCTTTTAGGTGTCGAAAAAGTTAGGAATATTAGAAATAACTGACAGTGCCTAAAGGAAACTATCCGTTCTATCTGTTTCTATCTATTTCATTTCAAAGTTTCAAGGTGTACTCCATTCTGACCCTTAGCCAGCCAGCTTGGAAACATCAAAAGGATCTCTCCACAACTTTGACTACTGAAATTTGGGAGAATTAGTGAAAATAAGGTTTACAGTATATTTGTCCTGTCTCTCTAAAGCACTGCTGCTGACTGTTAAAGATATCATACACGCTAGATGGCAAATTGTAAGAATTTCCTATGTTACCAAGTTAATCTTTGAGATTGTCTTTCGTTTCTGAAAATAAAGTGAAAACATAGATCTGAATATTATTCATATTAAATGCCACAAGCCATATATATGATACATCACAAAAGTCAAGAAATCACTTCTGTTAAAATGGAAAAAATATTACAGAGTAGAATTCAGCTAATATATTGAGTAAATGGTTAAAATAAGAGGAGATTAAAAATATGGCCACTGAGTTAAAAATAATTTTGTGAGATCAGCGTAATAATTTAATCTACATGAACACAGGAAATATTCACACTGGCTGGCAACAGAAGTTCCTCTGGAATTTATGATCCTACCCTCAGAGAAATGAATTCTTATGAGTTTTTTAATTTTATAGGAAGATAAACGGATCTTCCACTCTTGTCAAGGTATCACTGAATTTTAATGACTTTTTTTTCTCATCAGGACAATATTATTACTTTCTAAGTGTTCAAGATTATTCACTTTGGCACTGATTTCCAGTATCTGTTAATAACAGTACTGCTTTTGCTTTCTGGAACTAGAAGAGTGGTTTAGGGCTAATCTGCTCTGCCTATAGGATGTTGGCAAAGCAGAAGTGCTGCTGCACATGCATTTTTGGGTTATGCTTCTCCAGGAGTTAATCATTCCTGGGCCTGACCCCTGTGGACCAGTACAAAGCCTAATCTAGCCCAAATGGGAGGATTTTCAGACTTCTCACACCTGGTCAACATCTGCTTTTTTTTTTTTTTTTTCTTATTATTTGACTGTAGAAGGTTGCTGTTTGTTCAGCAATGGAAATGAGGAAAATACTGTCCTACAGGTACAGTTTAGAAAAATAAGTACACAAACAGTTCTCCCCAAAAAAGTATGGTCACTCCTAATGAATGAATTTACTTATCATATATGGGACTTTAGCAAGATAAAGTTTCATCTTATAATCAGCTTATAATTATTAAGGATGGAAACATAACTTCTATTCCTCCCTTTTCCTCAGTAAAAGCAGGACACCTTTCTGACTGCAATAATTAAAAAAAAAATCTGATATCTTGCAAAGTGGTATTCTGGCTAGCAGCATATTTAGAATAATTGTAAGAAAGAAAAAAAGAATTTAAAAATAAGAGTTCAAGTTTATTGAAGTACAATCTGAACAACCCTCCCCTTTAAAGAATGCCTTGACAATGAGTAGAAGAGTGGTATCCACTTTTAGTAATACTATTCTTATGTAAGTTTGAGATCCAAGATGCAAAATTAAAATCTAAATGTCCATCTTTTGACTTCTTTGAAAATCCAGAACGTGGTTTTGATTTGAGTTTTTCTGTTATGACCAAAGGACATTGAATAATTTGTTCCTTTGTCACCTGCCTGTGTCTTTTTCCCATTGATTTTAAACTTAAATGTCACTTTTAAAAAGCACTCATTTAGCTTAACTTTGAAGCAGGACAAAATTATCATCTCGAATCTCTCCCTTTATAAGAAACAAAGCCTGAAAAACAGTTACCGGTGTCAGTCTCCCACATGCCACAGCCACACAGTTTGATCCCATTTGAAGAAGGCTACACAACAGGTAGTTGAGAATATGATTCAACCCTCAATAACCCATCCAGAGGCAACAAGGCTAAAACAAAGAGAAGATAGTAAGTCCTATTGCTCTTGATATGAAACCAGCACTGGCTGACAAGATGACAGCTGAGATGATGATTAAAAAAAATAATAATAAATCATCAGAAAAGGGCCAGGTGTTCAGCTGACCAACTTGTAGGTGAGGCACGCTGTGATACTGTCATGCATGAGGTGGTAATTCAAGCCATTCCCCTTGGGATTTCTATTCTCAATTATGTGTGGAGTGCACCAGATACCATAGCAAAAGAAATTCAAGTAGGGTGTAAAGCAAAGAGGAACAAAAAGCTGAAAGATTTACAGTTAATCAAAAGTTAGTTCATTTTGGCCTTTGATTCAGGCCTAATTCAGACTGTAATATTTATCTGGGTAGCTCTTCTATACTATCCCATGACAGTTATGACATGGCTGGTTTTATAAGGAAAATAAAATGTCTTGAAGTTATGGAAATTTCTAATTCCCAGGGCAGAAATGTTTGTCTGGGACATGGGATAAAGGGAGGAAGGATGGCTTGTTCCACATTATTACATTACAAAGCACCTCCCACAGAAACACCTAAAGATATTTTATAAATGCTGATGCAGGCTCCTGAGACCTCAACAATTGGGAAAACAGTACCCTCCTACTGTGGAAAGTTACTCTGCTGTCTGGAGGAGTTATCTGAATTACACCAAACTTATGCTCCTTCTTCCAGAGTCCCTGGGGCAAGCAGCCTTTCTACGTCCCGCTCCCTACAGCCTTTCCGTACTTGAGCAACTATGACAGAAGAGCTGCTTCTCTTTTTTCGTATGATGAATTTATGACTTGAGAGATGTGTAACTCAAAGCAGTTTTATTCTTTAAGCCTGCAATTTCCCTCCTTCAAATACGCTTTTCTTAATGTGCCTTTAATCTTGTTAGTAGGCAAGTACTTAGGAGTAAACTGCAAAAAAAAGTCCATTAAGTGTTGGGAAAACTCTCAGCCTAGGTGCAATTTTAATTTAATGTTCTTTAATAACATGGCATCTGACAGGCAAAACTGTTTCCATTCAAGAAATAAAATACATAGGAAATTTAAATGGCTGTTAATTTCATGAATGTGTAACATTAAGCAAATTATATTAATAAAAAATAGGTTGTTCCACACAGGATCAAATTGACAAAACAATATTCTCAGCTGCTAATAGCATTTTGACATTTATACCTGTAAAGCTATTATTATGTCCTCATACAGCGATCACAGTGATTGCTTTCATATCGCTTTCAAATAAGGAAACATGGCAACTAGAAAAAAAAAAAGACAAAAAGAATGGAGCTGTCCCTTTGTCCCACAGAAGGGCAATTAAAACTCATACTTCTTTATGTTGAAGTTACTGATATTTCTACTGAATGTGTACTTTCAGCTTGCATATTCAGACCATAAGGGAAGAACACTGCTCAGTGCCAAAAATCTACAAAACCTCTTGTCCTCATGAATGCAACAACAGAAACTGGTTGCTCCTTTGGGCCTGGGATGTATTTCCTCCAGTGCCTGACATTGACAACGGCAAAGATTTTCGAAGGCACTAAGCTGTGATGCACTCAATTACTGTTTTCCACAGGGAGATAGGCCCTAGATCACCTCTGCACCCTCTCTTCTTACCCTGCTGAATTTGTCAACATTGTTATTCTTTAACTCCTCAAAGTACATCCTAAGTACCTCAGAATGCAAAATTACCTTTTTTTTTGTTTTGTTTCTTGGTTTTGTTTTGTTTTGTATTTTTAGAGAGAGAGATATAAAACCAAGCTATTCATCTGGCAAGGAAATCACAAAAAAATCGTCATGATTGGACTGCTTCGTGTGAACAACCAGATGGTCAGTGACTAGTGTAACCTGACCGACTTTGCTTGCCCTCAGAGATAGCCATTTTCACACTGACAAACTGTCTCAGGAGAGTTTACACAAGGTTTTGGCAGACAGCCTATACACTTCCCAGAAGACAAATGATGAATATTTAACTCAAAAAAGAATCAGGTGTTTCCAGTAATACTCCTTTTTTTTCCCTCAGTTTCAGGGCCTATTGATTCTATCATTATTATTTAAAAATACACAGAATCATTTAAAAAAAAATTTTCTAGAGTCTGTGTCAGAACTATTTATCACATGCAGGGAAGAATAAAGCTACCACTTCATTCTGGAAAACGAATTAATCCATCAGCATGGAGGAAAAAAAAAAAAAAAAAAAAAAAAGAGTTCAACAGCATGGATTAGGTTCACAAGCTGCCAAAGTTGAAAACATGTTTCTGACACACTATCAAAAAATTGCAGTAGATTTTGAGTGGCCCTTGTGGATATTGCAAGTGCTGGTGCTTTTTGAGCTAGAAGAAGGCAGACTTCAGTGCACATGAGAGCACAGAGCTGATTTGTGTCATTCCTTTGTCTTCCCTCATCTGGAAGTGTCACAGAAGGATCTAGCTGGAAGGATCTTTAAAGATCATCCAGTCTAGCCTCCAGCACGGAGGTTCAGTAAGACGTACACATATAAGTATAAATAAGTCTGGCAGGTTTTAAGTTCCAGGTGGATAGTTGACCAGATAGTTAGCTGACCAAAATGCTATTTAATTTGAATTGGGCTGTTAGGGTAAAATTCTGCATATATGTCTGGGTACTAGTCTTTAAGCGTTCAACTTCTCTGGAATCATCAAGATCATCTAGAAATTTCAAAGTACAGTATCTGAATTTATGCTGGACATTGACTGAAATACAAAAAATATCTTAATGGTGAGGACCTGCTTTTCTGTGCTTCAGTTTGTTTTGTTTTTATTTTAATGGAAAAGTGAAAATTTAAGATTTACAGTATGTATATATAAATACAGTATGTATTATTTCATAGTAAGAATTATAGAAAGGCTTATGAAATAATTGGAAAATAGAATACAAAAAAATCCCCATTTTTTCTAAATTATAAAAGAATTATAACTGAGGAATCAATTTTTCTGTATAAGTATTGCAATACTTATATAGAAAAAGTCCCTGATTATATCTTTGTAATGCAAATATAAAGAATAAATATATAGGATACATCTGTATTTTGACCTAAACTTGCTTACTTCCAGCCAAATCCCTTCATTGACACTTATCCAAACTCACACCATAGAAAAAGAAAAAATGCCAAGATGGGCTTCTACTGAGCTTACAAAGAAATTACAATGTGTGCAAATAATAAAGCATAGGCCCAAAGATCAGAAAAGACATACCAGTACAGCATATAAACCAAAATAATGTGTCAAATTTGTATTTTCAAATACTATATGCATCCATTGTATATATAAAAAAAATCCATTTTAAAAATATTACATTACATAAATTGTTTATTTGAAGAATATTATGTTTGCTTGCATCATTTGCTCATACTCAACCCTTACAAAGCTGTGATAACTAGAAGTACCTATTCCTTTAAAATGTTTTTTTTCCACAAGTCCACCTTATTAAATACAGGAACTTGATAACACTCAGTTGATGAGATTTGTTGAAGAGCTATTCAACATTTCACTTCTTTTGCCTATTGTTCAAGGCTTAACCCACTGCCTTACTTACTACAAATGATTCAAATCATAGCCTGGAAGAACAAGCATTAATTTTCTCATGGTCTTTTTGAAGGCTGTCATCATTTATAATAACCAAATGCTTCACAAAAGTCTATCTATCTATTTTGCAGGTGAGAGCTACAACAGCAAGCCTGCCTTCGCAGCCAGGACACTGTGACACGGTGATGTAATCCTAGAAGTATCCACAAATACTGAGTGAAAACTGACAAGTTCCTGCTGAGCTTATGTGATCTCAGGTACTCTGACGTTTGCAATTCAGGCAGAACTGAACATATTTCCATGGGGCTGACAAAAAGCTGACATGAAGATAACTTCATCCCTCTCACAGCCAAATTTTTAAAAACTTTGCTCTGAATCACTGAAGTGGTAACGAGTTTCTTTACAAATGGGGCATTTCAACATACAGAAGAAAAACAGGCTGGCTTGTCATATTGTGTTCTTAGGAGGGAAGGATTTCACTCTTAGGAAAGATGTGTGAGGGTCTTTCTGCTCTTTTTCCATTTCTGAAATTTTCCCCAAAAGCTCAGAGGGAAGCAAATACTCAGACTATAAATGGCTGCAGGACCCCATAAGAGATCCAAACACTTCTGCGACAGTTGTCAGAAGCCAGGGAGAAACCTCCATACACATCAAGTGGCACTAAGCAACTATGTTTATGCCCCTATCCCCACTGACTGTACCCTACATAGAAGCAGAGACATATGGCAAACTATAAAGAGAGGGAAATGACCACAAATGCTCATGCCCTGGAGCTGTCACAGCAGTGATGCTCAGGCCTCAAACTTATCACTTAATGGCATTCTTCATGGACATTTTTATCTGACCCAATCATTTAACATGCTCTAGGTGACCCCCCGTGTGCAAGGAGGTTGGACTAGATGATCTCTAAAGACCTCTTCCAACCTTAATGATTCTATGATTCTAAGATACTTGTTTTCCAGATATTTAAATCTGAGCCAGTCACCCTGGGCTCTCTTTACAGTCAATGGAGAAAAAGAAGCAGCTCTAGAGCAGCTCATGATTCATCTGCTAAAGCAGGTGTCTCAAATAGGTCAGATGAATCATGCCCTAAAAGCATCTGTTTCTTTCTAGTGAAGAACCAACATCAACAAGCTCAAATACAAACTGTGACCATAGAGATCTGTGAAGTTAGGAGAAATGAGTACCCCTCTCCATAAATGTATGGAGCTGAGCAGGCAGGCTGAGGTACTAAGACCTTCTTGTCAGGTACAGCCTTGCTAGGCAAAAAAAAAGGCAGACATTCAGACATTTTCAAACAAGGCCCCCAAAGTATAGCTCAATCCTTTTGATATAAAAAGTATTTTCCTGCTTCCTTCTTTCAAAAACACATGTGTCCTTCAACTTCACAGAATGTCCTTTAACTACACTCCTCTAAGTGCTTTCACCTACCTCTTTAAGCAGTTCCCTGTCCTTCAGTGCTTTCCCCTGAGTGCATTTATCCCTTGCAGCTGCATTTCATCATCCCATCTGCTGCCTACATTAACCATTTCTCTTCCCGGAGGAGACTGTAGATTCTACCTCATACTGTAACATCAGATACATTTATAAGCATTTATCCCACTTGTGCATCCTGAAGAACATGTATTAATTTTGCTGTTAGAGTATTGCATTGAAAGGAAAAATCTGGAGGAGCAATAAAAAAGTAAAATTTTAGGTCTTCCAGTCCTTTTGAAAGACAAATAAATTTCTATCTTTTCCTCCTCAAAGGTATAGTTTAGTGTACTATATATGTATATATATATTTGAATACTGTATGGTATTCAAGCACCCCACATAGCAATAACAAAAATGTTGCAACATAGTAATGATGCTGCTGCAATACTAAAGCTCAACCAAACACACACAGAAAATACATATTGAAGAAACTTTCATAGGAGGTGCCTGGAAAACCCTCATTGTTTTTCCTTCCAAATGGATTTACAGTTCCATATATCTCAGGAGAAAGAATTGTTAACTGTTGCACATCAGTTATAGGTTGTATTACCATGCACTAACACCAGTCCTGAAGAGCAGAGGGGTCCAGGAGGGCTGGATTCTCCTCAAGAAGGAAATCTTAAAGGCGCAGGAGCAGGCCATCCCCTTGTGCCGAAAGACGAGTGGGAGGGGAAGAAGACTGGACTGGCTGAATAGGGACCTATTACTGGGGCTCCAGGAAATAAAGAGAGTTTACCACCTTTGGAAGAAGGGGAATACAGCTCAGGAAGAGTACAAAGAAGTCATTAGGGTATGCAAGGAGGAAATCAGAAAGGCAAAAGCTCAGATGAAACTCAATCTGGCAGCAGCTGTAAAAGACAACAAAAATGCTTCTACAAATACATTAGCAAGAAGAGAAGGGCCAAGGAGAATCTCCATCCCTTATTGGATGCAATGAGGAATATTATCACCAAGGATGAGGATAAGGCTGAGGTACTTAATGCCTTTTTTACCTCAATCTTTAACACTCAGTTCAATTATCCTCAAGGTACTTGGCCCCCAGATCTGGAAGACACCTATAGAGTGCAGAATACATCCCGCATAATCCAGGAGGAATCAATCAGTGACCTGTCACTCCACTTGAACGTGCATAAGTCTATGGGGCCAGGTGGGATCCACCAAGGGTTCTGAGGAAGCTGGTAGAAGTGCTCGCTAAGCCACTCTCCATCATCTACCAGCAGTCCTGGTTAACAGAGAAGGTCCTAGATGACTGGAGGACTTGCCAGTGTGACTCCCATCTACAAGAAGGATTGGCTCGAGTATTCAGGGAACTACAGGCTTGTCAGCCCTCAGTATCAGGAAAAGTTACAGAGCAGATCATCTTGAGGGCGATCACATCGCATGTGTGTGACAACCAGGTAATCAGGCCCAGCCCACATGGTCCTGCCTTACCAACCTGATCTCCTTCTATGACCAGGTGACTCACCTAGTGGATGAGGGAAAGACTGTGGACATGGTCTACGTAGACTTTAATAAGGCCTTTGATGCAGTCTCCCACTGCCTCCTCCTGGAGAAGCTGGCAGTTCATGGGTTACACTGGTGTACTCTGGGTGAAAAACTGGCTCAATGGCCGAGCCCAAAGAGTGATGGTGAATGGAGTTGGATCCAGATGGCAACCAGTCACAAGCAGTGCTCCCCCAGGGTCAGTGTTGGGGCTGGTTGTCTTTAATATCTTTATCAACGATATGGATGAGAGGATTGAGTGCACTCTCAGCAAGTTTGTATATATGACACCAAGCTGGGAGGAAGAGTTGATGTACGTGAGGGTAAAAAGGCTCTGCAGAGGGATCTAAGCAGGCGGGATTGATGGGAGGAGACCAATTGTATGAGATTTTCTAAGGCTAAGAGCTGGGTCCTGCCCTCCCGTCACAACAACCCCATGCAGCACTACGGACTTGGAGCAGAGCGGCTGCAGAGCTGTGCGGCAGAAAGCGGTCTGGGAGTGCTGCTTGACAGCCAGCTGAGCATGAGCCAGCAGTGTGCCCAGGTGGCCAAGAAGGCCAAAGGCGTCCTGGCTTGCACCAGGAACAGTGTAGCCAGCAGCACCAGGGAAGTGATCATTCCCCTGTACTTGGCGCTGGTGAGGCTGCACCTTGAATACTGTGTTCAGTTTTGGGCCCCTCACTAGAAGAAAGACATTGAGAGTGGATCTGAAGAAGGGCATTGAAGCTGGTGAAGGGTCTGGAGCAGAGTCCTTAGGAGGAGCAGCTGAGGGAGCTGGGGTTATTTAGTCTGGAGAAGAGGAAGGTCAAGGGAGACCTTATTGCTTTCTACAGCTATCTGAAAGGAGGCTGTAGTGAGGCGGGGTCTATCTCTTCTCTTCTGTTGTACCTACAGGTGGAATGAGAGGAAATGGCCTCAGGTCATGCCAGGGGAGGTGCAGGTTAGACATTATAAAAAATCTAGATATTAGTAATGTTAGAAATGTTAGAAATTAGGAATTTCTACATAGAAAGAATAGTCAAGTTTTGGAACAGGCTTCCCAAGGAAGCAGTGGAGTCACTATCCCTGGCAGTGTTCAAGAAGTGGGTAGATGAGCCGCTTAGGGATATGGTTTAGCAGGCATGGTGTTGAAGGGCTTATGTTTGGACTTGATGATCTTTAAGGTCTTTTCTAACTATAATAATTCTGTGATTCTATGAATACATAAAATCATCAGCAATACAAAGAACTTCACCAAAAAAGTGAGACCAAGAAAGTGTCTTGTGAATTTTTAATCTAGTAAGGATTTATTATTCACCTACAGTTTCTAAAGGAATAAATCTCAACTGAAGAACAAAATATAGCAAGTTGGGGAAAAAAAGAAATAACTAATACTTTTTCTTTTCAACTGAAATTTCACCACTGCATGAAGATGAAACAGAAGAACCAAGAAATGAATGTAAAAATAAAACCACCAATATTGAAGACTATATAAAGAAAAAAAAATGTGAAGTTTTTCCAGTTCCAAAATTCTAAGTAGCAGCTATCATTTAGAAAAGTGAAAGGCAGATAACAACTAGAATGACCATTGTCTGTGTAATATATGACTCTTTTCTACGGTTTTAACTCTCATTTTTCTGATCGCAGAGTCATCAGCTCACCCAGTTGTGAAGAAAGCAAAATCATTGAGTAGTCTTAGGTTTAAACACACACAAACACAAACTAAATTTGCAAATTTAATTTTACATATGTGAAAAGTATTATTGAATGAAATGAAACTCTTCATTTACATTCAATTAAGTACATGTTCTAAGTATTGTAACGTATTTCATGACTAAGTATATTTCAGAACCTTTAAAGAGAGAGAACATGTCTGCAGGGATAAATGAGTGGAAGGATAATTTTAACAGAACAAGAATGTGGCTGCATGGAGAAGCTACTTTTTTAACTTGACTGTCTCTAAATAGTTTTAAGTGCTTATCATCAAGGACTGTGAGTGCTGCCAGCCATCTGTATGATTAATAAAAGTTAACGCAAAAAAGGAAAAAACTTTGTTAAAATCTGTAACTGACACAGTGAAGCTGTGATCTGGCAAGATATGCCTCTGTGGATATTGGGGATTTGCCGTGACTATGACGGGTTCTACTATGGGAAACAGTAGTGACCACTGGTCCCTGCCACCCAGTAGAAGAATTGAAGCTGCTATCTGGTCCAGTCTTGCTCAGAGTACAGCTACCTTGTGGGCTTAAGAAATCTTCATTCTAAATTTTACAGTAAATGTATCTGGAAAGGTATAAAGTCATTTTTTAAATTAAATGCAATTACAGATTCCAACCTCTAAATGCTTTTTTTCAGAATTTCCAAATGTTAATGGATTTTTTTATTTTCTTAGAACACGGACTTTCAAAACAAAGAATGCAAGATGCCACTTCCTTTTGTGAATTAATCAATCACACTGGTTGAAAATTATTCATACTGAAAGTCAACAAACTACTGAAAAAGTTCATAGATCATGAAAAAGTTCATAGATCTTCAACCTATATATCTGTCTTGTCAATGAAATCCATAGCAGCAACAATTCTATGGAACAATTATCATGTCCTTACATGCTCTTACACATTTTCCTATCATCTTCCAAGACATTGTCTTGGACAATGTCTTGAGATCCTTTCAGCTACAGTCTTTTAGCTTCCAAAATAATTTTAACTTTTGCTTTTGCATTATAGATTTTTAAAATGAACATTAAGAAAGCAATTTCTCCAGGGCATACATTAGAATGTATACCCTTCTGTATATAAGCAGTGTGTAGATGTGCAGTAAAGAGAATGCAGTAAAGAGCAGGGAACATCACGACGGTGCTCTAATTTGGTGGATTTCACTCTTCCATTAAAACCTTGTCAGGAGGGTCCCCGTCTTTGGCTGTGTTTGAGAACAGGACACACAAACGTTTGAAAGGAGAGGCACGGGCAGAGCTGAACCTGATTTGTTGTCACAATCATCAGGGCTTACGAGTGTGCTCAGGACCCCAACCAGTACAAATAGCAAGTATGCCTATGGAAGAAGGGCATTTTACTTTAAAAAAGGGGCAGCTGGTAAAAGGAAAGACTTCATGTCAAGGACCATCATACCTCACATATGCAATGGTACCTCAGAAAGAATTACTTCTACCCTCTTGAGGCCTCTTTACTAAAACCGTTGCCGGTAATGGTTATGTTATCAAGTTTTTCGAATTACACTGCCTGGTTTAATAAAACTTATTACTTCTACCAACAAATCTTGTCTTACCTTAGACCATCATGGCTAGAAAATCACACGATGAATGTCAAGTACATCAATCCTCTTAAAGAATATTATTGTTGATAAACCTCCCAGCTAGCTACTTATAGAAATGGAAGGGGAATGATGGAGACAAAACCCTGAGTTTATTCTGTACAGTCAGTTATCTGTCATGCTGACATATGCTGGACAAGGCTATGCAGTAGGACCACATTTCAGGATCAAGCAGGACAGAAAGTGCTTGGCACATTTATACAGGTTTCAAGTGCAAATACAACATTCTACTTCTTTATCTTCTTCTTAATCATTTAAGAAGAAAGGAAGAATCAATTGAAATTTTACCACACTAATTGTCAACACTATTGTTGGCTGGGAAAGTGCAATTCTCATACGTTGCTTCTTCTGCATTTTCTTTAAAAACTGCATGTTCGTCCAGCTGTACCCCTTCTTGAGTTTTTAGGTTATCCTTGCATATTATGCATCATTCTTGTATGTTATGTCTTCAGTTTGGGCATAGTTCATGCATTGTCTCTTCCCCTTCACCACTCAGTCCTTTCCCTCCCCATGTTTAGGTATGAACAAGCAAAAAAGGCTTTTATCTTTCTATTCTGAAAAATAGACAGGAAGCGCTGGTTATGCCTTTAATATGGCAACCAACTTTAACACAAATAAGACGCAACTTAATTTGATACTAATTCTCAAAGCCTAATAATCACACCTTTTTTTTTTTTTGGACAGTGAAACTCAGGGTCTCTTAATTCATGAGAAAATAAATAATAGAATAAATAATATATATATATAAAAAAAAGAAAAATCACCACAAGCAATCTTCCATCATGTGTGTACCTTCTCTGAAATAAGCTTATCCATCAGGAGAACATAATTGATGCCAAAATAGCATTACCATGGTTAGTTTCAGAGCCAGCTCCTTTCTCTGCAATATAGTGGAACAGAACCAGTTTTCAGATCATCTCAAGACAATAAATAAGGAATGATATGGTGCAAGATCGCCAAAAGTTTGAAGAGTTTGAAGTTTATTTTGCCAGATTTCTGACTTTTAAAGAGAACTTTACATGTTACAGAGTTTTTAACTGAAAAAAACAATATGAAATGGAAGGATATTACTTTTCAAGAGACTGTGTTGATGAGATTTGTTAAACTGATTGACATTTATAATAATGCAATGTATTTATGGTTTGTGCAGCTATCAGAAAAAGTAGATCAGCTTGCAGTCGATTTAGGTTGACCAAATGCATTCTTGAGAAATGAAACTATAGTGCTTTAGCATCAACATGCCATCTAGCAAGTCTCTTGGCAAAATGATACTGTTAAGTGTCCTCCAAAGGCCACATGTCAATACTGTTATCCTGCCACTAGTAGCTATCTGTTAAAGTTATCTATCCAAAGGGAGAATCAATAATGATATTATGAGTTTGTTTTGATTGTCTTTTTAAGCACTGTCTTGGTACTATTACCACTTGCCAAGAAAATAAAGATATCTTTCTAGTCGACGCTTTTGGTTAACATTCTTTTCTCCTAAATGTCAGGAATAAAAACATACAATAGATATGCATATTGCTGTGAGTTAGCATCTCGTTCAGATTTCTCCATCAGTTACTCAAGTATATTTGTACACATATGTGAGTCCTAACATAAACAAGCATGTTAAGCAAGTAACTATGTCTACGTTTCATCTCCCCATCCAGGTGCCTCTCTGAAGCTGCATTCAGACCATTCAACACGCAGTCCAAAAAATCACAACTCACTTAAAAGCATTCAATAAAAGGTAATTATTTTTAATTATTCAAAGGGGTTATGAATGGCTTTGGGAAAAGCAGAGCAGTGTTGCATGATTTCTTGCCAACATGTACCACCCTGTCTGAGGAAAGTTTCAGGAGTACAAATACTTCCCACAATACTGATTAATGCTCTTTCTCATTCATTTATTTTATTCTTTTAAGGACACAGGACAGTTTTCCCATTCTCTCCACTGCATTACATTCTCAGATGCCTATTTATTGTCAACAACTCCCTTCTGTATTTCCAAACAGGATTTTCTAACTGTATTCAGAAAGAAAAGCCAAGGCATTCCGCAGGTTCTTCACATTATTGCCAGTACCGAGCGTTCACATTACATGAATTAGGAACCCATCCACTGCAGAACAACATTTAGGGTAGGAGGAAAGTACATTTTGGATGCCTTTATTTTTCACTCTACTTCTTGAATATTTGAACAATGTCTTGAATCATGCTTCTTGCGCTTTTTTTATTTCAGGCAGTAGAGGTAGGAACATATTAAAAATCATTACTTTGGTTGTCATATTTACATCTCTCTAAGAACTAGGACCGTAAGGAAACTTTCTAATCAGTGATGGAAAGTCCCTTTCAGGCTACCTGCAGATTTTTTTTTTTCTAGTGGATCCTAAATATACTGTGTCTCAGTCATTTTTTGCACCTACCATTTGCCCAAACAAATAATTAACCAAAAATTCTGTTAAGCCTTTGCAGAATATGAAACAGTACCTTGGAATCAAAGGGATTATTTTCTGATAGTAACTGCTTGCAATGGTAATTCACATTTCTAATCATCTAAGCAAAAGTATGCCTAACCAGGATGTCAATACATATCTGAAAAGCAGAGGAAGACAGTTGGAGACAGACTGCTTCATAGTCTTAAAAGATGGCACTTGTTGCTGTGAGCACACATGTGAAAATGCATGTACATGCATCTGTAGTTTGAGTTGTTCTCATTCAACTGTTGTTATTCTCCAGACAATGGATTGTACATAAAAACGTAGGTATTTCATTGTGCCTTGTGTCTTTGTTTTAGAGAAAACAACTGGAGGCTTAACTGAAAGGCTTCTTCAAATTGTTTACAAACTTTTCTAAATTAAAAAGATAGTGCTTATATATTTGTCTTACTGAAACTATAAAGGGCTCTAAAATATAAATGAAAGAACTGTCCCAACTACCCTGTATAGGTGTAACCCAAGTGCCCAAGCCATGTGTAATTCCCAAATCACATAGCAGTCACTATTGGAGAGGTACAACACAGCAATGTCCTCATTTCAAGGTGCAAATTTTCATCATTTTGATCTAGATTTTTATTCCCATGCTGAGCCCTGTCAGCAAGATTCACCTAATTTGCAGATAAGCACCTAATTTGCAGGCAAATTTTAGGCTGTGAATCAGTTAGCTACAGGAATAACCAAGTTCTTTGTATTGTAAATGGAGAATGAGAAATGACTGCAGAAGAACACTATGCCCATGTACTATAAAAAGACATAGATTTGGATAGAATGGCTATCTCTTTGGGAGTCTTTGAGATACCTAGTAAATTCCACTTGTACTTCAGGAGAACTAAAGTATTTAAAAAAAAAAATAACTTCAGAAAACTAGGAGACTAAAATAGAAGCCCATCTTACGTAATGGTCTTCATCTGATACCTCTATTTGACAATGATGTCAGTTAACTGCAAGAGATTTGATCCCTAAACCTCACATATTGCTGTTAATTACATATTTATTATTTATGTGATTTTGATGCATTCAGTTATTGATGCAGACTTGAGCAAAAAAATAAAAGGTTTTCTAGGGTTCATGAGAAAACTGATGGCAAAAGTCTCATGTTAATGTTTCAGTAAAGCTGAGTGAAAATCAGTAGATGTAAAGGGAAAGACAAGAAGAAAGAAGTGCTTGACAGTGTACATTTTTAAAGGCTTTTTTTCCTATTCCTCAGAGGTCTAGAAACATGCAAAGCTGCAAGGAATTACTAAGAAAAGAAAGCATATCAATAAGTGAAAAGAGAGATTAAATTAGTGATGTAGCAGTAATGATGGATATATTGAAATCCCTTTTCAAATTTGTCTTTAAAAAGATTTAAAAAAAAAGAAGAATGAATAAATATAAATCAGTAAATACAGTGTTAAATAAGCTATTGATGAAATTAAGATGAAAGGACGTACTTTGGATGAAGTCTGTCATACTTTGCAGCTGTCCTAGAAAAGCCATGGCAAATAAATGCTAGAAATGTGGAACCTGCTACTGCTCACAAAGAAAGAAAGAGGACAACATTTATCAAGTACATTATTCACTGTAACTACTCATGTATTTTTATTAGACTAAATACAAGCAGCAAATTAGGTACAGCTGTACTAGTAAAATGTACATGTGGGTAGAAAGATGCAGGTAATGTCCCATAAAGATTTCATTAAAATTTTTAAAATGCCAAAACACGAGAGACCTTGGAACTGAATGTTTTCACCACAGATATATGCAAGGTAACACAAAAGATGATATTATATATTTAAGCTTAGTCATTTTTTCTTTTCATTTTTTTCCCTCTAGTTAGAGAAATTTTGCTTTTTATCTCTTCCGTGTTCAACATAAAAGATATCTGAGGCTGTCTAAATGAGAAGACAATGACTCTGCTAAAAATTTACATCTCTGATGACTTATGAAAGTCTTCTCCAAGCGAAGTCTGATGGAGAAATTAACAGTAGGGGCAAATCAAAATACCAGCCCAAAGTCCTTGAATACCTTATCTCTATAAAAGTATACAAAAAGAAGTCCAAATGGCTGTGATCGCAACTGTAAGGACAAAGCAATGCTTTGAGGAGATGGATGACCTTATTTGCAAAATAAGGAGAAGAATTAACAGTAGACCCTGTCATTACCAGTGTTTAAGCTTTGGACATTACTGAAGGTGTTTAAATGTGTGTCCATATTCATATCTTTTCCCTAAAAATTTCCATGCATACACAGAGGCTAACGTCCTCATGCTTCTGCAATAGCTGTAGCTTTCCTTTGATACAGTTTATATTCTTATAATGTCATTATCATATAGGTGTTCACAGAAGATTTGGTATATTGAAAAGGGGCTGTATCCAAGTATAGATATCAACAAGAACATCAAATGAAAGTCAGAATTTCAAACAAGGGGACTTCATTTTGAAATCTTCAGAAAACACGCATTTGTACTACCAAAACAAATCTGACCATTTCAATGCTAAGCCAACACACCAGCCAGTACCATCAAGAGGGAAAAACAAAACTTGAAAATGAAAACTGATTTTATCTCCAGGCCACAGTTCAGGAAATGTAACATTAGCCAAAAATAGTTTATATATATAAATATATATATAAATACAAACTTGAAACCTGTGCAATTCTATCAAAGTAGTTAGATTTTTTTATTAACATTATTTGGAGACAAGCTATGTTTGTGCCCAC
This sequence comes from Crypturellus soui, assembly GCA_032275445.1. Taxonomy (NCBI): domain Eukaryota; kingdom Metazoa; phylum Chordata; class Aves; order Tinamiformes; family Tinamidae; genus Crypturellus; species Crypturellus soui. The sequence continues at coordinate 3,180,801 of JAUBNY010000721.1, forward strand.
TTCGAGGCCAAGAGATATTTTTAATGGAGCTGAGATAGAGTGAGATATTGTAATGGTTGTGAAAAAGTAGATTGAAAAGCTGTGAGTTCCAGGAGTGTAAATG
>JAUBNY010000721.1:3188055-3209140 GCA_032275445.1 Crypturellus soui
TTCTCTGGAGATCTTCAAGACCCGCTTGGATGCAGCCCTGTGCCAGGTGCTCTAGGTGACCCTGCGTGTGCAGGGGGAGTTGTACTGGATGACCTCTAGAGGTCCCTTCCAACCTTAAGCATTTTATGATTCTATGATTTTATATGAAACCAGTCCAAGAAACTTGGTGGTGTAAATCATGCTTTTATGCACAACCCAAAACTCAGTGGTTCAGAATGGGGTGCGTTGTATTGCTGCAGTAATGACAGCTCACACTACACGTGTCTTCATATGTTGTAATGGGTTGTAATGGAATAAATTGGGAAGTCAATATGACGAAACTTCTGAAAAAATATTGTAGGTTCTCACACAGACTGCTGACGCAGATCAAACAGCTATTTAAATTGCTACATTTTAACTAAGGCACGCGGCTATGTGCCACACTGCCTATTCGTTCTTAAAATAGACCATCACAGGCAGACGCGACAGAGAAAACCAGAGCTGGCACTCCTCTGGGTAATTGAGAGAGTGTTTTCATGTCCTTCATTCCTTGGCTATACCAACAGGCATTCTCACTTGCAGCTAATAAGCAAACTCAATCTTGCCTCACCTTTCACCTTCCCAGCGAGAAGAGCATCCTACGGAGACTGCACATCCCCAAAGAAAGGGGTGGTTGTCTTCAAAATGACATTCTAAAATCTGCAATGACACAACAGCTCTGGCTGAGGTCAGTTCTCGGCTGCTTCTTGCTGCCACATCCTTTTAGAGAGGGGGATACTCTGAAGTGTTCTGGGCAAGCTCAAGGCCTCTCTGTGTGTTTGAATTGCAATGGAATTCGTTTAACCTAAGGCTCCAGCTAGGCAGTGTATTCTGCGCCAACTCCCCACTCTCAATTTGGGGGATTTAATTTGGGGGATTATCCGCACATTAGGTCAATGGTCCTTGTCAGCAGCTAATTTGCACTGATCACTCAATTACACAGAGCAGTATATGAATTAGGAACTGAAACACACTGTAGTCAGATTTAAGCTTTGCAAAGCTGACAAAAATTAGTGATGTACCAAACAAAGCAATAATGGAATACACTTTTTTTGCACTTCAGAGAGACTACTAAGGATATCAGCGATTTGTTTTTAAATGATTATTAAAGTCTCTTCATTCTTAACCAAAACAATAATCAAAACATTTGACCACTGGAAGCCCTTTACTGCGGTAGACACTAGTGACTCCTAAAGTCAGAAGTGCCATAGCAAGCCAATAACAGAACATTGCAATCACCCTTTATTTCATAAAAAAAAGACTTTCAATATTTTGAGGTCTTTTTCCTTCAAATTCTGGAATCAAGAAGCTTTACAATTCCAGCTTTTATTAAAAAAATTATAATAAATGCCTAGTCTTCATGTTTGTGATGAAACCTTGAAAAGCCACGTAAAGAATAAGGGATGGAAGAATGTTCCAAAAAAGGAACTGTACATATGTTATTTTCATTGCAAAACATTTCACATGTTTGAGACTGATTTTATATTTATAAGAAAGGAATATAAAAATATTTGTGTTTGGGTATCTTTTCATTGTAAATCTTGAAGCATCTAAGCACCGTGCAGTCATGTCTTCCTTTACTTTGCAGATGGGAAAGCAAAGGCATAAAGCAGCTCAAGATCCAGGGACAAAATAGCTTCAGGTGCTTCCGTCGTGTGTAACTCAAAATACATTACTTCAAACTGCATTTTGTGTTTCTGAATATCACTGATGTTTCTGGAGATTTCTCAGTACCGGAAAGAAAAGATGCTACCAGGACTTTTTTCTACTTTGTATGCTGGTCCAGGAACTCAAAATTGAAGAAAGCTGTAGGCACGCTTACCCCTTTTGCAGGATATTGTTGATTTTATAATCCTAACATCTTCCAAATGGTATTATGTGCATGTGTATCCACAGAACGATTCATCTATTATACTCCAAGTTAAAATTTACTGAGAATTCTCACATTCTTGGAAGAATAAACATCACTTTATCCAGCAAGTGATCTCAGGGATTACAGTAAGAATTTTAGAGGATAAAATATATTACCCACCTTGAGTAAAGGAAGCAAAATCTGGTCATACTTAAATACAGGGCTTTCAAGGAGTTTACAAGTCTTAAATGGATTACCAGGTTAAATAATGCTGTCTCTGGAAAACTTCTGTTATAATCTACACAGGAAAAAAGCATGAATTATAACCCAACAATGTGCTAACACCATGAATTTCCCTATTACAGGCCTCTGCTGTATTGTAACTCCATTTTATTTTGTTAATTCAAGCTTATACTTTTCACCATTTTAAATGAACCCATTGTGTAATGCTGTCACTTCTTTTTTTTCCCCACCAGCACTCAGACACAAAGGTGACTGCCTAATTAAGTGGTACTACCAGAAGCAAATTAGCACCAAGCACATTTAGAAGAAAATTGCAAAAAGAAATAATTAATCTTTTAACAAAGTAGTAGAAGTCAAATGAATCAGCTTAAAAAAGAGAGATTCATTTCAACATAGTGACACTTTAAAGAAATGCTGCTTTAAAGCTTTATATTTGTGCAAACAACTATTACATCACACTATGCTGTTTTTTTAAAAAGAGATTTTTTTTTTACTTTTGCCATCATCAGAATATCATATATCTGATTGCTTTAGTTCAGAGTGTAGATTTGCTTACACTGAAGCCAGAAAATACTTGGTATATTTTGCCCTTTGTCAGATTTTTGTCATTTCTAGTAGATGTTTCTTGCAGCTAGTCAACCACAAGGTAGGTTTACCTATTCATTATTGCATTTTTCCCAGCATAATAATTTACTATTAAATCATATTTTGATAAGGAAGAAAAGCTCAAGGGAAAGTACTTCTCGAGTAGAAATAAGAGAAATTAATAGATGAAAAGAGATCTTTTCAAGAAACACTACACAGCATCCACATTTCCTCAAATGTACACCTCTACTGCCTCCAAGTGCATTGTTTATTTATTAATAATTTCAATATATTATTTAATATAGCACTTACTACTTTTAATACATTTGAATACAATTTTTCTTAATATGAAAAGCTTGGGTATGAAAAGTTATAGCTCATTTTAATTTGGAGCACTGGCCTAGCAGAAGTAATATTTATCAATCAGATCTGCAATCTGTCTCTTTAGACAACTGTCTTTCCATTGCAGTGGTATAGACTGAACATCTTAACTCACCACTAGGAAACTGAGAGAACTGAGAGGTGGTGACAAACATTAGATCACCTGCTGATAACTCAATGACTGCACCATAGTCAACCAAATCTCTCCCACACAAGCAATTCTAGAACAGATTTCTAGGAAATTTAAACTTGTCATTTATACCTACAATATATGTCTTTCTTTACTGTTGTTTTTTTATTTTTTTTCTCTCCAGATTAAGTGGCTGAATGAGGTTAAGGTAAATTTTATTCTTTTTTTTTTTTTTTTAGGAATCACTACACTCAAGATGATTTATGTCATAAACTTTTTCACATAATATAATTTCCCTAACTTTAAAATAGTTTTATAAAAACTTTTAAACATAAATCACTATTATACCACTGACAGCATCTTTCCAACTTTATGGAAAAGAAGATCATCATATTTAAGATGATGTTAAGATTTCTGATTTTGTTTACAGTAGAAAGCAATTTAAAATACTTAGAAAACATTTTAATATACTTTCAACTACAGGCTGAAGAGACAGTCAACAAGAAGTGCATTGCATTCACACAGTTCTGAAACTTCTGAGAAGTTTCATGACAAGGTGGGAATAAAAATTTCCATTACGTGGTTTTCATTTGATGGTTTAATTATCACGTGCTTTGCTGATCCCTGCACCACAAGAGCAAGTAAATATCGGGAAGCAAATATTCATCGTAAATTTCATTTATTGCTCGATAAGACGGCATCTTCAAATAGTGTCTACAACCTGTAACATTATTAGATGCAAATGAAGATCAAAATTGAAATCAGTGAATACAATATCTATCTTATATTTTCAAATATACCTAATGCAATGTCATGTTGTGTCCTAAAAAGTAATCAAGCAAGTGATTAGTGAGTAATTAGTGAGTGAGCGATTAGTGAGTTATTGTTATTGAGGCTGTGTGAAAACAAACAATTAATTTGGAAACATTTTGATATGTCCACAGTTTGAGGTATCAATGGGTACAGAGCAAAATATATCCTTTCAAAGAAGTTATGAGTTTTAAGAGGACTTGATGTAGAATAAACTGTGTATAAAGTTTCTATCCTACCTAGAGGAAAACAGGGGCACTCAATTTTCTGGCACAATTACATGATCTGTATGAATGATTAATAATAATAAAGAATAAAGCAAAATATTTCTTTCAGAATCCTTACTGTACTTATTTCACAGTCTTAGTACTGCAAAATTTTAAAGAATTTTATTCTTAGCTATGCAAGGATTGTGTTTGGAGTCTCCTGCATCTGCATGCTGTCCTACATCTGACAGTCACTTCTTAGTGATTGACTGAGAAATTTCTTCTACACGAACTCCAGTAAGCATTGTGACAATTTCTGCTGTCTCTGCAGATGCATGAGAAGTGATCTCCTATTCATTTTTGAAAAGGTAAAGCATATCTTTTTGTATTTTGATTTACCAATGGGACGCTACCACCATAGTAGTATTGAATACAAATATGAGTAGACTGACTAAAAATATATTTATAGTATCGTGTATAAGTGTGGTATTCAGGCACGTAAAAATGTTTTATAATGTGCTTATAATTTTTGCATTTAATCCATTCCATCATAAATTTGAAGAAGAAAAGCCCTTTTGGGGTTTTATTAAATCATTGCATAGACATAGCTATTGGCATTCACTTCACATTATATAGGACTCGGCTTCAAAAACGGCAAGATGGTTTGAGGAAAAAAATCTACTGCAAAAAAAGGAAAAAAAAAAAAAACAAGAAATCAGAAATCCACTTCAGAGTACATCCAGTCAGAAGTTCTACATAGTAAATAACATCAGTTTGCAATCAGTTTGCATTAGGCTCTTCAGCCTCCGAACTGTAGTTCCGGTTTTGGAAGCAAGTTATTTAGAAGCAGTCCTTTGCCTCAGTGCTCCTCTAAAATGCCCATTCAGACCTTACACTTTGGTCAGACCATTTCGCTTGCCTCTTGGCACTCTCCTCCCAGCAGCCTCTGATGACTCAGAACAAATCATCACCAAAGCACACATGACGTCCCTGCAGATTATAACCCATCTGTGCGCGTGGTCTCCTGAGCCTCAGTGAAAATGTCCCAAGAGCACTGGCAAAGCAAGCAGGTTCCAGATCTTGCTAGGAGTTGTCTTGACGCTATATTTCCCAGATATAGCAGGTTTCAAAGCAAAGCACTCCCTAAACCTTTTAAATAAAACATAACAGCGCAGATAATAGCACAGATGTATAATAGCACAGAGCCACTCCCTTGCTCTCCATCACTCACATGAGCAGTGAACATTTCACCTGTAAAACCACTTCATCAACCTCTATTTCAGGTATATAATTCAGCCTTGGGAAAATACAAGAAAGCCTCTCTTTCTTAAAGCTTCTTAGCTAATTTGTATCAAAAACATGAAATGAAGGTTTAATCAACACATACATTGCTTTAGTTTGTTCTTCAAACACTTGATAGACAAATGAATGAGAAAATCTCTGTCTCTTAACTGAAGAGAAGTTTCTTCCTCTAAGAAAGATATCAATAAATGGTTTTATCTTAAAAAGTAGAAGATATATATCTAGATGTCTAAGTAGATACCCCAAAATCTCCAAACCTCTTGACACTTTGTGTTTAAAACTCAACAAAGGCAGACCATGTTTCAGAGACCTAAAGTCTAATTTGCAACAAAATGCACCTAGCAAACTTGATGAAGAGGAAGATGTGAAGGAGGGTAATGACAATAAGGTCATACAGACAGCTTGTTTCTGTATCACACATTTTGGTGGCTTAGATAACATGAAAGATTTTATTCTTAACAAAAAATAAACCCACCTTACTCTGAGTGCTACCATATATGTATCATAGATTGTTTAGTCTCTTCTGTACATTGCAAAAGAGACAGAGAAACACAACATGACAGCAGATACAGAGACATTTAGATCTTAAAAGACCAGAGAGGTAAAAGGGAACACGGCTGATATTTAGTAGTACAGATGCCTTCCTACAGGTCAATCATTGACATAAGTAAAACACTGTTCCTTCACAGTTGATTAAAACTTGCTAAATAGGAGAGCCTGAGGAGAAAAAGATAGAAAGATAATTTAATAATACTACTGAAATAGAAAGGCAGAAAACAATTCATCTTCAAGAGACTAAAATCAATTAGCAAGCAATCTGATGGCATTTGTATAGCTTTTTATGTTACCTCCAATTTCATACTTCCGGATTGTAGATCCTATTGCGCTCAGGTTATATTTTTGTCTTTGCAGTTAAATCATGTAAACCCTTCTCTTTAAATTTACAAGCAAAATACCCTCAATATCTAAACAAAAGCAAAATAAACTCAAAAGTGTCATTCTGAGTCATGAGCCAGCAAAAGGGTCACCAGCTCCTCCTAAGCTTTGTATCTTTGTCTGGTAGTATTTCAATATCAGGTAGAATATCAAGCAGATTCCACTTCTCTCCTAAGACATTTCTTCAGTAGGACAACACACTGTACTTTTGTAATAACTATATTTGGGGAAAATCCTGGCAAAGATAAGACTCTGGTTGTTTTGAAACCATTTTAGGACATCCAGGCACCTCCCCAATCTATGTTTTGATCTATTATTGCATCTGAGAGGTATGAAAAGCCTTCTATTCACTTGACTTTGGTATGATTTTAGCTATAAGAAGACCACACCTTTTATTGTATGGTGAACACACCCAGGTAGAGTTGAGAAAAAGGGTCATCTTTAACATATGGGATCACCTGGGCAGTGTCCATCCCCAAATTCATCACCCTTTACCTTCAATGTTAAAATAGTAGAATAAGGGCTCTGTGTAAACAAACAAACAAAACAAAACAAAACAAAAAAAAACCAAATAAAGCTTAAGATGACATCAGGACTCAAGGGTCTGAATGTTTTGAATAGAAGATAAATTGATTTTTTTTCTTCCATATCACTCTATGTCATGAATGCATGAAATGTTAACCTACTCCCCTGGACAGGGGAATCAGAGCTGTCAATTAGAGTCACAGTAAATAAAACATGAATATAAATGATCTCTAATTGCATTTTTTTAGGCATTTATTGAGGGAAGGGGAAAAAAAGTAATGAAAGAGGGGGAGGACAAATGTAGGAGACCAAGACAAAAAACTGTGTATGTATGAGTTTAGGGGAGAAGAATGAGTTCAGAACTAAAAAAAAAACTATAAATGTTTTTTCTTCCCTATCCCAGATATTTGACCAGTATTGAACACAAAAACTCATTTTCTATTGGAAAGGTGATTTATAAACATCATGTAAGAGCTCCCTTCTTCTATTAGAAACATAATAAACTGGTTCTTTTCCAGGCAGTAGTTGAACTCAGGAAAATAAAAAAGAGTAGTACTCTAAATCCTGAAAAAGAGAAAAAGAAAGATGAAGAAAAAGGGGATGGGAGTAGGAGAGGGGTTAGTTGAAAGTACGTTCAAAACACTATATAGCAAAATATTCAAAATGCCACAAAGAACTTGCCTGAGAAAATATTCTTTTTCCTCTCATGTTTTTCCCATTAGGAAATACTAAAGAAAAGACATTGCAAAAAATTCTTTAAAATTTTATTTTGAAGGGCATCTCATACATATAAATGGTAACCAATATTTTATGAAATTACTAATTACTACATCACTTTTACCACTCCTGAAAGCTGCAGAATACCAAAATGTACATAAACAGCCTATCTGTGAAAGCTTTGCCAGAAAACATTTTTCATTTGTTGCGGTATTTTTACATAGAAAAGGTACAATTTAAATAATGATCATGACAACAAATTGAGGAGAAAAAGCAAGGTGGCTGCTTTAGGAGGTGTTTTAGGTGCATTACTTTGAAATCAGCCTGACATCTAAAAAAAATAATGCATATTATTCTGCCTGGATAAATAAATAAAATCATTCATCATTTTTAGTCCTCAGTTGTGAAAAAAGATGACTTCATTCCAAAAATGAGGCTAAAATTGTCAGATAAAAGAATTAACTTTAGGGAGAAGCAACCTTAAATTAGATTGCCTCTTTATGAGTAAGCAGAAAAGATTACTATGAGACCATTCAGATTTACAGGAAAAAAAAAAAAAAAAAAAAAAGCTTTGAAAAGTACACTTTTACCGCAGAAAGAACCTTAAAGACAGCAGCTAAAGACTCGGGCTCTTTCAGATGAGTTTTACAGTTCTGGAATTTAAGGAATTTGTTATGAAATCTTAGTACACAGAAATAAATGAGTAATAAAACAGCAAACCAGGTCTTGAAAGGGAAATGTGTTGCATATATGTATGTTCCTGAAGATTTTAGAGAAAGAGAAGTATAAAATGCTAGTTCTGCAACAACTGCAGGCTCTGGACTTTTGTTAATGTCTAACATTGACTGGATCTGACTCTGACACTGATTTTTAAGACCAACACCAAACCAAAAAAAGCAGAGCAGCACCTTACCATCTGTTTCCTAGCTACATGGGAGTAAGAAAAGGCTTTGCAAGGATTAGCAGAAAGTTGCAGGAGTCTGTAACAACATAGCAAAAAATTAAACTCCAGCAAATTGGTGGGTTTGCTAATAGCAACGTTACTTACACTGGGACGCATTTGTTAAGTTTCTTTTTTTTAATTTATTTTATTTTTATTTTTAAGAAGAAGAGAGGAAGAGAGGCGGAAAAGAAACGCAAAGCACTGGATGCTTTCCATTTCTCCAGTTAAGATCCAAATGTAACATCAAGATGATGCTAATATTATACAAGCTTGCTGCACTGCACCAAACTCGCAGAACATACTGCACTACTTAGAACATTGCCTCACTCTCTACAAGCAGCCTGACATAAAAGAGCCTCCAAGTTGTCTCTAGCATTAAACTGCTATCAGTCAGAGAAGGCATCCATTTAATCATCTTAAAAGGTGTAATATGCTATCCATTCATTGATATGTATCCAACATTACACTGACATGTAAAAATAAAACCCCAGATCATTGATTTTTCCCCCTGCACAGACGCTTCCTTTCATGGGAAAAAGAAGAAAAAAAAAACTATTTCTTCACCTCCATCATTCACCACAGGCCCACAAGGACTTTCTGCTATAGAAGATCATGCAGTTTTATAGTAAGACAGAGGATCAGTGGGGCAGAAATTAGAATAAATGTCTTCTTATACTGCTGGAATAAAAGGAAAAAAAGTGTTGAAATATTTATAATACATATATCAACTTCTATGAAGTTAAAATACTGAAATCTGCTTAACCCAATCTTAGGGTGTTGCTAGTACCAGACTTTAGGATGAAATACTTTCACGTGATATGCATATAATGTTTGCATGCCCCACCAGTGTAAATTTTCAGTCACAATAATCCCAGAGTCTAATTTTTAGATCCTCATCCAACATACTGGCAGAGGAAGCAGGAGTTCAAGCACATCTAGTTCCATGTCATGTATATACTTTATATTGCACCCTTGGATTATTACCACTTAGGTTCTGCCCATTTGTCTGTACATTTAGACCTTACTTCCTCCATATCCCTCCTCCCACATATGCCTATGTGAGACACAGGCATCCCAACAGGCATATATTACACTTTAATAGGTTAATTAATGCCTCTAGAAAAGACCCAGAGACTTCGATTGGATTCATATTGACCTGTCAGTCACCAATATACACATCCAAGCATTGGCAACCCCTCCTACAATGTGTTAAATTGGTACTGTTGGTCCTCACATGGTTTTAGCTGCTGGACATAGTTTTAGCTAGGTCTGTCTAGCATTCACCCACATAACATCTGGGCACTCTTATTTTCAGAAAGAAGAGGATCACCCTATGGATGCAAGTCATGCTGTGCCAAGTGGCTTGAGGACCAAAGGCTGCCTCCTGGCTCATTTTAATCACTAGCATAGACACAATCCAGCAATTCAGACTTCAAAGAGACTAATCTGTTGCTTATTTGATGAAGAGAATGGGAGAGTTTGGCTTCTAGCTAATGTTTAAGGCTCTTGCAACAGCAAGGAACCAGCCAGCTAGAAGCACTCATATGATTTCAACGGGTGATCTACACTCCATGCTGAAGAAAAAGAGGGAAACAAGCAAACAAGCAAACAAACAAGTGTCAAAGCCGGGGTACATAGCTTGCACACCACAAGGCTTTAGAGGGTCATCATATCTGATATGAATTTTCTGCTTAGCATAATCCTATAAGAAGATTTTTTTTTCTCTTTAAGCAAACACCTTCCAGTTTCCTGTTTCCGTTAATAAAAACCAAGAATCTGTCAAGAATTACAGACACCCTAAGGGAAAGTAATGCAGACCATAGCATATCTGCTTGAAGCAGATTTTTTTTCCCACAGACTACCATAAATCCCCATTTTAAGATTTAAACCAATGACAGATGCCAAGCCAGATCACTTTCCCTCAGGTGCACTGGGGCAAGTGCCAGGGTCAGACAATTTTATGCTAGAAACTGGATGAGGAACATGACCTAATTCTAGCACATGTACACTTCCTGTGCCAGAAGAACCTCCAGTGATATTACTAGCTGTGCCCCATATGGCTCATTTCTATTCTCGTTTTGATACAAAAACACTGCTCAGTATCAACACTTCATATTAGAAGACCAATCCAGCAGTTTACCTGGATCTATGACGTCCACCAAACACATCTTAGTCAAGAAAAATGAACCACACATGAACTATGTAATCCTAATGAGATTATTATATCTAAATCAAATATTTTGTTAGTAATTTTCCACAAATAAAGAAAAAAATCCTCTTCTTCCAATAATACACGTTTTTTTTTCTGATTATTAATCCTTCCAGTAAAGTGTACATGTACTGGAGGTATTTCACAGACTCTTTAGCAGCAGTGAATTTGCACTGACAAAGCCTGTTGAGCAATCAGGCAAAAGAAAATCTATCAAAGACCTGAACATTCAGTACAACAGTGAGAAAGAACGGGGTGGATGATGAGATATAGAAATGAAAGGTATTAAAAAGGGGGGGAAGAAAAACAAGTTAACAAAATGAGAATATAATGCTGAAGTTTTACTGAGGAATCTGCAAGCCTCAAATTGTGTGTCGCTTAAGAGAGGAAGAGGAGAAATAATTCAAAAATATATTGAGTATCTACAGGTAGAGTATAATTGTAAAATGATAGGTTTTTTTAAATTTATTATTTAATATTAAAATTATATTTAAATTCAATGTAGAAAATGCTACCCTGATGGGAGTTCCTGGCCTAAAATAGCTGTGTGCTTAGCTAAGGAATGATGGAGGAAAAGCGGATGTGCTGAAAAATTATTCCAGCTTCAGAAACTCCCTCTCCCTAAGGGAATGGTACAGCTGCCCAATTTTAAGGCTGCTCTTAGTCAGTAGACATCAGTCAGAGCATCATGGGAGAGAAAGAGTAAATGCAAGCGCATAGAAGACCTGGAAACTGGGGTTTGCTTAAGAAGGAATGAGACTTTTTCTACTTAAGTATCTTCATCCTCTTTCTAGTCTTTCTTTTTCTTTCTGAGAATGCTTCTTCTTTGGGGAATGCATTTTTTTCCAAGCCCCAAGTCTTTAGTTTTCCCAAACTAAGTAATCTATGTGCAGAAGCACAGCCTGTGATCAGGCTCCTAATTGCTGGGCTTGCCTCGTGTCTCTTTATTAACTAAACTATTCAGGACACGCCACTTCTGTTTAATCCAGATATTATTTACAGCCAATCTGTATTAGTTGCAGCTGGGAAGAAGCAGGCTTCTGCTTGAGAGCTCAGAGGTCCAGTTTTGGACATTCACCCACACATACACACACGCCTGATTATCTGCTGCCTGTCTGCACAAGTCATGCTGTTTTTTTCCCCTATGATGTTTCCCTACTTCATAGCAGATAATCCCACCTAAAATCAGAGAACAGGGTGCATACACCCAGGTGAGGAACTCAGGAGCTGATCCCGGGTAAGACTCTTCAGGTCTCCGCCACACACCAAGGGAATACGTGGCCGCTCCGCTCTTCCCCTGTGCCTGTTCTTGATGGGAGAGGCAATGATTTCTGATTAATCATCAAATCAGAATGATTGATCATGTCCACAAAATGTCCCACTGCATGTGTCAGAAAATAACTCCTCAAGTTGCTTATAGTTTAGGTGCACAAACTATGAAAAAGGGAAAATCTAGATTCTACAGCAAAGATCAGTGGTATAAACAGTCTCATATCAAGAGATCCAGAGCAGGTAAAAAGGTACGTAGGGAACAGACACTGGGCAATCACATCAAAAAGACAGTCCCTGCCTCAAAATATTTGCATTTAACATCAACAAAAGATTCAAGTCCAAGAAAAAATACTCTACCGCTTGCCAGATTCTGCAGTAAGAGGGCTAGACCAATACATGGTCAAAGGCTAAAGCACAGTGAGGATACTCCCTTAAAAGCCTATGATGAATCTGATGACAATCATTGCAATATCTTGTTACCAGATAAGTGCTCGAGATTGACTGGATGGTACAGACAAGAAAGATTGTGTAACTACAATATACATGTGAGAGAGACACACAAATGTCAGTTCCCGCTCCAAACTCATTTTGATTACATTAGATCAACATTTCTCGGCTGAGCTGTGGACCACTGTGGTTCCTTCTCACACGTTAGCGAGATAGCCTCCTCCTCCTCTTCCCCACAGGCAGTTTCAGAGTCCAGGGTATAAGCAGAGCTTGAAACTTTGCGCTCCATTTTTGCATCATGCCATCCTCCCTATATCTACTTCTGGTACCCTCCAACCATTAGGAAAAGACATCAGGAAATGAAGCTTTGTCACAGTCTTCTCCAGCTCCGATTTGAAAGACAGCAGCAGGCACTAACGCCATGTGCTCAGTGTGTCCAATTTATGGTAGCAGTGCTCTAGGGGCTTACGGGGAGGAAGCTCTGATCTCTGGATCCCAATTGCTTCTAAACACAAGCACTTGACTACATCAAGAGGAATGAACCAGTCTATGTATTCATAGAAGTACTGCTCCCACTGCCTGAGGATTTCTAAAATCAAACACATCAGTACTGATGCTGCTCTTCAAGGCTTAGAAAGCAGGTGAGCAGCAGTTTCCACATCACAATTTTGTATCCAGGCTTCTGAATTCTGCTTGAGGCACATTTAGGTTTTGATATTCTCTTTTGGGTCTGGCCTTTTTTGTTTTAGTCGGATTCATCTAATGTCCTTGGAACTATCATTAAAAAGTCTCAGCCACAAGGCCAATGATTGATGTGATCAAACACGGCATCTAAATGACTTGCCAGATGTAATACTGTTATACACTCCTCACTTTAACACAGATGCCAAAACAAGACTGGCTTTTTCATTTGCGATAACATGGGAGAGACATGCAGCAGCCAGTTTACAAGGGCTATGGATTTTGCTACCTATTATGATACAAAGATGGAACGTGCCATTGGGAAGTAAAGAAAAAGAAGTACTCATAATTCAAGAGGCTGTGAAAGAATGGCGATTATGTTTGGAAATAAAGGTTCAAAAGGAATTCTTGTAAACTCTCTTGCAGATTCTGCATTTAAAAGGTTCTGAAATGCTAAACCAATACAGAAGTATCCTCTGCCCCCCTTCCCAGAAACACATTGCAGTAGTCTTGGAAAGATAACATTTAATACTGAATCCTCTTCCACAGCAAGGCAACCCTGATATAGACTGCCAAAAACCCTGCCAGACCCTTTTCTGGAGACCAGTCATTTTAGCGTCTTCTTAATTATAAAATAAGCATTCAGGTCAGTGAGCTCCATCCATCTTCTGGAAGAACAATGAACACTAATTGGATACTTACAGTTGATTGTGCAGCTTCAAGTCTGCTCGCATATGTCCTACCTCAAAAGGCTGTTCATCAACTAGCCCAGATGCTCTGTCAAGGAGTCAAAAAATATACCAGCCTATTTTTGAATGTGAACCAGCATCATGAAAAGTTTCATCAAGGTTAATGACTTAATTTTCCAAGGTGCCAAGACAATCAAACCCAAGAGTTGAATATCCTTTTGCATTCAGGATGAAGGGCTAGCATTTTTGTCACTTGAAATGACAGAGGTCAACACAGCCCCCAGATTCTACCCTAATCATCCACTTTTGAGTCAGACATGTAAAGGAATAAAAAATAATGCCCACATGTATATTCCAAAGCTTCCGTGAGTAGTTCCTATATATAGCCCAGACATCTAATACTACTTTGTCACAAATGCTCAAGACATTGCATTATTCTGGACTAAAATATCAATTTCTTGAGAGTATACAAGAAGTGAGTAAGCCCATATTACACTTTTGCATCCATTATTCATATTTTAAAGGACAGAAGGGGAAAAAATCAGAAATCTCTAAAAGTCAAATGCTTTTTGAATAGCATATTGCCCTAAATATGAAAATGAAAATGCAGTACATACAACTATCCTTACCCACTCACAGTTTCTCTACTCCACTTCAGCAAATACCACACAAAGAGGCTGTACAACAGACCATTCTGGAACTGAGCATGGTTATGATGACTACCCATAGTTCTGTATTACACCTCTTATCTTTCCAGTATCTGCTAGAGATGGAGAGAAATTTATTCCTGGAAAGACCAGGTAAAATGTGTGCCATAAATTAGTCAGCCCCTCAGCAGGAAGCAGATTCTTGTATTCTGACAAAGAAAAAGGCCAAGGTGGCTGACCACTGCAGGTAAATGCTGCACGTTGACAAGGGAAAGTTCTGACTGCTGACCCCTGACCTGCCCATGCACAGAAGTATCCTGAGATCTCTAAAAATGCTACACTCAGATCAAAAAATCCTACTGTGCAGCATCTAAAGCTCTCAGGACCTCACAGGCACTACCACAGGCTAAATGATGGACAATACAATGCAACCCCATGCTCTATGTAACAGCCTCTGACTATACTGATCTTGTAAGATATGGAACACAGCAACTGCATCAGATCTCACACTGACGCTGCAGTTGCACACTATCCAGATGGATAATAAAGGACAGACTAATAGTAAGCACGATCCTCTTCCAGAAGAATAATCTTGATTCCTTCTGTGCCAAAAAGTTGCAAAAGATGACAGCATAAAAGCTGTCTTTTAATGCAAATTGACACACAGTAGGCAAAATAGAATTGTTCAACCTGTAACAATTATACAATATTTTTGCAGTCACTAGGCTGAAACCACATAACACAAATCTAAGCAAAACATTTTTCCTCCTATAAGTAATTTCAAAGGACATCTGCTCTGCTTGAAGGTCAGATAAAATGACAGAAACAAATATTTATCCATTCCTGACAGAGTATCTGTGAAGAGGATGTGTGGGTTGATAATAATTGTTTTATGACTTTTGAACTCTCCTCAAAGCAGGGTAGGCAGGCATCTAGGAAGGTGGAGAGACTAGGTAGAATCCATGATTTTCTTTTTTGCAACCAATAGAGACACCAAGGTGTATATGATTATGAAAAGCATATGTTCATAAAGTTTGTGTAAGAAGAGGGCGAGCAGGAAGGAAGGAAGGGAATGAGTTAAAAGAAAAAAGAAAGAAAGGAAGAAAAAAAAAAAACAGTAGTTTCACAATTCCATTAGCTTGTCTCCTCTCATGTACATTTTAAAATTTCCTTGTTTCATCTGAAGACAGCGAGAAGTTAATGCACTGGTTTTCCTGCAAACAGCATGAAAATTCCCAGCACAGGAGCCATAGGGATTTCTGAACCAGAACAGAGAGCTTTATGGTCACATTACTTTGAATGTACCATCTACAGAAACCCTTATAATTCATTCAGCTAACAACGGCTGTCATCAAGGAGAGTTTAAGTTTTTGCCCTGTTGCTGGACACGTGCATATGATGCCTGCAGAAGCAAAGCTGAGGTGTATATGGACCTATGTGAGGTCTGCTGCAGCACAGCAGTACGATCCCAGCTGGACCTGTGCAGTCTGTGCTGAAGTCAGTCCTGCTGCACCTTCTTGGTAGATTGGGGTCAAGGCTAATTATGCTGTAATTCTATCTTCCACCTGTGACAAAAAAATAACTGAAGCAAATGAGCAAATAGTGCAAGAAAGCAAGCAGGTAGAAGGAATCCAGCCTACTCAGCTTGCATACGTGTGTTAAAGAATTGTTTAAGCATCACCATTAAAGTAAATCCCACTGAAGCTCATATGATCAGTGGAGTTAAGTGCCTTCAAAAGCCCTTGAAACAGGCCAGTTTTCACACTGTGTTACATAAGCAAACTGGATACTTTGGTCTGACTATTGCTTACGTAACTTGCATTTCACAGAATCTCAGAATGGTGGAGGTTGGAAGGGACCTCTAGAGGTCATCTAGTCCAACCCCCCTGCTCCAGCAGGGACACCCAGAGCACGTGGCACAGGGTGGCATCCAGGCAGGTTTGGAAGATCTCCAGAGAAGGAGACTCCACAGCCTCTCTGGGCAGCCTGTGCCAGGGCTCTGTTGCCCCAACAGTAAAAAAAGTTCTTCTTCATATGGAGATGCAACTTCCTCTGTTTTAATTTATACACATAATCATTTGACAAATAACTGAAGTACAGAGCATATATTCAAACAAGTCAAGGTATTCTATAGGAATATATAGGAATAAAGTTTTATTTGTTTTCCATGCTTTTTGTGATTAATCCAACACCTTCCATAGCATCAGAACCCTGAGATCCTGAATTACATGCTCAAAATCAGTATGCAAAGGATTACATGATAGGGCTAGACGTACTTTTATACATTGTTAATTATACAATCATTCCTGCACTCTGAGTAGCACTTCCTTTTGGAAGACTACAACATTTATTTACACCAAAAGCAAATTATACCAGAAAAAAATGTTAAAATTAGTCTAACCATGTATAACAAAGATATGCAAATAGGAGAATCCCATAGCAGGAGAAAATGCATTTATAATTTCTTTCATATTTCTCAGTGTTTCTTTTTGTCTACTCTTCCCTACTACCTGAGGACAAGCAGTCCTTAATTTGAGGACAAGCAGTAAACACATTTCCTAAATTGGCTTAGTTTCCTTACTTTATTTTATCTTTTATCTTCATATATGAAGCAATATTCTCACGTTCTTTAAAGAAGTACTTCAGCCCAAAACAATGAAATTTATGAGCCACAATTAAAAATTAATCCAAAATGGTTCTTGTTCTTTATTTGTGTGAATTTGATGAATATAGTGTGCATTTGTACACATACGCGTATGTAGACCAAAAGAAGCCTAAAAAAAGATTCAGGGAATATTTTGACACTTTGTCTTGCATTAGATTTTGCCCTAGTAGAACTAACTATAATCTGCCATTACTCTGGCTTCCTCAAAACATCTCCTGATATTGACAAGTGAAGACACTATTTGCTTTAGTGGGATTTATTTCAACTGGAAGCTCTAACAAAAGCACATAGTTGATTTGTCTGTCCATCCTAATGGTTATTCCTGCTTATTGTCATAAACAACCACAAAGTTAAGATCTGAAAATCATTATTACTTTCAGCTGAAGAAAGGCACTGGAGTTAAAAAAAAAAAAAAAAAAAGAAGGTGATATACTTTAGAATACTTTCAGTTATGGTTTAGAAAATCTTGGCCTGCCATTGGACAGGTCAATGTCCTCATAAACATGTATTGCATGATGCTCAACCCAAGGAAATTTCCAGTTCTGCTCTCCATCAGCGGTGAAACTATTTTACTAATTTTTTTTTGTACGGCTGCAATGAAACACCTGGATTCCACAGACATTCTATTACTGCCTGAATCCCTCTGCCAAAGACTTATTAGATTTCTCTGTTTGAGAGACTACAGGTGGTAATAGAATCCGCAGAAACTTAAGACATTCACAGTTTGATGTGGTGGAATTTATAAAACATAATTACCATGAGGTCATAGGAACACTATATTATGAAGGTGTGAATCCTAGTCTGAGCTTATGAAATTGGTGTATATATCTTTTTAAAATAGTTTAATGTTTTACTGTGAGAATAATCTGACATACTGGCTATACTTTTACTTTCATTTACTTCCATTTTGATATGCTATCTACAGCAGAGGTGACACGACTAATTAATGTACGTTTCCTGAATCCTGAAACTCTTCTGTTTAAACGAAAACACCATCAAAGTAGATGGTCAAATCACAAATGTAAAACCAGGCAGACTAGAAGTAGTTAGAAGAGATCACCAGTAACCAGAGACAACAGTCAAAATCCCCAAATCAAAATTCCCCAGGGGAACAAATAAAAAAAGTAGGCTGAATTTTAAATCTCTCCTTCTCTAATGGAAAAGAGGCTAGAAGCAAAAAGTCAGGTTAAGAAGAAGAGAGAGGATTTAAGCCCTGTGGCCATATAAATTAGTAATTAGTTAAATCCTGCATCTATATTTTTCTTGTATTAAGTACAATTTTGAAATCTTTGCAAAACAGGTGCTGAGTGTTTCAAATATTGCAAGAAATGAAAGGTAAACGTGAACCCCAGCTAGTACCTGTTTGGGCAGACAGTGCGCTCAGAGGACCCATGTCTATCAGGTTCACACTGCAGCCGAAATTTTAACCTCATTTTGAAGAATTAACAGACCAAGAGCCTTTCTTTTGATGAAGGAGAAGACAAGAAAGAGACCAGAGCTGGAGCCTACGCAGAATAAAGGAAGCTTAAGGGAAAATATGGTTTCATTTGCAATATGCCATATGGCAGTAAAACGTCCATTCAGAACTTCCTTTCTGATAGCTAAATTAACTAGGGCTGTGCAGTGATGGGATGTAATTTGACATTTACCTCCTTTTGTTATTTATGGCCATTCATTTGGAATACAGCTCAGCAAAATCTGTCTTGAATTATTCCCTATTTATTTATTTATTTATTTTAACCCAGCTCTTTATTAAAGAATTGCCACTAACCACACTGAATAAGTAATTGTAACTTGCAGGTCCTTTTAAAATAAAACATATTTTATTATTCAACATATCTACCATCCTCGTTTTCTCTCTCAGCTCTAGAAGTTCCAGCTGTAAGTATCTATTGTAAGTCATTTGTATAAACTCATGTGTATAAACCTATACTCACAGCATCTTAGAATATATATTTTCCATACATCTCAATGTTCCTATATTGTTTTGAGCATGGAAAATGTAGAGAACCAATTTGTCTTTTTATTGAATCAAGTTTCTAAAAATACGTAGATATGCATAGTAAAAGGATCTACAGCAATTGCAGTAAAAAGAAAAGAATAAGTTTTTGCTTCAAAAAAATTCATTTCACTACTTTACTACTGCATTTGAGAAATTCTAGTTTATGAAGTATTTTCTCCATATCCTCCCCTTTGCATTTACAATAGTTGTTTTATGCTGTGTCTGCAGAATATTTGGAAAAAAAGTGCCCAAGATTAGGAAAATCACACAACACTACAGGCCATCAAGGTACAGCATCCAGTTCCAAGTCCTCACAATGTCTCTTTGCCTCTTTGTTTTAATCTACATTTTGACAAAGCATACCCGTAATTCTCTTGTTGATTGAATGCATAATTCTCACTTGGACAGGCAACTGGCGAGCACAATGTTATTAAGGATGAAGGGGAAAACTGACACATTGGAAAGGCTCAGACCATAAAAAATGAATTACCAAGCCTAAATAAATTCCCACCTGTATTTGGGGGTCTCCTCATCTTGACCCCAACTTGGCTTGTCAAGTCCAATGCGGCTGGAAGTAATTCATATCAGAGAAAAAAAGGCCACATTGGGTGATCTAAGGATCAATTACAGCTTGTCCTGCAATATGTAGTCTTCTATTAGGAGCACAGAAAACCCAGGTGTACTACCAAGTGAATTCACTGTCAGAAACTATATTTTCCTCATTATCTAACAGGATTTGTCTGAAGGATCTAAGTGCATACTTAAAGCACTGTTTTAACTGCAGAGATACTTTTCTGGAGACTGTGAAGCGCACCCTTTGATACCAGTTGGAAAATTCACTTTGAAAGCAGATGATACCATCTCTGCAAAATGTTACCTCCTTAAACCTCTGAGCAAAGCTACCCAACTAGTGGACATATTCATGACCTATAAAGTGGCAGGTTCACATTATGGACTGGGAGCATCTGTAGGAACTCCCAGGTAATATCAAAAGTTGATGGCAACAAAAATAAGAGTTGGGAGAGGCAGTGGCAGAACTGGCTTGCAGAGATTTCAAATCTAGCTGGCTAGTGGAATCTACTCACTTTTTTGGGGGAGATAAGATTAAAAAAGAGAGATGGGTAAAGAGACTTTACTTGAGAGACAGCTCCTTAAGAAATCTTATCTTTTCAGAGCAGATTAGAGAGCAAGTTCGCTCACAAGACATCAGTTTTGTGGTTATCAGAGGGCAAGGAATTCTCCTAGTGTGAGGAAAAGAGGGGTTTCTGAACTTAGAGAATGTTAAAAAAGGCAAACAAAAAACCCAAAATCACACATAAAACAAGTAAATTACTTCCTTATAGCTCCAAGATGGATGAAACAAGGAACCTGTTGAAGGGAAGCATGACGTATTACTACATTAAATCTAAAACATCTTCTATAGTATTTTCTTCAGTGAAGCTGTACCAACATCTCTAAGCCTTATTTTTCTCTCGTCACTTATCTAAAGGTGAAGTCTTTGCAAAATCAAAGTTATACACTACGAATGAACTACAGTTTAAGACAAGGGCTGTGAGCGATAGCCTTTACATTGACTTCATGGACACCTCTTCTGTCTTTTCTCCTTTAGTTAAACAAAATGTTTACCAGTACTTCTTAAACTGGCATATTAATAGAAAGCTAAAAATAGGAAGTAGCTTAAGTGCCATTTTATAAAGTATTGATGATGTTATAGCATTTAAGACACATGAGGGGACACAAAAGAATAAAAAAGGGAAAAGTCGTCACATGTCAGCTGGGAGCTAAGATGCTTCTGAGACACCTAAGTAACTCAACCAACACTACC
>JAUBNY010000721.1:3213487-3225154 GCA_032275445.1 Crypturellus soui
TGATAGTACTCTATTCCAGCCCACTTCAAAACTCAGAATGCCTAAAACAGTATTAGCATTTTTGGAGATAAGTTAGGCAGAAAACTTAGATAAACATTTTGGCTGGTGCAGAAACATTTTCAGCAATTAACTGCACGTTCCTCAAAACAGTTTGTTCATTAAAAGGCAGAAAAATACTGAGATCTTTTGTCCTGAAGAAAATGCTGCACACAACTCTCTTGCAGAGTCCTCTCTTAAATCCTGCCCGTGGGGTGGAAGCCCATCTTACAGCCTGAGGAGTCACATCAGATGTCTAATGTCATGGAGAGTAAACTTAAACACATCAGGCCTTGGGAAAACTTAAAACGACAAAGCAGCGGATGCAATGAGCAGACAACCGAATTATTCTGACTGTAAGGCAAGTATAAGTTGACCTACCACAGAGAGTGGCTGAAGGAATATGTGATCACTCCTAGTCTCCCTTTGAGCAGTTTTATTCAGTTTATTCCGTCTAGTTGCCAGCTATGATCACCTCTGTTAGTATGAGTGAAGATGGGTATCTACAGACACACTCCCTCCAGAAACCTGACACAGGCTAGAAGACTTCTTACAGCCTTATTTATTTTTAAAAAAAGCTGTTTTCACAAAATTTATTTTAAAAACAGATCAAGAAGGCATACGCTTTCTTTCTCTGTAGACAGGCACTCTTCATAAAAGCAGTGTTCCTTCACAAGCCCTAAGTAAACAAATATATTAATATAGCAAAATCAAGTAACCCAAAGTAACGATTCAGTGATTTAATTTTATTGGCCAGATCATTCATTGTAATTGTATTATGAATTGCACATTGGAGTTCTTAAACTGCAGAGCTGCTTCCCAGCTGCTTGGGTTTGCTGCCTTATCCGCTTGGCAAACGTGCTCCGAGACGTAGATGCCGGGGTGCTGGCAGGCAGACGGCTTCAGGATCTGCTGTGAACACTGTGCTCAGAGAAGCCCCAATGCTGTGCTGGGCCAGAGGCACTGAAAATAGGCAGCAAACACCACAAATGGCTAAATGTACCAGGCTGTCTACAGAGCTGCAAGGAGGTGTTGCTGTTACTTTCTCCTCCTGTTCTCACTCTCTCCCTCTTCTCCCCTCCTGCTTTGGCACTACATTATATTCTACGTAGGACCAGGTGGTCTAAGCTCAGGCCACCCCAAGTCTCCAGGCTCTTTTGCACTGGCTCCATCATCCTCCTGCATGGTGCGTGGGCAGCCAAACTGTGGTGGGATGGGAGCAAGAGAAGTGCGGGAATGTCTGTGCTAGAATTCCCACGCACACAAATGCTAATGACGAACGAAACTCCTTGGATTAAATGCCGAGTTACTCTGCAATGGTAATGAAAGGGCTAATTTAGATGACCCCCCATATCTCTTCATTAAACGATAATTTCCTCTTATACTTGTTGGTTGCTGTCTCTCCCTCTTTGCAAAATAAGTCAGATCTGCACCAGTGAGGAGCTGCCTTGTGCACCTTGATCTTGCTGAGGGCTTCACACCTGCAAAGGCAGAATTATCTGTAGCTGATCCTAGCTCTATTTATAAGCTCTGCTTTCTGTTTCCTTCCTAAATAAGATTATGAAGAATCTCCAGAATGAGTCAAATTATTCTTTTTTAATACTATTAAAAGTTATTGAATTTTTATTAATTTAATTATTAATTGAATTTTATTAAAAATAGGTGACAATCAAAAGCCTAAACTCAAACCAAACTTCCAAAAATTAAGAAATATAAAAGGATATTGCCTTTTCCCTTAATCCACACGTGAGGCATTAATTCCTCAATGGAATCAATACTACATAGGTATAGGAGACTCTGTAAGTGAAGATCTGAAATCTATCTTTGCCATCTGCTAACTTCTCTTAGGTCTAAGTTTAACATTGTCAAGCATAGACTCACTAGGGAATAATTCTTTGCTAGCTATAGTATTCTAATTCTCTTTTCCTTAAATCATTTCTTTTTCTTAAATCATTTCTTAAGCAACAGAGACCAAATACAACCTTCTAAAGAAAACTGAGCCCTTTTAACAAGCTATAGTGTATCTTCATCTTGTAAAGCCCTTCCCAGCCTACACCTTCTTTAATAAACCTTACAAAGCTAAACAAGTTTTACCTGCCAGCTGGCCATTTTTGAACTTTGTTCACTGAAGAAAAATATTGCCCTCACGTGGGTGATACTGAACTGGAGAAATACTTTCCTGATTGAGGACGGACTGACTGAGCTTAGACGTTTAAAATTAAGATGCTCAGGTTTCTGGGTCAGACATCTCCTGAAGTTCATATGATAAAACTCAGCTATTTAAAGATTAGATGAATTGCCTTCTGGAGTCACCTATTCCTTTTTATTGAACTAGCAGAGCCTAGGGTAAATAACTCATATTCAGTTGTGTAACTTTCAGGTGTCATTAAATGAAAAGCAACTCATTATATTTTTTGAAGCCATAGAGTAAACACATCTAGCAAAATATCT
The DNA here is from genome assembly GCA_032275445.1 of Crypturellus soui. Taxonomy (NCBI): domain Eukaryota; kingdom Metazoa; phylum Chordata; class Aves; order Tinamiformes; family Tinamidae; genus Crypturellus; species Crypturellus soui. Next base: position 3,215,975 of record JAUBNY010000721.1, read on the forward strand.
CATCTTTGCTTTACAGAGATTTTGATGTTTCTGCATTGCAATTTAAGCTACAATGCACAAGAGCAAACAAATATCTCAAGGGGCTCCTGCACCATTGCTATTTTCAACAGAAAAGATTTATTTCTTAGAAAATTTGGGAGCGCTTAGTTGCATTTAAGCTTCACCTTGTTTCTCCTAAGGATAGGCTGCTTCAGGAAATTAACAAACATCTATTTTTTTCTGAAGATTGTGGTAAAATAGAAAGGAAAAAAAACACAACTTTTATAGAACTTGGTTCTCCAGCATTCTTCTGGAATACTTGATATGTATGATTCACAATCCAACTAGAGACTTGTTTTAAGATACTTCTTGAAAATATTCTGATATTCCTAAACTTTTAGATTTTGAAATCACACAAGAAATATTCCACAATTCTATATAAGCAAAAGTTATATGCATATTTAATTATAAGCACTTATTTAACATTCAAATTTACATGTGAATCTTAAGTGTCTGGCTGAACCGGGCCCCAAGACATTGGTCCCAGCATTGAACAAGGCACTGATGGGCTTTGAATAACCAATGGATCTATAGTTGAAAGTCTTTTTCTTATAGTTTGGCTAGAGTGTTGATTATTTGCTTTTTGCAGAAAAATGCCTGAAGCAAAATCAAACTCTTGATTGTGAAGAGTGTGAGTTGTACTGCCAGGCACAGCAAGGACAACCAGTGCAGTTGGTACATTGAAGGTAACACACAAAAACTCACCCTTATAATCTGAGTCATGCCTGGAAGGAAATATTTCTGAGAACAGAGATTAATAGTTTCACCAGATCAATTTTACCCGTTGCCTGAGCAAGTCACAGTAAAAGCAACATTATATATATTAAACCAAAGGCTAGCAGTTACGGCCTGACGTTAATGTTTCTAGAGTGACTAACTGAGGAATGAACGGAGGGAAATGAGATTCAACAACTCTGCTGCAACTTAGTCCTTTCACCAGGTAGATTTTCAGGGTGAGTAAGATGTTTCCAGAGACATTAGATCATCAAAACAGAGCTGCAGCCAAGTCTAAATTCTCCTAGTTATTTGCAGTAAACTGTACGCTTCCTGAGCCATCATATGAACGATTATTTCAGTCTTGTTACTGCCCATCCAGCCCATCCAGATCCTATCCAAAATGCAGTATTTTCAGTCGGTTTCAATGTGCAAATGTTATGCTGTGAAACACACACACAGAGTACTGTAATTTTGCACACATCCCTGTTTCTACCCAGAAATTATATTAATGCAGGACCCAAAGGGTTTTAAAGGAGGAGTCTCAGTGTTTGCCAGCTGGGTGGTACAGTGACAAGAGATCTCTTCACGTTGCCACATGCTTAGAAATTATCAGCAAACATTCCCTGCATAAACACCAACCAATTTTAGAGTGCACATGCATAAAGTATGCCCTTCCCAGGGTGCCTGCCGACGTGCTGGGCAGAATATGTGCATATGGATGCAGTAAATCCAAATCTGATCCATTTTCAGTGTGACAGACTTTGTGCACCTGCCCAGATCAACTCCACGGCACGAACAGCCACCACTATCCCAGATAAACCAGACACATTCTGCAAAGGACTAGCATATGCTCATGTAGTTTTGACACCTGATTATTTTTGGTTCTCTGAAGTGCTAAACCGGTCTTCAGTATAATTCAGGGCTGTTTGAAATTACAGCAAAACTTTTTATGCTGACTATAACTCTGCCCAGGATCTCATCTTTTCCATCCAGAAAGGGCAAGAAATGACAGCGGTATTTTTTCTCCAGGAGCACCATGCTTCTTTAGAGGCTGCTTCTGTAGAGTTTTGTCTGCTGCTGACTTGGTTGGGGTGCAAGACATAATCTCTTCTTCAAAACTGAATGCCAAAATATGCACTTGGTGGTTTTAATTACATTCACCTGCATAAAATATCAGATAATGAAAACAAATGGAAACATCATGAATTTACATAAGACTGATAGGCAGTGCAGAGGAGATTCTGAATTAATAGGAAATATTTATTCCAAAAAAGGAAATCATGGCTGAGAAAATAATGGACAACTAGAAATATCCCAGGATTATTTTTGGTCATCAAAGAGTGACATTATGTTAAAGAATCACTGTATGAAAATTACATTTTATCAATATTATGCTTGATTTTTTAGGAAGGCAGTTAAGAGGAGGAAGATGTTACCAATAGTTTTGAATTCAGCTACTCCTTTTAGATTTCGAAAAACAAAAGAAAAAGATATAACTTTTGTAAATTGACTACTATCAGTGCTCACATCCCTTATACCTCTAGTATTTGATTAGTTTAATTAATATGAATACTAATTTCATAGTAGTAAGTAAAATGCTGAAAATTAGTAAGTACTTAAAGTGTATTTTACAGTGGAAAAAGACCAAAATTAAACTGAATGGTATTATTAGTGAAAGCCAATATTCCAAATGCAGGCAAAGTGTCAGTACTCGTTTCAGTGTATTTGCACTCTTCTATGCCAGAAAGGTGTTTGCTGATACTGAACTTAAATTTAGCACACTCAGTGGTAATGTCTTTCAGTGTCTTTTTGAGATGACTTAATCATTTCCTCCCTTTTTGAAATGCCTTCTTTAGCAATCCCTGCATGCCTGCCACAGCACTCGGATATGAGTCCTTTGAATCATCAGTTTCAATTAGCAGCAGCATCTTACTTAAAGAGTAATAATAATTAGATAAGAGGGGATACAAAATGGTTTAGCATGAAAAATGATTAAATGCATTCATTATAAAATAGCCCCTTCTTCAAGGGAGTAGGACAATGTCCTACAGGTATTTGATGAATACTAAAGCCATTTTTAGGAAAAAGTACTTTAATATGCAATACACACACACACCTACAAAAAAAATTAAAAATTGGGTTTAAATTAGGAAGAAGGATATTTAGGCAGATTTCTGAGAGACAAACAAGCAAAAAAAAAAAAAAAAACACCCTGCATTCAGCCATACAATAGTCTGGCAAGAGAAGAAATATAAATCTCCTTTTCTGGGACTTTTAAATCCGTAGTCAGTGTTATTTCAGTAATACAGTAATAACACAGAAATTCCCTACTGAAATGTAGGAAATAATCTTGTGTGTCCAAGAGACAGGATTGATAAATCCCCCTATCCTTGCAGCCACAATAACAGTATTGTGTGCACCGGCATCCTCCCCCTCTATCAATTCCATTAGAGCAGGGAGGAGTGCTAGAGATCCACTGCAGTCACACTTTTCTCACCTTTACACACTTTCTAGCGACACAGATGATACCCAAAATGACGCTGTTTGCTGTCTTCTTTCATACCAGACCCACCTGGGTATGTCTTGCCATCCTGTTGTTGTAAAGAACGAGAGAAAAGGATCTCTCCAGCCTTTCTTCCAGCCTTCTTTCCAGCACAGGGTAGAGCTGAATGCACCCATCCCTGTAGGTGATGGCCTACCTTACTTTCACATCAGGAGCTAAACATGCCATTTTGTAATCATTTTACTGAACAATTCAATTATCTGGCATTGCACAGATGGCCTAGATACAGCCTCCCATAACTGTACGATATTCAAGGCAGTCGGATGAATGATCAAGACTATTCCTTGTCTTTTAATCTCCTGTCAGACAACACAGAGTAGCAATAAATGAATCAATAACTACTCTCCATTTGGTATGTATATCCCAGCTATCTCAGAAGATAATAAATAATGTGCTAGCTATTTGACAATCTACCTGATAAAAAATATTCTTTTTTCAGCAGTTGAGGTTAATGTGACAAATCTTAGTGTTTCCGAGCAGCTCTTCTGCATGTCAGTGCTATCTAAGATCAAAGAAGCAGCATAAGCCAGTAAAATATTTATTCAGTTTCTTTTTTTCCTGTAAGTCCAAAATAATTTTCTGTATAAAGAATATAACAGTTTTTTAAAAAACTGCATTTGTGCCAGGTAATCTTGCACCAAACATGTTTGCTTACTACATTTATTAATTTAAAAAGAAGTTGATAGTTTAGAAAGATAAGGTTTATGGGTAAGTTTATGGGTACACCAAGCTAGGACTGCTGGAACCCTCCACTGCAACATCTCACTGGCTAAATTCAGTTGTAATGCTGAATTTTAAGCACACATTGCCATATCTAGTAGTGTTTTCCAAATCATTTTTCCAGGATTATTTGTGACTGTCCTCTGCAACAGAATTACTCTGTTTTTCGGTAAGTTCAGAACTGCCTCTGGACACTTCCAATAGAGGAGGAAAAGGAACGAATACTAATGAATTTAGAACAAGAAAGAACTCAGTTTCACTTTATGGGTGGATTTTTTTTAATGTTTCCTAAATCACGTGTTCCTGTTCTCACCTTTCTTCCAGCTGCACACACATCATCATCAAACACACGCAGAGCTGTGTGGCTCAGCCAGTTTCCACTGATTGATCTCCAAGTTGGATCTTTAAAAAAGCTAATAGAACCTGTTGTATTTAACATTTGGTTTCCTCGACATACACTGTTCACACAAAAGAAGTATTATTTTTCTTATAATGTAAAGTCATTGAAGTATTATGGAAAATACAATGGGACCTTAAGAGGCTAAAACATTTTGTGAATAAAGAAAAGTGAAATTCAATTTAGGAAATGCACAGGAAAAGAGAAGGCTCAATCTGCCAGAAGTGTTCTGCAGTACAATAACAATATTTTGTACTTAACTAGTGAATTTCTTTGAAGGATTTGTTGGTGCTTTACCAGATATTAGGAATAATTCCATTCTACATGGGAGGTAGCCTAAGTCTCAAAATGACACATGATTTGATTAACATCAAACAAAAGAAAAATGAAGAGAAATGTAGATAGCAAAAGAAATACAGTCTGCTAGGTATTTGCATGCCTCATCACCAAAGGAAGTTCATGATTAGAGGAAACTCAGATACCTACATCTTTTTAGATTATTTCCTATCCACATCAACTAACTGTTTTCTTTTCTGCCTTGTTTCTTTTTTGTTGCTTTGGGCCAGCTTGTAACAGACTGTTCCCATGTGAGCAATAAGCAGAAATCTCCAATTACCCTCTTGATGCCAAGTCCTACCGCTTGCATTTACCCTCTTCTGGGTCCACCAGAGAAAACAGGAGATGCAAACATACCCCCAGTCTCCATGGGTAGGACTAGAAATACCTGGACTAAGACTGAAAAAAATTTTTTTATTCAACTTTAAAATTGTGCCTTCTTAAATTTCTCCCTTTTCTTCTTCTGTCTTTTTGGCTTTCTGGAAAGCCCTTTTCTTCTTTCCGGGCTTTTTCTACCATGTCTTCTAAAAGACACTCAATTTAAAGTGACCTGAACATTATGTATTCAAAAAGGACGTCTGTGACGCAAAAAGCATACGCTTATGGGTATTTTGCTGAGACAGTAATCAGCATCGGGCTAAAAAGCAACCAGAATGATCTGTGGGCTAGATGTTAACTCAGACTACCATTTTCCAAGTCACAGCTCCATTTTAGGAAGCATTAACAATTTGTTTACAGAGATAAGCGCTCTTATTTGCTGCTTCCCTCAGTTCTGAATAATTACTACAATTCTGAGCAAGTTCCTAATTAGTTTGAGGTAAATGCTCACTTATCCCTTCCAGTCATACTATCTTTAATAGGAACAGTGAGCCTAGTATTTTGTTCAGTTTAAATACAGAACAGAGTCAGTGCTTACTTTTAAAAGTATTCCTAGAGTTCCTGTTCAAGTAAATCACACCTGAATATTTGACTGTTCCATTCCTCAAGGACAGTTAAGTGTTTTAAACAATTCTCTCTCTCCCAGGTTTTTGGTCTAGTGTTTTTTCTTCTTCCTCTTTTTTTTTTTTAATAAACTGTCACAGGCAGAGGATGAAGAGCTTTCAAACTAATTATATAACTCCCTGAAAGATCCATTCCATTCTTAGTCATCAGTAACATTATTAAGCTAGCAGCTGCAATCCACACACCCTTTTTGCTTCTGTCATGAAAACAGAATGAAATTTATCAGTTATCGAATACAATGCCTTCTCTGTATGAATAAATTATCTTACAGTTATAACTTACAAAATGTTCCCATCTCTATTCACACCAAACACATCAAATCATTTGGATGACAGCACGCCACAAAAATTATCAAAAGTGTCAGGAAGCTGCAATGACTGATTGTATAAAAATTATTCCAATTTTCAGCAACTCAAAACAGTGAAAAAGGACAAAAAAAGAAAAGTCTTTCCAGAATATTGGTCATATATAGTTAAGAGTGAATCATCATTCAAGAAATCGTGCTTGCTCTTTCTAAGGAATCACTGATGTACATTCTAATGATACGTAAAAGAGCAGTCATGATCCCTCCTTTCAAACAAATCCCCCAAGAAAGAACCATATGCAATTTCAAAAGTATCAATAATCTTCTCTTAATAAAACTGAATTCACAGCAATTAGTTATCTTTGTATGGTTGCCACTCTGATTATGTCTATGAAATTATGCAAAGCCTGAATGGTTAAAGTTTTTCTGGTTTTTGCATATATCTTGTGCTTCATTCTTACAAACTGCATTCCAGCTGGTAGGAGCTGCACAGTTGTACACAGATGCATACAGAGCTTAGAGAAAGAGAACTCTTTAGAGAAGATAAGTTATATATATTTTTGGTAACTCTGCAGTTGGCATCTAGCCAAAATATATTTGATAAATATTTGCATAGCCTTAAAGAATTTTTTAATTTGCATATATATATGTATATATATGTGTATATATATATACATGAACTGATGAATCTATAAACACGGGAGTTGTCCGTTGTAGTGATGACAGAGCTGGTTCAATACTTAGGTTGTCACATTACAGCATAAATCTTTTCAAAAAGATTTTTCATAAAACAAAATTGTAGGCTTGTAAATCAGTAAGACAAATAATAAAGTTTTTATTTTATTTTATTCTATGGAGACAGCAACTTTTCCCTCAAATACAAAAGCATCAAGCTGTTTTTACTTGAGCTGAGTCAACACAGACTGAGCAGAAGCATCTGGCCCTATGAAAGCTGCTGTGTGAACTTACAGAACTTTAGATCCTATTTCAGGAGCATCCTGGTGACACTGTAATTATCACACTGCAATACTAAACAGGTTTAAGCTCCATTTCAAACACACAGACCTTTTGTTTCTGAACAGCACCAAGATGTCAAGCTGGGCCTGGTTCCTAGCCTGATTATTCCAATGATGTCTCCTACAGCAGCCTCCCCAAATCAGTTGAAAGGAAGACTTGAAACAGGCAGTTATTAAATTGCATCTTTGGAGTGAAAAATTCTCTCTAATACTTCAGTAATTAAAATCAGTGTTTTGCCTTAAAACATTGAGACTGAAATTTCCAAAATTGCAGAGGTGACTCCTCTGTTAGTAGACTGGTGTGATCACAGAATCACAGAATGGTTCAGGTTTGAAGAGACCTCTGGAGACCACCTAGTCCAACTTTGCTGCTCAAACAGGGTCACCAAGAGCATTTTGCCCAGGACCCTGTCCAGGTGACTGTTCAATATCTCTGCCGTCTCTCTGGGCTACCTGTTTCAGTGCTGAGGCACATTCACAGTAAAGGAGCCCTTCCTCATGTTCAGGGGGATTTTTTGTTGTTTCAGTTTGTGCCCACTGCCTCCCATCGTGTCACTTGACAGTGACTGGGATCACTTGTCCCATTCTCTTGAAAGCCTCCCTTCTTCAGATGCTTATACACACTCCTGCTGAGATCCCCGCTCAGCCTTCTCCAGACTGAAGAGGCCAAGCTCTCAGCTTTTCCTCCTGTGAAAGATGCTCCAGTCTCTCAATCAGTCCTTCAGGGGACTTGCTCTGGTAGCTCTGTGTCTCTCCTGCCCAGGGCAGCCCAGGGCAGGACACAGTACTCCAGAGGTACTCCAGAGGGCTGTGTAGAGGGGGAGCATGGATCTCCCTGCTGGCAGCGCTTTGCCTATTGAAGTGATGGCTCTGAAGGTCATGGCATAGCAGTGACTGAGATAAGAGCTTAGATATTAGTTTTTCTTTTTTGTCCAAAGGCTTCATGGTCCATATAATCTTCAGTCATGTTTTTTGCTTCTCTGATACCCAATGGCAGTGTTGGTCTATTTATTATTATTATTATGCAATACAAATATTTAATCGATTTTCATCTAATTATGCTTCAGTTTCATCACAGGTTTGCTGCCCTTGTGTCTCAAGTCAGAACTCTTTAATTAACATGCTTTTGTGCTCCGTACTATCCATCTACCTCACAAAATGAGTGGTCCCAACCTTACAGAATCTTTTTCTCATTTCGGGATTTCCATCCTTCTATTACTCCACCCTGTTCAAAGAAAGTCCTTATCATTATGTCCTGATCTTCAGACAGGCTTTTAACAGGGAGAAAAAACACTTCAGTCAAGCAGTATTAATTAACCCAGAACAGAGTCTAATCCAGAAGTCTCTAGACGGATCTCACTAAAGCCTCATTTATTCATCTACCTTGCTGCTCCATGTGAGGTTTCACAGTCCCTTGGGCTCTAGACATGTAAGTCAGCTCTGCAAGGAGACTGGTACAGGGGAAGAAGTGCTTTGAATAAGACCAGGTGACTGAAGAGCAAGTTCCAGCCCCAGCGCACTCCTTATATGCGAAAGGCAGGCTTCTAATCTCACTAGTAAAAGTGAATATAGAAATACTGACCATTAAAGTTAGAAATGTTACAGTTAGAACAAATGCTCTCTAGTGCCTTTGACCTTGAGATCCGTGACACTTATCACAGTAAGCAAATTATAGGATACTCTCATTCTGTCTAGAATTTTTGGAACAATGTCTTGGAGCAGACACCATTATCTTTCTGATGTCAACCCATAATGTGATTTCCAAATCCTTTAGGTAGCCCCTAGAGATTTTGTAAGGGAGCAGGCAGACGTAATATGTCTGATAGCAGAAGGCACAGTATTAGACATTTTTTTTTCTGCTATTAACAAACAAACAATATAGTGCAATTTCCTTAGTGTAGCATACTCAGAAAATATCATTTTGTGTCAAACATAGCTCCTATCAAAGCCAGGGTCTTCCTTCCTGTCTTCTTTTTCCTCCCTTCCATCTTCTGAGAAGGTGACATGTAACAATTCCATCCTTGTTTATTTTTGGGCATTATCAAAAAATATATTACTTATCTGGCCATTTTTAATCATCATAAAT
>JAUBNY010000721.1:3232915-3247267 GCA_032275445.1 Crypturellus soui
AAAAAAAAGAAAAAGAGAAAAAAAAGAAAAAAGAAGAAAAAAGTGAAAGCGGGAAATTACAAAAAAAAAATGTAGTGGAGACAAAAGGAGCAGAGTCGCTGCAAAGTATCCCCATGGCCCCCAGGAGCAGATATAAGTTTTGCAGACCCGGGCCAGATACTTATGGTCACTCTTCCCTTCTCCCGCCCCTGCATATCACCCCTATGCAGCCAGGCCACAAAAAGGGGCCATTTTCTCCATATCTTTCTCCAGTCCTTGAGACTACCTATTGCCAGTCAGCCGCTGTGGGTAAGGTGATGGAGGCTGAGAAGTTGCATTTGAAAACCCATTGTAGGGTACAACACCACACAGATTAAATGGCTCCAACTCCTGACCTCACTCCAGAGGATTCCTGTTTTGCTTGGTCTGCCCTGTTTCTAATGGGCCTTTATTTTCTCCTCCTGACAGCTATCGGTTCCTTGCTTTCCTGAACGAAATGGATATTCTACGTATAGAAACTCCTAGGAAATTTTCTCTCTCAAAACACAAGGAAATATCACCTTTTACCTCACCCTTCTAATTTCTCACTAAGAAATAGAAGAGATTTTTTTCTAAGGTCTCAAAAGAGAAATATCTGATTTATCAAGTCCACATGATTTAATTCACATTTCCTCTTCCCTTTCCTTCTTCACATAGAAATTCTATTTTAAGAAATTAAGATATTTCTTTGTTTAAAAATGGTTAGAAATAATAATATAGTACTTTCATATAATTATACATAAATTATGTATAATTGGCAAGAGGTTTTTAGAAAAAAATAGTGAAACTACATGTTTCTGAGAGGATCCTTCAGTATACACTTTTGAGATCTGAACATAATATACATATATAATGTATCAACAATTGTGAAAAATCGATTTTTATGTGCACACGCAATAATGTCACTTAGTGAAATTACTACTATATTAAAATATAGTATACTATATAATACTCTTTCTAATTTTACAATTACCTGACCAAACTTAAAGCAACAACAGTAGCTTGTGAGGTTATTTGGAGAAAGATAAAATATCACTTTTGAGAATTATGTAGTTTTGAAATACTGAAGAATTATTCAGTATTACATAGATTTTTTTGAGAACAAAAACCTTAATATATGAAAAAGGTTCACTTGAAATTATTTCCAACAGAAGCTGAAGGGAGTTACATTTCAGAGATTTTCCAAGAGTTCTTTTGACTAGAAAAAAAGATTAAATCCCTGTTACATATTAGTATTGCATATATATTACATACACAAACTGTACATATATATACATATATATATATATGCATGTGTGTGTGTATTTATATCTATATATATCTATATCTATATCTCGCTATATATATAGATATATAGATATGACTCATCTTCTGAAAAAGGAGATAGTCTGAAAGGGGGAGAGTGCACATCTACCTGTCTGAACCAGACTGGCAGTACACGCTCTGCTTCCATCTCTCAACTTCAATTCCCCTCAAGTTGCATTAATCACGTTGCAGAAAATAAACAAACTCTGTCTCCTTCAAACCACTAGCAAAAGTAGAAAAAAAAACAAGGAAGAAGTCACTGTGGCAGACACCGCTTTTCAAGCAATGCATCTTTCAGCACCCTGCCTGAGGAGAAGGTGGTGAAAACTTTGCCAAGGAATTAAAACTCGTGCTTTGTTTGTAATGATTTCACTAGTTTATTTAAAGATTGACCTTCTTGAAAATGTCAACTGTTTCAGTTAGTTATAACCCTGAGAGGTTTAGCTTAGACTATATTATTCTTGAAAGAAAATACAGCTAGATTTGATAAATAAAAATTGTAATTTTAATTGGAATGGAAGATTCCAATGCATGTTAGGGTTTCTGTCATGATAGCCCCCAAATTCCTTTGTTTTGGTGACTGCATCTAACTGTGTTTGATTAGTGAGATACAAATAATTTTGTCCTGAAAAGGTCATACTGCCTGCACAAGACAAATGAAATACCTAAAAAGATTCCTTTGCTCATGCACAATTCACTATCATTACTTAAGATACATTAAAAAAAAAAAAAAAGATTTCCTATGTTACCACCTCCTTTGGAAACAGTCAGTGCTAAGAAAAAAATGCATTGCAACATCACTTTCTACCTTGTATTATTAATACTTTATATATCTTCTGCATCAGTATAACTACTTTAGGGGAGACGACAGCCATAATTTGGCATTGTTTACTTTTAACGATCTTTGGTATTTATAGGTGATAATAATGCTGACAACCAATAATCTCCTTCCATCAAGGAAAAGATTTATTACTTATCCCAACTAGATTAAAGGAACTTGACAGTTAATCCATGGAGAAAAAGAATTATGACACCAACAGTCCTTGAGAAAATTTCCTGGAGTAACCAAGCTGGATTTGAATGTCTCTATTAATTCACTTCTCTTTAAATGCAGTGAGATTCTTACTATAAAATTTCTACCACAATTGTGTGAGAACAGCATCTCCTCACATAACTGATACTTGATTAAACAAAAAAAAATAAAAAGGCTCTTTCCTTTCTTGTACAGATAAGTGTATTGGAATTTCATCATGAATGTGGCAGTAATTACCTTTTCTTGAGAATTAAATTTAGGCTTAATTACAAACCAGCTTTAGGGCAAAAATTTTTATTGTTTCCAAAACTAAACTTTTAATACCTTCCAGTAATTTTATGAATTATATCTTTTAAGTACTGAAACCATTAATTTCATGTAGAGTTTTATCAATCTCTGTATCTTCATGCAATGTTAGAAAATGCCCATAACGGCAACTTTAATTTATTCCTCTGCCTACACCTCTGAAAAAACAGAAGATAATGAGGAAGCAAGATGATATTCAAGATGAATATGCACTACTCATTTCACCAATAATTATAAAGATGAATGACTGAGTCCCATTTTCAGGTATTCCCATTTAAATCAACAGAAATAAAAGCACAGGCTGAGAATGCATAGGAAAGTAGAGATATTATTGTCACATGAATAAGATCATTTTCTACTGTATTGTAGCATGAAACTTCATTCCCTTCAACATGAGAAAATCTGGAAAAAAAAGCCCTATGCTGAAATGAATGAATGGAGGGATGAAATAATTTTCTTAGAGATGTTGAAATTATAAAAATGCTCAAATAAAACAAGTAATGAATTCTCAGTACATTGAATCAATTCCTTTCTTTATTGTGAAGTTGCTTGCAAGGCCAGATTGATAGTTGTTTTGAAAACATTCCCATCATTCAAATACCAAACAAATTATTCAAAACACAATTTTATTGGAAAGAACGTAGTGAACTTCTTATACTAATAGACAATGCACTACTTTAGGGTCAGCAAAGATGCACCTTGCTGAAAAAAACTTTCCTGATCACAGTGGCTTTTTCTAACATGCATTTAACTCCCATCCTCCAAATTATCTTATTCCCCAAGACACTTGTATAGAGAGTATCTTTTAACATGATGTGTCTTCCTCTGGAAGCCTGTAAAGTACACTTTACATATTAAGAAAAACCTGCTAGCCCAGTTCTTTTGAAAACTTCCTTTGGAATTCACCATTCCTAGTGGATTTATTCATCTCTGATTGATAGGATTAGAACAACTTCCACCAAAGACAGAGACATAGCAGTTTGTCTGCCTGGGAATAAAAGGAGATCTCTACTTCTCTTTAGCTACTCGTATATGTATTTAAATACATGTGTGTGTGTGCGTGGGGTCACATACAGGATATTACTCTCAAAGGTGGCCTTACTCTTATAAATACTAAACAGTTGAGAAGCTTAAGTCTTAGAGAGACTCCTAATGAACCTCAATATTGAAGCCACTACTTTGTGGCTACTTGGCACAATAATCTGATCTTGAAGACACATACATGGCCTGAAAATTGCTAGACAGAGAAAAAAAAAGGAAAACATTTAAATTTAATTAGTCACTACAAAGAAAATATTTAAATTTGCAATACTAACCATGCAAATACAATGTTAAATCTTGGATATAATACTTGTCTATTGATAATTGCCAAGTAGCTGTTATCCCTTCAAACTTGCAAAAGAGTTTAAATTTTCTGAAAAGTCGAGCATGACTTAAAATTAATCAAGATGAATAAGAAGCATCTGCACTGCGGTCAGCACTGGGACTCAGTCCTGCTGCTAGTAATGTCAGTGAGTCCCTATCTGAAACATCCACCAGGATTTTTCAGCCATGGGCTTTAGTGGGGTAGGGACTCTGAACTGTTTCCTACGTGTGAACACACTCTGCTGATGGACTACATGCATCTCACGACAAACTGAAGGCTTCATCTCTGTACAATAAAAAACAGAACTCCTCTTCAACACGAAAGCATGGTTTGGTGTTCTGCACCATTTGGCCAAGACCTTCAGGTTTGAATCTTTAACTGCACAGGATTATCAGAAAGTGGGGAAAGTAGCTAGTGGTTAACATCTGAGCAGCAGTGGTGCTGTTGTTAGTGTGTCTTTCTTTACACCTTCCTTGTTCATCCTTACAACACAAAAAAATCTTATACTCAGTATTTCATTATCATCTGGGGAGTTGAGTCTTACTGATGAGTAAAACTTGTTCCAATAAACATGACTACCTTAAGCTGGTACTTTGGGATACTAAAATTCTCAGAAATAATCCTTCTGTATATTGTTTCCTGAAGTGACTAACATATATTGTTCTCTATCAAGATTGTGTAATCATCCTATTTCACAGTATTCAAAATCAGCATTTTCACTTTCTGGGCACCAAGGAATATTGGCTATTTTTTTTCATATAGCTACTGTGTGTAGATATCATACTGAGAAGTACTTTAAAAATTCACTTTATCAACAGCTAAAATCTTTTTTTTTTTTATGTTAACACACTCAGCGTGCCATTTTCAAGGCACAAATTTAAGAAATTGTGACTATTTGAAACTTTTTCCATCATTGAAGCTGATGAAAAGAAAAAGGAAGGGAAGAATCAAAGGGGCAATATACTTTTTAATTGTTCCTGCCCACACATGCTTTAAGTGACCAGAGCAAAAATACAAAGGGGAAAGCAAAAGTGCTTGCACCTACTGATCTCTGTCATCAACCTGCACAAAAATCCGCTATGAATCTACAATCTGGTCTGAACAGAGGGACCCTTGAGAATACAGGGAATCTTACTGAAAGAACATATTGTCTGCAAATGGAATATTTTAGCTGCTCTACTCCCTCCACACTGTATTACAGTGGAATACAAATACTGGATTCCTGGTCTCCTTCGTTCTATCATTTATGTATCTTAAGTTGGTCTTAATTTATGAGATGTGTTTTGGTATTTTTGTTTTTAAAAAAACAAAAAGCTGCTTCTATACATAAATAAACTATTTTAGATTTTTTTTGAAATTAGATGACCCTGCCAAGTGAAAAAAAATAGCATTTACCAGGAAAAACAAACCCAGAGAAAATGGAAAAGGTCATCTCAACTCCTTTCCGCACAGAACATAGTACTCCTACAAAACAAGTGCATAAGTCACTGCAGCAGTAACTGCCAAGGTAAGTATTATTTTGACCTATTTTGACATGAGTACTTTCAGAACAGAAAGCCCAAGCTCATGGAAAGGATGCTGGCTGCGGCGAGGGATACGCGGAGGTGCAGCAACGTGCACCTCTTCGCACAGCACTGACCCACGGCCGGCTGCCTCCAACACAGCACAACACGGCATAGCACAACACAACGCAACACAACACCGTGCCACGGCCAGGGCCCACGGGCAACTCCACGCAGGCACTGCGCTATCACCGTCTGAGAAACGGGCCTGGCCACACTGCCCTTTTTCCTTGGCGCTCCATGACCCTGCAGGGAAGCTTTGATTCCAGCAAATTCCAGCATTATTCCATGTCACAGATATCAAGACATTCCAGCATTATCCCATGTCACAGTCCTTCTCTCGCCACTGCCATTCCCAGTGGCAGCATGGGCTGCTTGGCTGACTGCTGTTTGGACCTGCAGAGCACAGGGACTGGTCTTACCTGCCAAAGGAGGGCCCATCTAAATAACTGCTCTGTGGAGCACAGGGTGGGAGAGAGCTGTATAGTCACTCCCCCATATGACTCTATGGGGACCCTACTGACCCTCCTTTATCTCTGTGTATTTCCATGTCAAGACATGGCTCCAGAAACAGATTGTCAATGGCAAAGCCAGTTCAAGGGTCTCCCATACCGGCTTCTTGCCCGTATGCATGTACCATCACTCTCAGCAGAACTTCTGAATTCAGCACTTTTTCTGAAGAGGTTTTTTTTTTTTTTTAACAGAGATTATTCCATGTACTTAGCATGCAAAACAAATCCACAGACCAGCTGCACCAATACAATTGAAGAATTGGAAAGCTGAGGAGACAAGTTGGCAATAACCAAGCTAAGACCACAGCCCTTTAGCTGGCTTCATTTGTGCAAGCAGATTTGGAACACGCACATGTGAGCCACGTTCACAGTCTTCTAGGCATTTTTTACTCACACCATAAGAGAAGAATTAAAAAGAAATGAGGTCAACCCTATGAGTGACGCACTGCTCATTGCTTCAACTTCTCACCTTCCAGTAACACCATTAGATCAACAGCTCCTGTGTAAAAATAAGTGTAGCCATGGCTATATTATAAACGAAAAATGCTAGAACAAAGAGAGGCAGGAAAAGGACAGAGAAGAGATTAAAAAAAAAAAGAAAAGAAAAACTAATACAGCCTTGGAAAGAAAAAATAAAATCAATGCTAACCATAGTTCTCTATTCCAGGACTCCTTTCTTTGTAGCATGTTATCATGGACATCCTTGTCATTGTCATCATGAAAATAAGCACAGTGTGCATAGAATCAAAAATATTTTTTGAATAAGAAGAAGATATTTTACTATAACAAAAAGGTGGATGTGTTCAACACTTTCCTCCATCAGTTGCCAGAAGTTATTCTATTTGTCACTTTGCTTTTTAGAGTTATTAGATTGGTCTTTCTTCCACGTCATATCAATCTATTACAAATTTCCTGTGCAAGTCTATTTAATGTTAAACAGAAAATGATCATGAGGTGACACAGAGAGAGATGCCGTATTGCATAGAGAAGATCTCTAGAACTGCGCTAAATCTAGAGCAGACACAATGATCCTTTTGCAAGCGTCTGTCCTGCCAGTTCCTAACGTTCACAGAGTTGGCATTCCGCACGGGGACGTCACTGACCTGATAAGTCAGTGACATTTGGCATGATGAGATAAAATGAATAATGGACAAGTGACGTTACTACTATATTTTTACTTATTCCAGAGAAAAATGATTTAAGGACCACTTAAAGGAACTATCACTGAGAGCTCTTCAGGCTGACTATCAACAATACTTCCATTAACATTCCTGAGAAACCTACAGTGCCATTGTCATCAGCCAATGTACAGTATGCACACAAGTACGCAACGCACCAGTCCTCAACAGTCACACGAAATTCTTGCAGAAGGAAAATATAAGCACAAGGAAGGCTCTCAGTTACTGTGTGCTATTTTGTGACGCACTGGTGTGCCAGAAGCCACAGCTCCATCAACCCCACCAGATTTAACATTAATCACGGTGAGCTCCAAGGGGCCTGCGCTACATCTTCCCCCGCCCCAGCCATGGGCTCCCTGGCTCAGTAGCCAATGGGCACCAGGTACCTGCAGCCCTGGAAACACGACACTGATCGTTCCTTTGCCTCATGAACCATGCCCAGCCTATCTATACCACAGAAATGGCCAGATCATTCAGGACATGTGTAACCACCAGCTGCTCTGGCATTAGAGGCAGGACGACTTGCAAAAAATCTTTAATTTCCCCAGTGCAGACACCTGTGAACTATGCAGGCAAGCAGCACTGATATCACCCTCCTGCCCATTCTGCTGATAGACCCAGTTTCAGTTAAAGTCCAACCCTTTGTCCTAGCGTTTAAAATCTACAATGGAGAATATGCAGTTGGACAGAGAAGCAGTAATTTACTATGCACCCTAAATGACAATGGTGAGAGGGGAAAACATGTAATTTATAGCTTGCTTCTCTATATTCCAGTACCGTACACAGACTGGGTAGAGCTTGGCCATGTGAGGAAGTGATCTCAGCAGTGAACAAGGAAAGCGAGGAAAAAAATCCAAGGATTTCTCTTTTTTTCCTCATCAAAAGGAGGAACAAAAAACAACATAATTTAACATAATTGTTCAATTTCACTGATACTTCATTTTATTCATCCATACAAAAAAACAAAAGACAGCATTAATAATAACCACAGCAGCTAGCTCTTTTTCCAAGAATTCCCCGCCTGAGACCTGGGGGGGTTCTTTCACCACTCAGACATTTGGTAAAAAAGCAATGGCACATCTTCCCTCAGCAGGTTTCTAGCCCTTCAGCCTTTTCCTTTTTTTTTTCCCCCGCAGAAAGCACTTAGTGAATTTGGCCTCATTTGCAAGCATTTTCAAAGTCCCCACACTGCAGCTGCCAGAGAATTTATTCCCAGTTCCAGTGCAGTAAATGGATCGCAGCTACAATGATACATGAGGCAGCACTACACTAGAAACAATTTTAATGCGAAGAAGTCCTTCTCTTGTGAAAAACACCAACCCTCGTGGTTTCATTCCTCGCAGCACCATAGCCCAAAGCATGGGACAGATATGAAGTGTTATATAGGTTTTGCCACGCTGCTTGGTGTCTGATGGAGTAGTCCTGATGATTAATGAGAAGTCCATGTCAGAGTTGATAACATGAGTTTTTAATATAACTACCAATCAAGCTACCAATCATTGGGAAATAACTTATGGGATGAAAAAGCATATGCAGGAGAACCAGCTCTGTATTTTTGAGCTGCTCACTACAGGCAAATCAGGATCCCCCATGGCATCAGGTCAAGCCCTACATGCATAAAATATATCATACACGGACTCATCCCACTTTTTAAATTCTGAATAAACCTAAACTAGAGAAATGCAACATCAGCATCTCCTACTTGTTTCTTTTTTTTAATCCATATACAAGAAAAATGTTTTCTAATTTCTACATTCTTGAAGTGAAAATGTCATAAATCAAACACTTTGAAAATACATACTCCTACAACAAATTAATTATATCATGTCTCCCTCTTAAGGGCACTGACAGCCATAAATGTGCTGGATAGGCTCATTTCCTCTGCAGCAGTGAACCTAAGGCAACACTCAGCGATCAGACATTTTTATTGCAGGGTACCTTGCCTTCACCTTCAGTGTACGCCAGCAGTTCTCACCACTCCTCAGTCTGACTCAGGATTTCAAACACACTGTTCCCACACCTTCCTACATATACTTGGCCCCCCCCTTGACCTGCTTCAGCATGAGAAGCCTACATAGCCAACACCTGGTGAGAAAGCTTGAGAAGGTTGAAAAAAAAATGGCTTAACCAGTAGTTCCCAAGCTGTCTGGATCAACAGATCACCTTCAAACCATGACATTTCTCATGAACCAGTAAGAAATGTGCCACTAAATAATGTGCCTACCATGAGTGAAGGAACACATAGAATTGCAGGCAGAAGAGAAGTGATGGCTTTCCCAAATAAGATGGAAAGCAAAAGCATTCATCAAATGAGTGCCAAGTTCAAAGGGAACATTCAAAGGCCTTACTTTAAAACATCGCATAAAATATTAATCATGGAACACTGCAAATAAATCATGATAACATAAGTAATGTAAAGGAGAAGTGTGCTAGAAGTGTAATTTTATTAATTTGTAAAAATGAATCTTATAATTATTCTAAGTTTAAAGGTGTAAATAAACACTAACATGAGGCCAGCCTAACCATGCCAAATCTTCCCTAAGCTTCCCTAAAGATCACTTTAGAAGGAAAGGGTGTCTCATTGTGCCTGCAGGTGGGAACTCAGTGTGAACATGCATCAGTGCCAGAAGAACACTGTTCCAGGGTAGAGCCCATCTTTTATTGTCTAATCACTAGCATTGAGCTGCTTGACTACAAATATGGTAAGTTGTGGTGATTATGGCAAGAAAAATGTGAAGGATCCAGGCAACTACAGGCCAGTCAGCCTCACCTCCATCCCTGGAAAGGTGATGGCGCAGCTCATTCTGGCTGCTGCCTCTAAGCACCTGGAGGACAAGAAGGTGCTCAGGAGTAGTCACCTGAGTCCCCTTTCACCAAGGGGAAATCATGTTTGACTAACCTGATAGCCTACCATGATGGAATGACTGCCTGGATAGATAATGGGGAGCGGTGGATGTCATCCAGCTGGGCTTCAGCAAGGCTTCTGACATCGTCCCTCACAGCATCCTCTTGGGCAAGTTCCGGAAGTGTGGGATAGATGAGAGGATGCTGAGGGGGACTGAGAACTGGCTGGATGACAGAGCACAACAACAGCACAGCAGCAGCATAGAGCCCAGTTGAAGATCTGTAGTTAGCAGTGTCCCCCAAGGGTCAGTCTTCAGTCCAGTCCTACTCAGTTTATTTATCAATTATCTGAATGAAGAGACAGAGTGTACCCTGAGCGACTTTTCAGATGACACCAAACTGGGTGGAATGGCCAACACTTCAGAGGGCTGTGCTGCCATTCAGAGGGACTTGGACAGGACGGAGAGTTGGGCAGAGAGGGACCTCACAAGGTTCAAGGACAAGTGCAGGGTCCTGCACCCGGGAAGGAATAAGCCCAGGCACCAGTACAGATTAGGGGTTGACCTGCTGGAAAGCAGCTCCATGGACAGGGATTTGGGAGCCCTGGTTGAGAACACGTTGACCATGAGGCAGCAGTGTGCCCTCGTGGCCAAGAAGGCCAATGGGGTCCTGGGGTGCATTAGGAGGAGTATTGCCAGCAGGTCAAGGGAGGTGATCCTGCCCCTCAGCCCTGGTGAGGCCACATCTGGAGCACTGTGTCCAGTTCTGGGCCCCCCAGTACAAGAGGGATGTGGAGCTGCTGGAGAGAGTCCAGCACAGGGCCACGAGGATGATCAGGGGCCTGGGACATCTGCCCTATGAGGAGAGGCTGAGGCAACTGGGCCTGTTCAGCCTGGAGAAGAGAAGGCTGAGAGGGGACCTGATCCGTGTGTATAAATATCTTGAGGGAGGGAGGGAGGAATATGAGGCCAGCCTCTTTTCAGTGACAGCGAACAATAAGATATGAAGAAATGGCCACCTGAGCACCAAAGGTCCCACTTAAGGAGCTTAAGGAAAAATTTCTTGATGGTGAGGGTGACAGAGCACTGGAACAGGTTGCCAAGAGAGGTTGTGGAGTCTCCTTCTCTGGAGATCGTCAAAATCCACCTGGACACAATCCTGTGCCACGTGCTCTAGGTGACCCTGCACGTGCAGGGGGGTTGGACTGGATGATCTCTAAAGGTCCCTTCCAACCTTAAGGATTCTATGATTCTATGATTCTAAGCAAACTCAACCTGATTAAAGCCATTACAATCCATAGTTACCCACATCATGATATTGCTAGGTGGTCCATCATGTTATACTTTCGCAGACAAAGCATTTACTCCTACCATTTCTCATCTGTGATGGTTTCCTTTGCCTCTTTTGGACTGTTCTAGGTAACAATTTGTACAGCATTATATGAAAGGTCTCTAAATATCACTGTGAAACCCCAGTGTATCAGAAACGTACCCTACACCTTCTTTATCTAAATGTCTCAATCAATAGTTTAACAGAGTTTGAGTTTCTTTTAAACTGTATGCGCCATTTAAGGACTCCACAGTGATACATTAGAGCTAAAGCAACTGTTAGCAAGGACTGTAAACTGTTTATTTCCACCGGCCTTTGCACAGGCCACCAACAATTTGGAGACTGCTGGATCTAAGTTAAACAGAACATACCGACCAGAAAATAAAAAGTCAGTGAGTGAATTTCCTCATTGTTTTTTCTTGAACCTATTTCAGAGTTAGGTATTTACCTAAACCTCTCAACCTTTCCCAAACTTTTTAGTCCCCAAAGTGTATTACTCACATTTTCAATCTGCATTCAGCTGCTGAGATTTCCCACTTTTAACTGTGTCAAGACACTGCGAATGTTTTGACAGTGCAGACTGTAATGTAGAAGACTTGACACGGCTTAGAAAGACATGGAAAAAGATACACTTCAAATAAAGAAGCAGCCAGTTTTAAAATGTTTCATCAAGAAGAGCCATGCCATCATGCTGACAAACCATCCATAGACTTAGAAATGCTGGCTGGTGGTGGAGTAGATTATTTTAAGACAGTGTTCTCTTGATACAAAAGCTCTGCAGCACATATTTTTATGCACTAAAACTCAAATTTTAAAGCATTATTGCCTAAAGTCAATTTCCTAAATCAAAAGTGCCTCATTTTCAAAAGTGCTGAATGCCAGCAAGTCCTACTGCAATGCTTTCTACTTCTATTGCATGTTAACTTTAGTGTGATGAATACTTTGATAAACCAGGTGATTTATTTAGATGTCTAAACACAGACTGAGCTAGCATACCAAATTTCAGCCCAATGGAAATGATTTTGCATCAAATATGAAAAATCTCTGCAGTAAAAACACCGACACATTCTTAACAATAACAGCAAATCGGAATTGTAGAATACACTGTACATTCATTTGTTCTCAGATAGTTAATTTCATTAAATCCATTGTGATTGCTTTTCAAACATGCGTCAGACGACAATAAAAGACTGCAGAATTCCCCTTTACATGAGTGCCCCACGGGACTTGGCAAGCGAATTTTTTTAAGTAACATTTACAGTTCCTGGGCAAGCAAGTGGATAATAGGCTTCTCTTTTAAAGGCAAACCCACGTCCATGGGGTGCCATTTTGACAGCAAAATCATATAGCCTTGTGTTCTGGGAAAAAAAAGTCAGGAACACTGAAGCTGGTTCAAAGCATCCACATCTCTAACACACGACTGCCAGTAACAGGGATGCAGAGGTAAAATAGAGGGGAACTATGGGCTCAGAGAGACATAACTATTATGTTCTAGTAGATACCCCAGTAGGAAGGACTTAGCAAATCTTCAACTTTTTTAAAAAATTTTAAGAGAAAAAAGATACAAAACTGCACTTTTTCAAAACAAAATATAGTGAAGAATGAGGACATTTTTGGAAGAATAAGCAAAATGGGTGCATTTTATTAGGTTTACTTGGCTTCTTAAGTTTAACTCTTTGCATCTCAGGCTCAGCATTTGATTTTTCATGCTAGCTGCTTGCCCACTTTCCGTATTAGTCTATTTTGTTTGTGCTCTGATAAACAATTGAACTGCAATAAGCCCAGCATTAACAACAATGGGTCCTTGGCAAACAATGTTAGACTTCTGCTTTAAAATACCAGCACACCGTATCACCTGAACCATTTACAAAGCGTGGTGTCATGCTCCCAATAACCACCAATCACATGTTGCCGTGACTCAGCTGGCTCCTTGGTTGCAATGTAATGGCAGGAGCATAAAGGAAAGAGTGAAAGAATCCAATGACTTTGTGTCTGACTAGACACACTGGATACAAAATACAACAATATTTGCTGTGATAAAGCAAATATTTCAAAGCCACAATAGGAATCTGACAGATGACAAACCAATTCAGAATTCTTAATTCTGCCAACTTTATCATAACTGTGAGTCTTTCACATGCCCTTGGCTGCTTTACTCATCCGCCGCAAATTTTTTAACTCTTCACATTCAAGACTTCATTTCTACTTTGGGAGCAGGCAGAAGGAAGCCTTCCACAGGGGGGTCTACCGGCAGCCACAGAGTCGGTACAACTGCTTTCTACACCACCATGACCTGCAGCCTAGAGAAGGATGTCAGAAGTTTGCTGGAAGACACACAGTGTGTGCAGAGAGTACACAGTGCATTACAGCTCAGAGGTTATCACTAATCGACTGGGAGAGGCAAAAAGATCCCTCGGTTCCCTGACCAAATCAAAGTTCAATCATCCCCCCGCATAGAGAACACCATAAATGTCAGGCTCCTAATATATCTTCCTCTTCCAGCTCATCCACATGAAGCCCCAGAAAGGGGATTTTATACTGCAGAGCGGTATATTGTAGTCCATGGGCTGATGTTCTCGTTCCTTCTAAGGAAGTTTTATATTTGCAAGGCTGAGAATAAGAGCTCTCTTGAGGGTATGAAACACTGTGCCTCCGACACACACGTGCGTAAAGTATAGCAAAATCCAACCAGCTTTAAAACAGTGATTGTCATAGTAACCTCAGAATAACTGTTGCCTAGTGAATATACTTCTTTATAGCTAGTCCTGTCTCTTGCAGCGTCCCACAGAGATTCCTGCCCATCGTTCATGGTGCCCATAGAAGAGCAAGGAAACAGCAGATGACACTAACACTATGCCCGTGACACACGTTTTTTAGTCATGTTTCACAAGTTACTCAA
>JAUBNY010000721.1:3271849-3282613 GCA_032275445.1 Crypturellus soui
TTTGGCTATGGATCAATCCCTGGCCCTTTTTAATTAAGCAATATAAATTCAGTCTAAGGTTCCTGACAGGCACAGAAGACTTAAGGTGGCGAAAGGTTTATTAATGCCAGACTCTCCACTCTTACTTGACCTGTGTCAGCAAAGAGGAAAAGAGACTGTTCCCACTCCAAATTTGCTTTACAAGCTGCAAGGTAACCACTGTGGTGGTCAACCAGCCCTGCATGACACCCTGCACTCTTAGCTTTACTCAGCTGTGCTCTGGAATATCCTACTGCAATAAAACCAGAAATTAATAGTGAACCTCTACTACCCCCTTCACAATGCCTAATGCTTACAGGTGTGCCAAAATGTCTATGAAAGATTTAACCTGATGATAAGTTAAAAGTCTCTTTCTTCCAGTCGGTTACCTCTATAGTTTAAAAACATTATTTCATGAGGCTGGTTATTGCCTACAGCATGACCGTCTGATAAAAAATAAGGGTTTACGAAGCTTAAGATCAGTCGAAATGTATATAATGCATGTTAAAATTTGTGCTGCAAACCAAATTTGGAGGGAAAAAAAGTAGTATTTCCTTCAACTAGCAGCTACTGTGGCACCTACACTGCCAATCACTTGACAACCACCCTGATGACCACACTTGTGCAGCCTCGGCACCGGTAGCCTGCTGGCTCTGACCAGGAACTCACGTTGCGCTCCATATGCTCCCACGGAGTGCCTAAGGCTGCCCCGCAACCGCAGGCAGGTGGGCAGGAGACACGGGACACGGAGCTGCAGGTCACACACCAGGCCATCCCTTCAGAGCCGTGTGCCAGTGGCTGGTTGACTCAGGAGACTGCGGGAGCACCTTCGTTTGTGAAAGCAAAGTGGTGCATGCAAGTGTATTTCACCTCTACTGAGGTGGCTATCCGCAATGGAAATCATGAGGAGCTACAATCTACCAAATGTAACTCTCTCAGATGTGCCTGATAGAGACATTTCTAGAAATAGATGCTTTCCAAGAAAAATATCCATAAATTTCAAGAGTATATCTGTTCTTCAGCTGTTAAGTAGCTTAAAGATTTTCTAAATCTGCAGAATTTTATACCACTAACCTTTCTAAATGACTACAGATACTTGAATCTTCTTATTATTTATTTTATAATTTCCTTTGTCATTGTTTTTTTTCATCTCCTACTGAGAAGAAGTGGGAGAAAGAGCATCCCACACTATTCATGTATGATCCACATAGCACTTGAAAACATCTCGCCTAATATATTAACATCACAGTCTGACTTGCTTTTATTTGAACTTCATCAAGATCCACCCCCAAATTCTTATACCCTATATGACTGCAAAAGATTAGTATTTATCTTCTCCTCATCATCCATCTTAAATCTATTCACAGGAATACTTCTGGCAAGCAACCTAGACCATAATAACTTCAGTTGAAAGCCAAAGGCCTTTGCATACTTAATGAGTTCTCATTTGACTGTTTTTTTCCTGACATTTTATTAAAAATGTTTCAACCTAGTCTGCACAACTAATAGTCTGCTTTGGTTATATGGTCTTAAACTGATGTATTTTCATTCATCCTGATGGCAACTGGTACATCTGGGATAAAATAATTCTATTCTAGGATCTAAGGGGACATAAAGCTAAGTAATTATACAGTGGAAATATCACAATATTCATTGCATATTCTTAGGTCCAGTTTAATTTTCCTTGTGCTTAAAGGCTTTTTTTTTTTTAACCCAGAGCCTCATAACTACTTCGGCATTCTGCTCTGGAATTCATTAAATTGTATTTCCTTCATTGGCTCGTGGCAATTCTCGAAACTGGTGTGTACTGTCCAAGTGCTAAATAAGCTAATGTCTTCAGTACCTTGAAGAGGTATTGAATGCCTTGAGATACAGTATCTTCTGAGCCACAAATCACAGAATTCATCTCCATTTCATATCAATGCTCTTGATACCTCATCCCTTGTAAGCTGTAAAGATAAAACTGAAACAAGGCACTAGAACACAGTGAATCCATTCCTATAACCTTGATTCACAGTCCATCTACCATGTTGAAATTCATTGATCTTATCCAGGTAAGATATAATCCTTGAAACTACAAAAGCTTATTTTTTGTGTGTGTTCCACTTATACAACTCCACACATATTATCAAGATTTAAAGTCTAGGACTAAAATAAAATAAGTCCTTCCAAAATGTGGAACTTCAACTTAAACTCCTACATAATGATCTATTTGCTATAAACCACCCAATACTTCTAGTAGGTGCTGTTCCACAGAAAAGAGTTAATGCCACGAGTTTCAAAGGTAAAAGAATTAATTTTCTACGTGATTCAAAACTTTGCACTGTCAGAGCTCAAGACTTCAGAATACAGCAAGAATTGAGGCATGCAGTCACCTGTTTTGCCATAGATGTCCCTGATCAGCAAAAGCCCTACAGTATGTTGCACCAAAGTGGCACCTTAGAGTTCTCTCATCAGCCGTGAGCTCCCATCAAGATCCAGACCACACACATGTTCTGTCTGTCCCCTGATGAAGGAAAGTCCAGAGACAGCTTCAGCGGGGTACCATGGTCACGAGCCCTGAGGAGGTAGGTAGCCAGAGGCAAAGCTGGAGCCACATCTCTGGTCAAGACTGGTCAAGAAAGAGGAGTTCAACAATATTATCTGGAAACTTTCCTGTAAGATGAAGTGTCCAGATTAACAGCAGAATCCCGTGTAAAGCACTTCATCCTCGAGCCATTAATATTCTCAAAAAATCCTCAAATTGCAAGAGGCAGAATTTGTTCTTTGATCTTCAGAATCTTCACACACGTTTTGTCTTTTCCTAATCAGTCACAGCTGCTTTACTACCTCTACAATTACACACTTGTACAGCTATTCTAAATTAGCAGAAAGTGGGAAAAGAATCATTCATACAGCTCTCGTGCCCAGTAAAACAGAGGACAACCCATCAGTCTGCCCTTCATCATCTTAAATACCTATTATATAGTAATAATCTGTAAGGTAGCTCTGCTCACTACCATTTGTTAATTATTCAAAGTGGGCAAAAATATCAAAAAGAAATATAATTAAGCCTTAATTGTTCTCACATATTATGACCCAAAGTACAAAACAGAAATGTCTCCAGCAGCAGCAGGTGAAAGAATGTAAAGAAATATAAGAGAAAGCATACACACACACTACAATATCTGGGACAGATCGAAGTCATGTGCATGGCAATAAAACGGGTCTGAATAAACCCAGGAAACCAACAAGTTTTGGTACTGAAAGTTTGTGTAACCCTGCTTTTGAGGCAGAGAGACTTTTTTACACAGAGACAAAAACAAATGTAAAAAAAAAAAAAGGTTAATTCAGGCAGGGAACTAGGACTGTATTTCTAGGGGTTACAAAGTTCTCCAAATTCTAATCCACCTGTGGAAGGCATTTAAATACATGGATTTTATTAAAAGTTGACGGAGTCCAAGCAACAAAATCACAATGGAATTTTAAATAGCCTCAAGTTCAAACAAACCTGAGATTTTGGGCTGATGCCTTAATGGGATAATCTGCCTAAATCACATTTAGGTTCTGTTTCTCAAGGACTCTTAGCAGGCTGACTGCCATTTCTAGTTGCAGGAATATTGAAGTTTTTCTTTTTTATACCTTAAGTACTATATATTAATTTGCAGTACTATTAATTTAACCCTTTTTAGAATATTCCTGATAGGACACTATTTCATAGGATGCTTAAGTCATGATGATATCCCTGATTTTGTTAAAGTATTTCCCTGTTCTCTGGGTTTTCTATATCTTTTATCAGACTTTCTGCTAAGTTTTGCCCTGTTAGTTCCTGTTCCTGTTCATTTTATTTGATGTCAGTAAATTTACTTATATGAGCCAAAAGTGATACAATTGGAAATTACTGGGCAATGGCTACCCTCTGTAACACACTTCTCTAACAAAAAACATGAACTGGAAGCCCTTAATCTAGACATGTTCAAAGGTAGTAGGACATGCCTAGAAATACATTTACTGAAAGAGTAATAAGTCTGGCAAACTTGTTTTCTTTAAATTAACATTTTCGTCTCAAAAGCTCATTAAAAGACCATGAAATTCTTCTGTATTTTCTTTTCAACATGGCTGAGAATCAAGAGACTTATATGCAAACAGAAGCCTTTGCTATTATATGCAAGCTCACTCTCCTGTTTGAACCATTCCACAGCGGTACAAAATCCTCCTTTTTAGGTGACAGTAGAGTTCAATTCTTCAAAAACTTGCTCAAGGGAGCAATATCCCCTCTCTTCCCTCATGAGAAAGGACTTTATGACAACATGCCCTTTGGAGGAGATACTTCCTTATCCCATTGCCTAGAAAATCCATAGGAATGAGCTCCCTTCAGCTGGATGGAAGCAGAGGCAACCTGACAAGATGGGACTCACTCCTCCTTATGGTACTACAGCTCTGTCAGCTTCTGAGCTATGGGGAATCTGTGGCAACAGCCCATGCACCCCTCACACAACCAAAACCCTCCTGTGACTCCGGTGTGCCCACGGCAGCAGATCCCTGTGCACAGGGGACAGCTGCTCCTTCATCTTTGTTCTCCAAAGCCTAAGACGTCCTACACACCCAGCAAAGGCAGGCTGAACTACACAGGCCCACAGATGATAGAACTACTATGTATTTTTGGCAGTTCAAGGGTGGAGAAGACACAATGTAGCAAATACTCCTCGCTTTATCTAATAGATGAGAAATTCCCATAATGAGTAATCACAAATAAGGTGAAAGACCCAAGAACAAGGGAACACTCAGTCAACACAAAGCCCTCCACACATCTTTTCTACACAGCACACAGCTAAATTGCTGTCACATTAAGTTTTAGGTGCCAAAAACAGAAATTGTATGTGACAAACTAAAGAGATATATTCCCTTCAGAGGCTACTAAGTATAGTAGTCTGAAAGAGAGCTCCTGTTTACATTCCAATGATTGCTGAATACTGAGAGGATAGGTAAGAAGAAAGAAAATAAAAAGGAGTTGTCCTTTTCTTAATTTTTCTTATGCCACCTACTGCCCACTGAGGAGGCAGGATTTACTCAAGACCACAAGGCATAGGTCCTGTGCATTCTGCATCCTTGTCATGGTCCGATCTTTCCAAATGACAAAGCTGCATGAAAAAGAAATGGGGATGACATGATGCATCTTGAGAGAACAGCAAAGTTTATCCCCATACGAGTTCATGGAAACACAGACCCTTCTGGAGTCTCCTTACAACAAAGTCTTCACAGAGGATTATGGCTTATTTCTACCACTGTCTGATAGCTAAAGCAAGAAGAAGTACCAGCAGGATCAAAATATTTAACCTTTGTATTCTGCTGTCAAAAGGAATGTTTAATTTTAGTACCAAAAGAGCAATTGAACCAAATAATTTCCAAGATATTTCCTTCTATGTACAAGCATAAAAATGTTCAGCACGACTCCTCATATTGTTTCTAGTTAAAAATAAAATAGGACGGTGTCTGAGTCAAAACTCCAAGTACAGATATTAAAATTGCACCATCAACTGTTATCAACAAACAAGGTATTATTTGCTGTCATTTACCATCACCATCCAATATGAACAATCAAACTATTAACAACACAATATGTAACTAGAAGTAGTGTATTGAATTTTACCACAGGAGATATTATTCTGACTTCCCAATGCAGACTCATCAGCAACTACTTACTTTCACTGCTAGCATTCGTTATGAGTGCTTTTAATAGGGTATGCTTCAGATACACAAAATAAAAGCATTCCATTTATCCATTAAAAAGCCGTTCACTTAATGATTGTGGAGGTTTTGCCCTCAAAGAGAGCCTCTTCAAAGACATCATGTTCCTGATTTGGATAACAGCTTTGTTTGCTCTTCATATACCTTTGGTGTGGTGTAACTTAAAAAGAACATTACTTGCATATATTTTGTTCACTGTGGATTCAATCCATCATGGTGCCAAGCACCATCAGTTCCCTCTGCAATTATAATTTTCAGCACTTCTGAGTGGCTCAGAACCTCTCAGGATCCACCTTGAAAACATGATAAACAATTATTTTAGTATCCAGTCTGAAGATGAATATACTCGTTTGAGCACTTCATCACATGGTCTCAGATAAAAATATTTTCTTCCCACTCACTTCATTTGTTCTGACAGTTGAAACACACTCTGTGCAAGAAGCAGGAGCTTTCTGAGCTAAACCTGGGCCCAGTCCTGCAAAGTTTCTTCCCAGGTGCACTGCTTTACTACTGTATACACTCCCGATGAACAGGAGCAAGTAGCTTTCAGGCACGTTATTTGTTGTGCTACACCACAATAATTTATTTCGCACAGCTCAGGTTTCAAAATTTTTAAATCAGTCTACATTTTATTACTCAGTGAGATGTTTAGTGAGATAGCAAGTTGTCTTTGCAGAGCTATCCTTCACTGAAATGCCAAAAGCAGCTAGAACAGCTCACTTGTGCAATGCTCAGACATTGTCTGCAATTTCTAATGCGCGGGAGAGAAAGGCATGGGGAATTAACAGCTTGTTCAAAATCACAACAGGGTTCTTAAACAGAATTAGGCAGAGAAACAAACCATTGCTCCCAAAGTGACAAGATCATCCTCGACCACATGAACCCTGCTCCTGTGCTCACAGGCACATTTGGCTAATGTCTGCAGATACCCAGCACAGTTTAATCTGCCACCGCATTTACCCAACCACATTCCAGGATTGCCAGGTTTCATTCTGCACATTGAGTAATTATACAAAAATAATCAGTAGAGCAATTATACCAAAACCTTAATAGCAAGCTACAAAATGCCACCACAATGTTGGTAGAATGCACTGAGTTTTTTTTATTTCTTCAAGTTTGCAAAGGCCTTATGGAAAGAAAAATCATTTCCAGTTTCAAGCAGCTCCCCCTTTTCCAGGTTTTCTTTTGACAGACATTTACTGGATAGAAAATCTCTGCAGAAGGCTAACTTTGAACCTCTAACTCCTTTAGATTTCAAGTCAATGGAAGTTTAGCTCCATTGTATAGGAGTTTAGTTCCATTGTACCGTTTGTATATCCAAACTGATATGCTTAACATAACCTAAGTTGGTAAGTAGAATTAATATCACCCTCAAATGAAAACTGCATAAACATAAATATTTAAGCCAATGATCTCTATAAATGCACTTTGCATATTTTCCCTCAGCATAAGATATCCTTTGTATACTTGAATTCATTTATAAATGGCCTGTCATTAGCTGACATTGAACTAGGTGTAAGCATTTTATCACAGTAGGGAGATTCATGAGCAGGAATAAATTTCACCCCTTAACAAGTAAAATATGCAATTTAATTTGATCAAGAATAATTAAATTTGTATAAATTCAGGAAACGTATTCCACTGAGCACAATACTTCAGTAGGTGAGATCCATGTAAATAGGCCGTTTTAGTGCTGTCAGAGAGAAATACACGGTGCCTCTAATAACAGTGTAGGAGTCTATGGTATTTAAGCAGTTCAAGCTGCTTTTCAGACCTGCAGGAGAGAAACTTCATGGGCCCGATCCTGCAGCTGTTACTTAGGCAAAACACCTTTGATCTTTTGGTGGGAGGTTTGTTTTCCGAGAGCGGGCGGCCCCGGTTCGGAATTCAAGCAGTGCTGCACAGTATGTATTTTAGGGCCGGACCAAAGGCTCTGTTTTAAGCACATCCATTCTCACGTGCCAGTGCTTGGAAACTTGCTCTGAATGATAAGCAACGATTAAGGAGCCGCCTGACTGTTTCATGCAGAAGGAGTTTAGCAAGGGATGATACAGCGAGCCCAGTTTAGACCTGGACCTCATTTCAGATGTTCTTCTTTTTAAATAGATTTTGGGCCGGAGATTGATGCGGGATCGCTACTAACGGAAACTAAATTCCTCTATCAGCAACATATTAATAGTAATGCCAATTTCCATCTCTGCTCCTGTCAACACCCTTGCCTAAGTTGGAGAGATGCCTCAGTGGAGGTAAATGGAGAGGGAAATGTGATACATCCTCGGTCTGCTGGGCTGCCACCAGCAGTGAAATGTGACTGCAATCCCAGCCACGGGGGCACCCAGCACGCCGGCCAGCTAACTTGTCTCCCACGGGCAACCAAACAGCTGCTATTCGGTAAAAAAAGTGACAGGAAGTGACTTCCTGTACTCGCTTCACAAAATACTCAGAGGTTCCCCTTCCCCAGGTCCCTTCAAAGCTAAAACTGTCCCCAGGACTTGGCCCTTCCCTAACCGGACACACAGCTCTCTTGAGCGGGAAGCCACCAGGATGCCACCTTCCCACTGCAGGCCCTGGTCTGGCCTCAAGCAATTTTTAACTCTTTTAGGGACTCCAGGTTGCACACTTGGTGAAACCCATGCCATACGGACACCTGGCTGGAAGGGCAGAGCTCAGTGGAAATGATCATGTGCAACAGGGATCTCAACACACGGTCAATATTTTCATGCTGGACCAGGGTGCCGAAGCTATGGGGAACATTGTTAATTCTTGGGTTACTAGATCAGGAAAATTCAAACAACTCAAATAATGTCAGGAGCAAAACCACCCTGACTGAGCCTTGGAGTTTCTCTCCTTATGAATAAATGTGAAGCAGGCACATAATTTGAGCAGGGAATGACAGCTCCTTCCAGGATCCCAAATTTGAAACTGAAAGGTTTTCTCAGCCAGACGCATTTCTGTGACGGAGAAAACTAAAGCCCATGACGCAACATTGCCCGTGACTCGTACAGCTCCTACAGGGCTCCCTGTCCTTCCTTGCCCTGTTCGGCCCCACTCTGGCCCTGCTCCGTGCCCGTAGCCCTGGGAAGGCCACCCGGAGCCCCCGGGATAGCAGGGGAGCCCTGGGAGGAAGGAGGGGAGCAGCAGCAAGAGGGCTGCGGCCAGCGCTGGGGCGGAAATGCAAAGCAGGGACTACCTGGAAACAAGCCACCCAGTCCCAGTTCTGGATAGAGACCAACTAGTGAAAAAGACTTTTTAAAAAATAAAAGGTGCATCAGGCCAAGAATAACTAGGTACACTGAAATAAAAGGCACTGCCTAACCTGCACGGCGCCGGCAGCAGCTGCTGCTTGTTCGTCTGGCACCTTTGCAAAGCAAATGCCTCAGCTGCTCCCCAGAAGTCTTGCGGGGTGCCAGGGCAAGGGTGGTGCGGGGTGCCAGGGCTGGGCCTGGGCCACAGGGAGGGCCGCGGGACCCGGCCCGTTGCTGTGCCACAGGAGGGGGAAATGTGGAAACGCGAGAGATCTTTTGGCCCCGAGCAACAAGCGCCCGTTATCGGCATCTCGGCTAATCCCGCCAAGCAGATTAGTGCTTATTAGCCTTCCCAAGCAGTTGATGAGCGCTCCGGAGCGGGGCTCGGGCGACGCGGCCCCGGTGCCCGCTCCCCGGGCCCGCTCCGCCCCGGGTCCAGGGCCGGGATGGGGCCTCCGGGCTCCCCCGGGGCCGCCCCTCCGGAACGGGCCTGCGGCAGGATGCGAAGTGAAAGGTCTAGAAGCTTTCGCCGGCACCAGCCCCCGCGGGCAAAGGCATCTCGGAGCCCCCGCGCTGGCCCGGCGGTGGGGAGAGGCCACCCGGGCCCATCCCGGCTTTTGCGAGCTGTTCCCCCCGCCCAGGGGGGTCGGGGGGAGGCCGCTCGCTGCAGCGCCCAAGGGAGCACTTTGCGGGAGGCATTTCGGCCTCTTTGGTATGCGGAGAAGTGGCCGCTCTTTTGCTGCAGCGGCAGCGACGAGGGGGAAAGGAGCCAAATGGAAACGGGAGAGGGGGGAGGAAGAAAAATAAATAAATAAAACAAATCCGCCCCGGTGTCGGGGGGTGTCCGCCTGCACCCCGCGCGCTGAGTTGCGAGCAGCAGCAGCCGCTGCAGCGCGGGCCGGGTCGGGGCGCGGGCGGCCGGGGCTGCTGCTCGTTGGTGTTGGGGTGTCAGGGAGGCGGCGGGAGCCTATGATCTACTACACTGCAGTGCCAGCGTCAGGAGCCTCCTGCTCGGGAGCTGCCACTGCAGGGCAGCCGCGCTCGCTCGCACACGGGCACGGGCACGGGCTCGCTCGCACTCGCGCACCGAGCATCCCCCCCGCACGGCCCCGGCCTGCGGACAGCCCGCCGGCCGCGGGGGGCTGAGCGGGTGCACGGGACACACAGCGCGACGGCCGAAGCCCGCTGCGCGGGGGCGGGCAGCGCCGCTCTTTCCCGCAAAGCTGCCGGGGAGCATCGCTTGCCTCCCGCCGGCCCCGGCTTCGGCAAGAGCCGGGACCCCCGTCCCGGTGCCGGTCCCCGGCGGGGGCCGGGCGGCCCGGAGCAGCCGCATTTGCATTTCTTATGTAATGCGCCGCAAGTTGCCCCGCCGGAGCCGGGCGCACGGTGCCCGCTGCACGGCAGGCGCGGGGACGCTCGCGGGGAGCCCCCCGGGGCCGCAGGGGGGACCTCGGGGCCGCCGCCGCTGGGCCACCCCCAGTGTCGCTGCCGTCTAGGCAGAAGCCCCCGAGGAAGGTGCCCACCTCCTTCCTCAGGCCCCCTCGGCCCTCCCCACCTAGGGCAGGGGGGCGTGAGCGCTAACAGGGAGCCCCGGCCCGGCGGGTGCCGGGGGAGCCGGACGAGACGCCCGTGTGCGGCCAGGGGGGACGTGGGTTTCGCAAGCTAATGACAAAGTGCCGTGCGGGAGCGCGGCGCCGGCAGCCGGGCACCGCAGCCGGCTCGGGGGGAGCCGGGGGGCCGCGCTGGCCTGCCCCGCACCGACGGCCCCGCCGGG
>JAUBNY010000721.1:3295033-3323921 GCA_032275445.1 Crypturellus soui
GA
Organism: Crypturellus soui; assembly: GCA_032275445.1. Classification (NCBI taxonomy): domain Eukaryota; kingdom Metazoa; phylum Chordata; class Aves; order Tinamiformes; family Tinamidae; genus Crypturellus; species Crypturellus soui. The sequence goes on from JAUBNY010000721.1 coordinate 3,295,036, forward strand.
GGCATCAGATGCCAGATACAGCCAAATACGTGTAGATGATGAAAAACAAAACAAAACTTAAGGTTCTTCTCTCACACCACATTCAAAACTAGATGCACTGCTTTTTGTCATTGACAGGAGAAGAAGATAATGTTCTACACGGCATTAAAAAAAGGACACTGTCAACCTAGCTTTAATAAATTAAATCAAAATCTAATAAAGCTATTTTCTCCAAAGGGCACCTGCTTCTGAGATCATCTCCTCTATATTCTTCCTCGTTATTTAAACTAATTTTATCTAATTTAATTTTTTATTGCTTTTCCATTCTCTGCTGCTGTAGGGGGAGGACCATTTCTTCCCCCTACACACACACAAAAGCTGCTTGCAAAGATTCCCGTGAGGATGCCTAGGAAGAGCATTAAGATCTCAGAGACCCTTAAAGTGTAGCCATATCATACTGAGACAGCTTTATTCATCCACATGCATGTCCATCTGTGTCTGTTCTTTGCTCTTCTCTTAGAGCCTAGAAGAATGAGGAAAAACAGGAAAAGCAGTGAAGTTTGATGTTACAGTTCCTCACTATTCTTGCTTAGTTTCTACTTGATATTATGACACTTTAAAACTTTACAATTACTACTTTCAACTATAAAACTTTCGAAGATCCTTGATTTCTTCTTCTGTTGGGAGTTTGTCTTGCCTGGCACCAGTATGGTCATACCTAAGACCAAGCAGGCTCTTTTCCTCCTAGGCTATCTTTGATGGACTTTTCTTGGGTAAACTTGGTCACCACGTGCCAAGGATGTGCCTTCACTGCTAATTCTGGACTGCTACAGCTCGCCATGTGGAAACCCTTACAAACCAGCTGGAATTCTGCATGGCGGTGGGTGGTCATGCTGTCTTTGGAGACTTGAGACCTTAATTTTGGTCCTCACTCTGTAGATATTATTTACTCAGTGCAAAGCGCAAACTTTCCCCCTACTCCCATCCAATTGGAAAAAAAAAGAAAGAGAGATGTCCCCTTTCCTAGTCAATGAGTCTTGAAATTCCTTCTTCATGGCAGCATAGCATAGCCTAGCATAGCCTATAACTACTAGCAAGGAATTTTCCAAAGAGGTAGGAAATGGGTATTTGAAACTCCCTAAAAAGGGAGAATATTGCATCCTGCACAGTGGCCCAAGCCCTAATATGAATATCCATGCTTCCTAATTCCCAGCACTTCTCATTCCTTATCTATGCCCGAGTGTGGCCTCAGTGTGGCCAGTTGGCTAAAATATGCTACACAATTTGCACGTACAAAGGCAGTTATACCACTGAAGAGATTAGTCTGAGTAAATCACTGTGCTGGTCCTGACATACAACAGTTGACATGCAGACATCTCATTTCTTCTCCTATAGCAAAGACCAGTTTGCATGGGAGTTGCCACTGCACACACCTCAGTTTCCATTTCCAAAAAGGCCGGTGTTCAAAGTTTAGTCCATTCTTCAGTTTTTCTGGAAAATATAGTAGAATTTGTTTCCTCCAAATAAATATGAATGTTTAAGCTTCTCAGATTCCTTCCTTTCCAGCTAAATATATAAGGATAGCAGTCAAGCTTTTCTTTGCCTTTTACCTTCTTGTTCAGCAAGCCCTGGCCCAGGCTGATGTGATCCTTGCAGTTCAGGAACTGAGTCTCTGCATGGTGTGATTTGTGTGGACAGACTTTTCCATCATGCAGTGTCTTGCTGACTTTGGTGAGGTCTGTGTGAGCTTCACCCACTTCTGGACTATTGCAACACAGATCGGGCGAAGTTACAGAGGAGCAAGGCTCTGTTCTGTTCAATGACGGCATGCAGGAACCTGCAGGAGCTATCTACGGAAGCTCAGTGAAACCGAAACAAAATTTGTTGCTGATGGTGATTGCATTACAAGCCAGAAATATATATATTTATATAAGAAACATAGCTTTTCCTCCAGGACTTGCATTTGCATAACTGACAATCACGGTGTGATTGTAAATTGACAGATGTGAGCTGAAGCCATTGAGGAACAATAAAATTAAAGAAGCGCATGAAACCAGTTTTACATGGTGATCGCTTATCAGAACATAGCTACATTTTAGCATGTGGCCCATAAAAAAACATTACTGGGTATATTTTTAAAACTAAAAAATGCCTTTTTTAACTGCTGACAAAATTGGCTTGCTCCACAGGCAATCTAATTTTGAAGGTGCTTTAAAAATACACTCTTCTGTGACAAAATAAATAAGACATGGATTATATTCCCAGGAAATACCACTGAATGAGAAAGAAATAGCAGAGCATCTTTAGAAAAATGGTGAAGCTTCTAACTTTTTACATATTTTTTAATTCTTAATGGGAAGCGTAAATCATTTTTCATGAGTCATCATTGTAAACTTTAATTCAACTGATTAAAATGTTATAATTTATCAAATTTTACTAATAGAATAATTGACTAGGTTTGATAAACTGATAACACAAAGATTTGTCTGTTGACACAAATAATTCATGTACAAAGTATTTTATTTTTCACATTTGTAGCAGATCCATTCCTCTCCTTATGAAAAGGTTGAAAGATTTGATCTACAAAAGTATCTTAGGATGCCTCAGTATGGTTGGTAAAAATTCACCATGTTAGCTATATAAGACATGTTGATTCATGTTGATTCAAAGGGTCTAACACTGCCTTTTTAAAGCATTTTTCTTATGAAAATGCCATAAAAGCATTTTCTTGTGAAGAAATCATAGCTTCTTTTACATTTTTCTTAACAGCATTTATTTAACAACTTCACCACTTCAGAGTTACAGTTGGGACTGACTCATAAGATATTTATATAAAGGACCATTTTATCTTGTACTGTAGTTAAACTTCCATATACAGAAAAGCTGTAACCATAGATAGAGAAGGACCAAGCTATGTGAATTTATATTTAGGATTGCTGAAGTAAGACTTAATTTTACAGAAAAACTCCTAAACTGATCTCATTATTTACTCATTTCCTAATAGAGACTCCTCTGAGTTTCTATATAGGTAGACAGTGACTGCAAACCTAGAGGAAAGAAGACTTGCTTTTATAATCCTTTTGCTACCCCTGTTCTACCCAGAACATGCAGTTATTACAGAGATGTATTGATTTGTTCCTATCACAGTATGTTCAAGGAAGTGTCTCATACGTCTCTCAGAAAAGTGGATTAAAAATTGTTGAGTCTTCTTCAGAAACTTTTTTAATGAATTTAAAATATTTGATTACTCTTCACTGAAAAAGAAGAGTTTTTAATGCTTTAATAATGTACATTCCCTTCCCCACATCTACAATTTCGCTAGTGAAGTAAAAGATAAATTAGATTATGATATGATTTAAAAAAAGATTTTGAACTACTAAAATCCAGAAATAGAAATTAAGAAACCTTTAAAAATGACAGGTTGAGACCAAGTATATGGTGGCATGAAAAAAAGATAATCTTGATGTAGAAAAAGAACGGAAAACTTGGAAATTCCCTTTTCTCAGATAAGGAAACAATGCGGGGGAGCCACCAATTATAACCAGTATTTATTATAACATCTTTTATTACTCTAGTTGCTGCTTATATTAGCCTCATGGTGGTATGGATAGCAGGTAACTATTTGTTAACTCCCACACTCGCTCCCGGTTCCTGGCTCTTAACTTTCCAGGAAGCTTTGGTTCCCCAGTGGTACGTACATGGGACTGCAGTCTGCGTACATCAACGTACATCAACAACTTCCTTTTCAGCAGTAGTCCAAGTTGTTCAACTTCATGCTGAGGACCATACTTGAGCATACTGAAGGCCTCTTTTTTTTTTTTTTTTTTTTTTTTTTGAAAATTTGGACAACTCTTGGTGTTCTATCATATTTTTGTGGCTTTGAGGGGAGTCACTGCCAATAGAGCTCATCAGTAGCACTGATAAAAAGTGGTACATTTCTCCGTTGTGAATATAACGTTTTGTTCTGGGTCTCTTGTTTTTTTATTTACTGAGCTACTGTGGAGAATGACTCTTTATAAAAACCTCAGATGAGTATGATGGATATGTGCTTGCATTCCAGATCGTTGGTAAGACATGAAGAAAGCCATTTGATAAACTCAGAGATAATGATTCACTATTGAGTGGAAGACACCTAAGGGTAAGTTAGTTATCTGAGATAGCCCAGGAGTTACATTAAAGCCTTCATTTTTATTCAAATAATATTAGTATGTGCAAGATGGGTGAGTGGGACACCATGGTTATCATTTCCCTTTTAAAAAAAGGAGCTAGCAGCACTTTATTAGATCCCTGTCTTCAAGCAGACAATATTCTAAGTAGATACAGTCATCTGGCATTTCATATAAGGTATCTACAGCTAATGAAGGAAGATAAGTATCTAACTTAGTGGAGCTTCTAAGTTCTTCAGAGACTCCTACTACTCCGTTAACTTTAAAGGAAATTCAGGACCTTTCTTTTCTGTTGTGAGATCCAGATACTTACAATTTGGGCAAATTTTTGCATGACAGTTAGGGATGCTGGATTTTACCTCCATAGAGTTTGCTTCCATAGGACGTACTAGAATCTGCCTTGCAATTTAAAATTCTCATTGTAAAACAATTATAAGTCACATCACTTACACTGGTATATATATTTAGTAGTCTCAAGATACAGTGGAAGGATCAACTTACATCCAAAGGATCAAGGAACCAGCTTGACTGTCCACTTCTCAGACCTTCTTTGGTCTGTCTGTAGCCAACAAGGTGAGTATGAAGCACCATCTGCCAGTCTTCTTAACTCTTTTTAAGCCAGTGCTCAGAGAATTCTAAGTCCCTGTGACTTGACAGTATTTTATTCTGTGATGTATTCTGTCTAGCTTAAAGGAGCTTTGGGCAATGAGCTGAATTTTGAGGTGCTAATGTGATTGTATGTGCACTTTTTTTTGCCTCAAATAGTCTTTTTTGTTATTTTTCCTGCCAACAAAATCTATTCCAAATGGATTTTAATTAGAATCTGGAACCAGCTTTTGAAGGTGTGACTAAAAGAGACAGTGGGATTTTGCTCTTGTGGGAAAAGTGACAAATGCACAAGGTAGAGGTGTGGGAGGTTCATGGAGGTACAGCAGGTACCAGGAGAGGTGTCTCTGGTCATAGCTGAACTACTATGTAAGTTCTGTGAAGATCCAAGGGAAGGAGGGAGAAATCAGAGTTGGCAAAGATGGGCTGCCAGTTTGCACTGATGGGCTGTGCATGTCATTGCAGGGACTGAAAGGAGTTGGGGGAAGGAAAGATGCAAAAGGCACTCGCTAAGTCTGTGATTCTGGAGTAAGAAACAGTACCTGATGGGTGGATTCCATGCAGTTATATTTGTGAGGGAGGTCATTAAGAGGAGTGGTGATTTCATCTTTTCACAGACTATGTCATCTTCACAGAGCAGAGCTGACTTAAATTGCTTAGACTTATTTCTTTTGTATTAAAAGCATGTAAATGTCACCCACACATTTCTATACTAAACAGAATGACTTTAATTAGACTTAAATATTTCAATCTTCAGGCAACTATTTTTTTTCTTTTTTTTTCCCACATAGAACAGAGAAGACTGAGGCATCAGTCTTCTGGAGGAAGGAATTTACTTCTACAGAAATTATCTGTTCCTCTTTTTCTTCAACTGTAAAAAGTGTCCTTCCACTATGAAAACATGTTTCATCATGTTACCACCTCAGATCTGAAGTGCAGTTGGACTTTAAATAAATGTTGATCTTCAGTCAACTGACAGGACACATCTTCTGCACCTCAGTGCATCAGAACATTCACTATCCTACCTGAGTCCAGTTCCAGTCACATCTTTTCTACCATAGTATAAGGTAGAAAAATGAAAAAAAAAAATTAGCCAGTTGTTCATCATCCCAAAATGAGCAATTGGTAGGCGCCTTGAAGAAGGTGGGTGTCTTGGGAATTGATTGCAGGCATTTATTGCAGAACTGCCAATTCTGTGGGACTGCGCGGGGAAGACTGTCTCTCCTTTTTTCCCTATAGATACATGGCTGAAAGTAGATTGCAAAAATGTTTAGAGTCACAAGATCCAAGGCAAGAAAGTACAACATAGTCACCCAGGCTTACTTATGTAACTGGCTTTGCAGCCTTCAGGCTCTCAGAAGCCAGGTCCAGTCCTATTTTTAGGAAGGCTGCTACACTCACCTTCCAATTAGAGCGACCGCACCACGTTCCAAAATCAGTATTAATCAATCATGCCCTTTGCATCTTATTTCAGGGTGAATTTGTCCAAATTTTGTCTATTGTTTGGACCATATAAGTCTGAAAAGTCTTTCAATCTCATTTTCCTTCCAGGAAGCCAGAACCACACACTCCAGGGTCGTGTGTGTGTTTTTTGTGTTTTGTTTTTTTGTTTTTTTCCTTTACAGATATGAGTAGCTATGCAAGATCTTATCTCATCCTCCTTTTTATAACCTGAGTAAGATCAGTTCCTCATCTTAAGAGTTATTTTTATGTCTCTCATTTTATGACTCTTCAGCTTGAAGTGTGAATATCAGAACTGCTCTGGTAGTCCAGCAGCATATTACTGTAGCACAGTAGTAGAGCTATGCCAGAAGCAAAGCTATTGCAGTGGGCTGGTCCTGTGAACAGAGGCAACATTATATCTCCACTTCACTTTAAACCTTTTTTTTTTTTTTTGTCCTTTATCAGAGATCATGCTGGCCCTTCCAACAAGCTTATGGTTAGGTGATGAAGGGTGTCATTGAATAAGCCAAGAAATGGCGAAGTGTTTTCTGAATTATGCCAAACTTATGAAAAATAATTTTGAAAAAAATAAAACTTTTTAAACATTTGTGCTTGTGGGGAACAAGAATGGTTGTATATATGTATGTTTTTTTAAAAAGCAGCAATACACTAGGAATTATTGAACTGATGAATTTCTCATCATTATGGACACTGAACCGTGTTGTTAGAGATAAAGATTAATGCTAAATTATATTACAATGGAAAAGAGTAAAATGTTTTGAGATGCAGGTGACCAAGTCAAACTTGTTTGCAGCTATCTGAAAAAATAGATATATCTTACTGTTAGGGTAAATCCAGAAAGTAACCAGGCATCCTTACTCGAAAAGAGAAAAAAATACTAAGAGAAACTTTTATGATAGATATTTTAGACCACACTATCATTACTTAATGAACAGCTCTGTGAAGTTTCAGAAAGTCTTTTTCAATAAGTAGCAGCTGAAAAGTGAATGGATTTTTCTTGATTAAAAAAGTATATTGTACTGAGGGTAAAAATATAGCTACATAAATAGTTTACAACCATTTCAGAGTATAGTACGATATGTTGGCCTAAGTAGATCATGAAAATTGTGCATTTAAGCTTGCAAATTGAATAACTGAATATTCACTCAAGAGGAAATTTTCGAAAGATACAAATATTATTAGGTACATGATTTCCACTGTCTCCCTGTGGCAGTTAGGTTTTTAGCTGATTTCTGTCCATTTAAAAGTTTTTCCTGCAATCACCCGATATAAAAAGGACATTACTTTTTTTTTTTCTTTCAGAGGAAGGTAAATTTGTTTTACAAGCATTTGGTGGAGAGTGTAAATCCTCTGCATTTTCAGCTTCTAATAGTTTATTTTTAGTTCTGAAGGAGGGATTCCTACCAAGAAGACCTCAGAAAGGGAAACATAGCACCTTGAAAGATTTCACCTCAGAAACCAAATAAAAACGAAGGAAAATTATTATAGGGTTGCTTGGGGTTGTCCTTATAGGGTCTGAAAGTATAACTAAGGAGTGGCAAGTGTATTCAAGGTTTATTGAGGAGGTACAAGCAGGAGTGCAGGAAATAGAGTAACTCAGGTAATGAATATTGCAGAGAAGGTATCAAGTTTTGGGTGCTGAGGGTTTAAACACCCAGAGTTTCAGAGCTGGCAGTGGTGAAGCTGAACATGGATGATGTTCAAGAACACAGTTCCTTTGACTTCAGTGTTTGGCATACATTGAATTTAAGTTTGAAAATGGTATGTTTCCTATTGAAAGAGTATATAACAAAACTATTTCTGATTATTTTTGTTTTATCTCCACAGGGACACCTTTCACAATTCTCTGAGAATCTCCCAACACTACATTTATGTAAATGACATTTCTCAATATTTTTTGTAGAAAGCAAAGCATTGGTGGAGATTTTGGTTGTACAGTTAAAATAAACTTGCTCTTATGACAAGTGAGAACATTATTCAGCCCTACATTTTCCCACTCATACAAGTTTTGTGCATGTCTGCTTCAGAGGAAAAAAAAAAAACATTTTTCTTCATGGTTGCTTGGCCAAGCACTGAAAAGCAATACCATGGCAGCCCTTGTTTTTGCCATGGGAGCAATCTGCTGCGATATCAGCAACCTTGACAAGCTCAGCCCTGAATGTTACTCCTGTCCCAGCAGACCCTGGATAAGGTCAATATTCTATCTTTGGCCTCCAGCTAGCACCAGGAAGACAAGCTATACTTACTGTTTACTAATCTGGTGTCCTACAAAAGAAAAGATAAATCAGAATTTTTCCTTTTTCAATCCGTACTCCTTTCCTGTCTCTTCTGAACAACCGAAAATAAATATGTTAAGTCTTCCCTGAGCTGCAAAATTCTCCTCCTGTTCACTTTGCTGGAAATTGCAAGATGATGTAAAATCGACTTTGATGTTTTAAAAAGTTTAAGAAGTTTAAAAAGAATACATCTGTGGAATGATTCCATTAGAAGAGGCTGAGCTCAGATGTGAATCCAGACAGCATCTGGTTCAAACCTTCCTTTCCTCGGGTCTTCTTCACAGCATTTCACTGTCAAACAACACTGTTTCACCCCTCACATTTCTAACTTCTCTGACAGCCAGTCCAACAAGAATCAACATTAGTAGGATGTAAAATAATTTGCATCAAAATTATTAATATACTTCATGGTTATATGTCTTTTTACATTTAAATAGTACTTGAACTGACAAAAATATCCATTTAAGACTGGAGCTTAAACAAAACGCAATAAGTTACAAATGGCTTGAGTGAAGTCATACTTATGGGAAACTAATGCCATTCAGGAACAGTAGGACATTACTTTTTCTAATGAATGAATTACTTTTGATTGCTTCACAATTTTGCCTTTACACTCTGTGTGCATGCATATGTGGGAACAAGACCATCATCTCTCTTGTGCTTACCTGCAGGAGCATTAAAACCTTGCCTCTCCATGAGTTTAACTGAATTGGAAACAGAAATGTTATGTGACCTTTGGAAGGTGGATGGTGGAGGGGAGAGAGCAAACTAATATAACATTTTGCTTTATTTTACTTATTAAAGCTATCTTTCCTGCTTCATGAAACCACTTTCTCTAGGGAAGGAGACACAACTTTCAAATGGGATTGTTTCTCCTGGAATTAACATTGTGAGCTAAGTCTTCTAGTCACTGTCACCAACAATAAAGCCTTTCTAATGTATTCTTAGATTGAGTAGATTGAGTATTCATTTACTCTCTCTTTTTTAATTCTTTAAAAATAAACTGAACCTATAAATGCTTGACTCAGTTGGATATTGATGTTGGGTCAGGCTTCAGGTTTTGATATTTATCATTTGTTCAGTGAAATGGAACTTTTTAAAGACAATTAATAAATCAGTTTGTCAGTTGAAAAGTGAACCACTAGGAAAAAGGATAAAGGTGGTAAAAAGACTCTTAGAATTATCTTATACATATTCTGTGACTTTCATGAAAACTGAGAAGAGAACATTTTCAGTCAGTCTCCTTAAATCCATCTCTGCTTCTTCTCTGAAACTTCTGTGCAAGTGCAGGGTCTGGCATGAAATATATATGCACATGCCAAAAAAAAAAAAAGCTAAATGGGACTCTGGTTTTGCTAGTGCATTTGGGTCAGTACATTACAATGGAAATACCTGCAGACCCTACAGGCTTATATTAAAAGATGTTTGTATGTAGGTATGTATATAAGTATGAATAAATATATGTGTGTGTGAACGTGTGTGTGTGCATGCATCATTGTATTTTTATGAAACTGTCAGAACCAACACTGCATCTCCAAGAGCAGATCAACACTTTTAATTAATGGATGAAGCTTCCAGTGAGGTAACCCAATGACCATTTCACGTGACCATTTCTCCCAAACAAAAAGTTCAAAGCTTTAAGTTACAAAACTCTTGCTATATGAGTGAGAGGATGTCACTTTGATGGTCATGAGGAGCTCATCTGGGGCTATGGGCACCAGGGATATCAGCAGAGAGCCTTCCTGAGCCCCTGAGCTTGATGATGCTCCTGTGTCCTCCTGTGTGGGTTGACACACGCACTGTCTCACGAGGTCTGCTCCACAGATTGCTACCCTAGCAAACCCACACACAAACTGGATGTTTGCATATGGCTTAAATACAAGCTCCAGTCCCTAACCCTAGGCAGATGTGGACCTGAATGCTATTCTATTACAGGATTTCTTTTAATAATATTATTACATATATTACTGCATGTCATGAAAGCCTTGGAAACTTGGAAAGTCCTCAATTTGCATCTCTTTCTCATGTAAAGGAACCTGTGAGAGGAAGCTATTCAGTATGAATTCAATATTATTAGCTAAATTTCCTTATGTGGCCCCAAAAATGCAAATTCAACAAACACAAATACTTCAGAAAAAGCCTGGAGTTTCTTTCATACACATTTACTCGTGTAAGCAATTACATCCTGTTGTGAAGTCTATTTATTAAAAAATATAGTTTATTGGACGATAGGTATTCTTTCATATATGATTGCAGGTAACAAAGGGTAGCAACTTTAGTAATCTAATATTTTACATCAATGACTGCTTTGAAATATGTGATTGAGTGTGTAATTTTCATGGTCTCGTATTCAGTAATTTTACTCCAAATCTGGTAGTTGTTATTTTTTAACAGCTGAAACAGCAGTTTCACTTTACTGGAAATTGTCATTGGACTGCTTTGACAATTACAGAGTATCCAACACATATAGGACAAAGACAGGCCAAAATTAGAACTGCAGTCCTTTTTGGGGACAATATGGTCCTTTCAGTTGCTTGGTCATCAATATTCAGTACTTCAAGTAGTTGGATGTTACAGTTTGTTTGGTTGATGTATTTTGAAGAGTACATAAAAATAAAACTACATTTGAAGTTTTCACAAAAGTAAGACTGCACATTCAAAAATTTTAAAAGAGATAAAATGCAGAACCAGTGTGAGAAACCTCCTGAGATTTTATCAATATGCTTTAGACTGGTGTGTTAGAGCCAGGTAGCTCTGCTTATTTCTGCTACTCCAAGTAGCTATTTCGGATTCAAGCAGAAGTGGGCCAGGTGCACTTCTGAAACGCGAGGCCTAAAGCCATTCCTGTAATAGTTACATGTATCCTTGAAGAAAGTACTGGAGAAAAATGTAGACATTTATAGTCTAATTCACATTTACAGTAAAGGTTTTTGGCTGTCGATAGTGGGGCATGAATAAAATACACTTGCACTTATTATTATTTATATGGTGTTGTGCTGTGAAAGCTGAATTTTCCAGTCCTTGTTCTGATGGGTCAATAAGGCCAAACAGTGTTCACTTCACTTGTATGACTGGCCTCATCATCTTCATAAATACTCGTCCTTTGAATAAAAAGGAAAGGATTGATTTTAAATGCCATTGAACTCAACTGAAAGAACTCTGCTGAGGCTGAAACTTCAAGGATATCTCTCTATATATGAATGTATATTTCCTTGTTTCGGACAGTTTACTTCATTTGTCATGCAGGTTTCCTCATCTATATCACACCTGCTTCTTGTGGGGGTTTTGCCATATATCCCTCTTATGTGAAGTGCAGCATGCCTCCTGGGTCTTTATTTTTGAGGGTGCTCATCACAAACACTTTCATCATTGTACACGAGTCTTGCAGTTTTACGTCCTTTTACTCTGGGCTTTCTCCGGAGTTGTTTGGAGCTAAAATGTTTCTGTAGAGAAAAGAAGTGAGCATTCCTGCTCAGTTATGTGTGTGTTGCCTTTGTTTATCTGTATTCCTTTTCTCCATGTTACCTCCAATTATTACCAAGGTAGTTCATTGATTTGATTAGGAGTAACCTCTTCCAAGCAGAGACTGCTTGGGGCTTGGGGCTTTGATGCTGACTATTGGTTGCCCAGTACAATGAATCCCAAATCTACACCAGGGCTACTCGTAGGTGTTGCTGCATTACACATGATAATGTTACTACCAATAGCTATAGGAATGTGTGAATAGTTATGCATTTTTTATCTGCACAGCTGTGAATTGCATAATTTTTTTTCTATGAAAAAAAAAAAACTTGCAATTTCTGAAGCTGGTCTCATGAAAATATAAGAAACAAGAAGAAATACAAGAGGAATTTTACCGCAGGGTCCCTATCAGACATCAAAACTTTTGATTTGATTTGTAAGGATATGAAATACCTGAACACTTATTTTTAAGGAGTATGTCTTTTAGAGAAACAGAGATTATGCCTGTGAAAATAATAATATTATGCAAACACAAAGCTTCAGAGTTATGTTTTCAACAACATGACCTAACTTGGAATGTCAGTCATTTCAGCTCATTTCATTTTTTCCTGAAACTATATTCTCCGAAATGCTTCCTCCACCTAAAGAATCAAGAATAAAAACATTTCCTTCTGGTGCTATTCTGTTTATTTTTGGAAAAGAGCAGTGATGTTGTTAATGTTCATGCTCTGGTAATATAGGCTAAGAAGCCTTTTTTTTTTTTTTCAGACAATGCCTTCATTTCACATTTCCCAGGGCAGATAATGTCATGTCGCAACACATCAAGTCCTGGCACACCAGGCACACATTGCATTATCCCAGGTCAAGGGACAGTATGCAACAAGCCTGAAATGAAGTCATGAAGCACAGTGTTGGATGCCAGGGATGAATATTTGACATGCAGAACTTCCATGCAAAGTTCAGTGTAATGAAAGAGAGCTTATTTTAACTCTACAGCTTTTAAAGGCAACAAAGATGCAAAAACATATAGGGCTCCAGACCTTTTTAACTTGTCCCTTTTAAAAATCTTCTAAACAGAAACAATTACTTAGTTAATGTTGCCATCAAAAATGCCTCAGAGAATAATAGAATTTTAGATAATAGGAGTCTCTCCCTGCTTCTCATCACTTTGATAGGATCCAGGCTATTTAATCTATGAAAACAGGACCCCTCTCTTTCTGGAAATCTTCAAAGGCATCATCAGAAACTATACAGGAAAGTTTGACTCTTTCTTCAGGGTGATTGCTTTGTTAGGCACCTAAAATGTAAGCACAACTAAACCATTAAATTAGACAGACTTGATCCAATCCTTCCTTTTCTGTATTGTGTTGGAAATACATTCAGATTTTTAATGACAAGCTTATGTTATGAATAGAAATAGGCGAAAAAATAAACACAACCTCTAAAAAAATTACTACATATAACCCAATGATTTCAGTAAACTAATCAAGATATCTAGGTCAATCATTTATAAATAATGTAGCTAGAACTTCCTGTAATCTGAAAAGAGCAGGAATTAATTTTGCAGCCAGAATCCATTTTAAGCACTTACACATCCTGTAGCCATTAGGGGCAGGGTACGCATAACAAGGGGATTGAACTGTAATAAATGAAAATAGCTTATTCCCTGGTAAAATAAAGAAAAAGCTATCAGCTTTTCCGGAGGGAAAAAAAAGAAAAAAGGAAAAAAGGAAAAGAAAAAGCAGGGCACCTCCATTTCATGTCCTATTCATCAATCTTTCATCACCTCTGGCATTCTTGGGGCATATTTCTATGGTGTTGTCTTCAGGCTTGAAGAGCATTGTAATATTTTGATGACAAGCAAAGTGTTCTGACTCCCGTAAGTAGCATCCATTCTCCAGGTGATGAGGCTTGGATGCAGCAGGCTTTGCTATTTGTAACAACACAGCCGAGGAAGAAAAGGGTCGCTCAGAGCAGACTACTCTGAGTGCGAAACTATTATGTGCAAGCGCCCCCCAAAATCAGCCAGTTTCAGCTTGGATGGGCCTGCATTTTTTTAAAACTTCATGTTTCACCGAAGCCTAAAGTACACAGATGGAAACAAATTTTAAAACACTTTTAGCTTCGTGGCATTTTGGTAGCTATTACATGAATTATTTAAATCTGTCAGATAAAATGGAGGAGAGTGCAGCGGGTTCACTTGCTGTTTAGTGCTCTTCATGGAAGGGAGTTGAAACTCTTTCCTAAAAGGAAAGTGCAGCCTTTTTGCAGATGTGAGACAGGCAAGTGTAAAGCTCAGTAAACGCTGCTGTTATGAGCCCGTTTGCACACTGGTTTGTCCTGGAACAACCATTTGGACTACGGTTCCCTCCTCTAAGCCTGCTTCACCCTGCGCAGGCAGAGCGCACGTGGCCATCAGCAGCGAGCGTAGTCCTACGCGCGCAAAACACGGTGCCGGCTCCAGTGCCATCTTCACCTCTAGTGATCTTCTTCATCCAGGCGGGATGGTAAACTCCTTGCTAGGGGATGACCCGGAATTGAGAGAGCCATAAAGAACATCCCTGAGCATTGCCATGGTCCTGAGAAGCCCTGAGCACTCCGTTCGTGCAGCAGTGAGTCAGGCATTTGGGGATTACAAGGTATTATATCAATAAAGAGGAACTGCAAGCACACAATATGACTCTGTTTGTCATCCCTAAAATTTACTAGAGTGACTCACAACTGGATTTCTCTGTGCCGTTAATGGGGTAATAGAAATATTTTTTCAATGGTCAATTTAACATACTTTATACCCAACAGGAAGATGACAGGAATGGTAATTACACTCCCACTCACATTTTATGATTTTTAATCTCCACAACTTGGGCAGCGTATTTGCTTGTATATGTATATAATGGTATGGCAGTTTGTGAGCAACAATGTGTACCAGACACCCACCTTTCCCCCTGCACATCATAGATTTCAGTGGGCTGACATCTGTGGATGGAATATAGTCGCACCTACTGGCATGTTGCTCAAGCCCAGGTGACAGAAGGATAAGCTAAAGAAAATAAGGCAATAGCAATAGAGGAAGTGATGTGAAGAGAAATATTCTTATAACAGAGGAAGAAAATGTTACTGATAACAGAGCAAAAGAAAAAAAATATTTAGTAAAGTTTAGGGTTATATTCAACGGATAGCTGAGGAGAGCTGTCCCTGAGCAGAACCAGTGAGAGGGAGGGACAGAAGTGAGAGAGAGCGGTAAGTTTTGTCCCTACTGTATTGCAGGCTGAGATGATGCAAACTGTATTTAGGATGACACAAAGAAGGGACAGGCAAGAGTTGTGAGGTATTTGAAGTATAGAAATGAGATACTGAAGGTGTCCTGCCTTCTTTTCTTTCATTATGTGACAGCATCTGCTGGTTATACAGGAGGAGCCTGACAGAAGACACAGTTCTTCAGCAATAGCCCTCACTGCGTGTTGCTACCACAGGGTAAGAGGCAGCGTAGCACCAGCCAGTTCCCACGCAGATACAGGTGTCTTGCATAGCGAAGAAGTACTCCTTATCTTTGACAGAGGACTCAGCAGCCAGTGTGAGCACACACTCTGGGATCAGCCAGACCTACTGTGTAAGCAACGCGTCTGGTAGTTAGCTGAGTTTTTGCTCCAGGTCCTGTTAGTACATGCTTGGAAAGTACCCAGTGTGGATGTTACAACAGTGTATGTAGGAGAGAGACAGTCGTTTTCAAGAAAAATATCTATATAGAAAAGAGTACTTTGATATTGGACTAGATTATGGAGGCTACTGCTCAAGCGTGCTTAGACTCCAGATGGTTGCCCTTTGACAAAGACAGTGAGCAGAGACATTTCTGAAATAACATCTTAGGAAGCAGCTAGCTGGGGAGCAGCAGCACACTTTTATTTTTCTTTCGGGCTTCATTGGACAAAAAGCATAAGGCCGGAGCCTAAGCAGGCATTTCATACTCTGGGCTGTTAACCTGAGTGACCGTCTGTTGCAAGCTAGTGCATTGATAGCCTGAAAAAGTGACTCCTTATCACTGAGGATATTATGTGTCTGGAATCTGCTGCCCCTCTACACAAAGCGACAAGTGTTCGTGTCCTGGTGGGTGCCGCTCTGCGTGGGCTGGGAAGCCGTGAGCCAGGAAGGCCGTGGGGAGGCAAGGAGGACCCCGGCACCCAGCAAGGGGAGCAGAGTGGGTCTGAGGACCATCACCAGCTCTGAAAGGGCGTGTGGTGGCTGAAGCGGCCAAGGCCGGGCTCCAGACCAAGAGGTTCACAGACAAGTACAGCCACAGCTGTGACATGTAGGACAGAATATTTTTAGAAGAAAAGTCTTTCTGGTATAAATTCTCTCAGTCAGAGTATTACTCTTGCAGAAGTTGCAAATGCTACAGTGTGTAAAAGATTGCTCTGATATAATAATGTTGGTCAAAGCCTGCAAAATGGAAAAGTGGAATTGAGTTTGACCTGATTCTTTCAGATTGCTGGTAGAAGAATCAAATCTCTGCTTCCCTTTTTCTGCAGTTATTCAACATTGCCCAGTGCAATGGCATGTGCAGGCACTTGAGACTCCTCTGAATACTGTCACTTGGGCGCAAGAAACAGCAGTTAACCACAGCAGAGCGAGTGCTGGTGTAGCCGTAGAGCTTTGTTTTACATGCTAGCCCATTTACATCCAGATCCAGACTCTGTGTAGAACAGCTTCCTGCTGGCTTTTACTCCCAAGAAAAGATCTGACCTGTGTCGGCATGATCCACACTCGGCATAGATACTGAAGAGAAACTTTGCAGGGTGAAGTAGTTCACCCCCAGGACAGTATGGCAGCTTCCTGGTTTTGTGTTAAAGTAAGGACAGAGGGGTTTATTTTATTTTATTTTATTTTATTTTATTTTATTTTATTTTATTTTATTTTATTTTATTTTATTTTATACAGTGAATATTAATATTCTTGAAAAACCTTACTGGAAACTATTTTTTTTAACAGTTAGATGGGGTGATTATAGCACTTTAGAAATCAATCACTGTTCTCCATTTAAAAGGTTCTTTGCATTTACCAAGCTGATGAATAGTCTAATTAGATTCAAGGGAGTTAAAAAAAAACAAGTTCAGAACTGAAGCATGCTGAAGTGCTATTTTGGGGAACACAAAATATGACTATGTCAAAAGCCTGTTTGGTGAAGCGACATGTTATGAACACTTTCTTACTCAATTGAGTCTGTTCCCTTTCCATCTCTATCAAAGATTTTGAATGAAGAATAGCAGTGTTTTTTCCAAGATTTAAGTTTCTTTTCATTCTCACTTTTTTGACTTCCAATAGTGATGTAAATCAGGAGGAAATTACTATTGTAGTAATGTAAATCTTTGGTCTTTTTTATGCTTTTTGGAATTATGGATTCAGGCTCACATTTATGGCTTACCTTACTGCTCAGGCAGAGCAGCAACGCCGTTGTTCTAGGCACCATACAGAGCACAAGCAGAGAAGAATTATTTTAGTGTAAAATGGGCATGAGAAAAAGAAAAAAAAATTTCTTGAAATGGAGGATTTAAGGAATACTTCTGCAGTGTTAGAAGTAATATACGACTCTATGGCTCAAATTATATATTCAGCTTATATCTATTTATTCTCTCTTTATATCTAAATAATATTTATATATATTGTCTATATCTAACTCATGTCCTCTTTCTTTCTTGCACTTCAGTCCAATGCCAGATTAGAAGCAGGCTACAGAACTTTGCTTATCTGAAGCATCTAGTAAAGCCTTCTCGTACTTTCTCAGACTTTATTAGTTTTCAAGTATGGCAGCAGGAATTAGTATTTCTTAAAGATGATGAGCAGATCATATAAATGAGAAGCAATTTAAGCTGACCCCTTAAGATGCTTAAGAACTGAACTCTCGTTTTCTGCAAATAGATCCATTTTTAAAGAATCTTCGATGGCATGGTTGTAGGGACCAGATGTACTCCAACATATTGAACTATTATCTTAATTCAATGGAACTGAAAGAAGCAGAAGGAAAGGAAATATTAGGGCCATTATTTGACTCAAAATTTGAAATGGCTGAAGGTAAAAGAAGAGTCTGAAGTAGAGGAAATGATAGAGAGGATGATACATTTGTGATCAGAGAAAACATACATACCTTGTGGGAGAACAGAGATAAGGTCCAGAAACTCAGTGGGTAGGTGAGAGACGGAGCTGATCTAGAACTGAGTGGCAAGTCAGAAGGGAAGAGAAACAGGAAGCAGCTGGGACAGAGATTTTCAGCATAAAAGTTAAACCTAGTGAACTACGGGAGGGAAGCCAGAGAATTTAGAGGGAAAAGCAGACAGACACAAAGCACGATGTCTGAGAAACATAGAGAAAGAAAGGTTAGCAAAAAGTTTGTTAGAGAAATTATGTGTAAGAGAAAGAGAGGAAATAGTAGGGATGGGACAGTAAAATCCAGGTCTATACTGGCTTTAAGTATAGAAGTAGCACAGTTCAAAGTGTAGCTGTAGAAATATCATTGCAGAAGACAGGTTTCAGTAAATATATGGAAAGGGGCAAAGTGATAAGAGAGAGCATTCTGAGTTGCAGAGATGAATCTATGTTTTTTGAGGACTGTGTTCAGTGGCATGTAGATTGATTTTTTGATACCTTTGGGTGTCGAGGTATGTTCAGGATTACCCTTTGCCTTCATCTAACTTTTGGGAATCTGATTTGAAATTTAGCATGATTTGTCAGACAGCTGCAATCACAGTCTAGTTTGCAGTTAAAAGAAGTAAAATAATCATGGAGGAAAGTCAGAGATTCAGATTACTCTGATTTTCTAGTTGTAGATTGTAGCTTTAGAAAAGTAAATAGAAGATTTTCAAGTGAAAATGCAGCTGTCATCAACTCCTTTTGTTGTTTGGATTTCTTTTTGCTGGCATGTATTGGAGTTTGATATTACTTTCTGTTTGCTTCAAAATGCATTAGGGCGCACTTTCCTGCGAGAATTGTGTCACTGACAGTTTTAGATTGACTTCTGCTACAGACTGACTTGGAAAGTGAGGCCTTCTGCGGGGAGATAAGCTTTAAGTAGCTCCATAAAAATTTTTTTTGCCTCTTCTTTTGCATTGTGCAAAGGTTATCACACAGACAAAGTTCGGACACTCTCAAATGCAGTTCACAGCTCAGGACCATGCAGGCGCCATGAGAATTTATTGCAGAGTGGCACAGCCTGACTTCACTGTGAGAATGGTCTACTGAAGTGGAAAATTCATAGCAGCAAAAATATTTATTGAGCCTTTTATTTGGACATTACGTTGGTTGGTAAAAAAAAGAATCTCCTTTTTTCTTGTTTCTCTTGAACTTTTTTGCCTCCTGCACCTTTGCAGACAATGACTGCGCATCCATACTGGCAATGCAACCTTTTAGCAGTAAATCCTGCAAACTGTTGATATATCTGCATTTGAAGAGCGCATGTAGTTGTATATGTCTGACTGTGCTTTAGGATATGCTTTTTTTGCTTGGTGCTGAAGGAGGTTTGCAAAGCCATGCAAGGAAAACCAAGAGGTTGCTTATCTGTGCCTGATGTTGCCATATACTGAGCTCACATGATACTTGGATTTTGTGCACGTACAAACCAAGTCTATGTAGTGCTTGTCTCGACACCAAAAATGAGATGTCTGCCAGTCAAAAATTTATCCATATTCCCATATTATATTCTTATTTTGGCTTGTGACATTTGTAAAACCTATACGCTGTGTACTGAAGGCATAAGTGATCTCCAGCTTTCGTTTTAGACAAAGCAATTGCCAAAGGTGGCCAGTATCATCACAGTGCTTTCATTACTTAGCTCATGAATGGAAACAGCATCATATTTCCTGACTCCCCTAAGCTTCATATGCTGCTGGAAACAGCATCAGACAACTGTAAGAGCATCAAGCAATGGACCAGCCCATGCACCATGATGCTGTCCAGACATATCTGGGATAGGAACCTGAATCTGGGAACATTTAGAGAATCAGGGAGACATTTAGACACAGAAGTCAGGCAGAAACCTTTTGGAAGTGCCCCTTAATTGTGCTGTCTCGCCTGAGACAAGCAGCTTCTGATATTTCCAAGTTGTTACTTCTTTGCAGCCCGTGCCATGCAGAAATGAGGACCAATTTGTAAAAGTGCACATGAGAGATTATTGGAAAGAGTTTGAAGTGGCACTTTTTGTGATAGGATGACAGTGCTTGGTTTGGCATTTCAGTCCAGCATCCAGTCATTTCTAAAATTCAGCTGGCATGTCCCTTTTGGGACATGCACAGAACCCTGCAATGCCACCTAACCAGGGCTCAGCACAGCCAATACCTGCAGGCACTCAAATGATCAAACCTTATTGTCCCTACTGCCAGGCTGAACATGTTTGGTATCTAAATCACTTAAATCTGGATGAATCTTGATCCACCCAGACAGGGAGAAAATGAACAGCCTGCCAGTAAACTTCAGGGTTCTTCTTTAAAGTGAGAGACCATTAGTGATTCTCAAGAAAATGGTTTTAATGGTAGAAAGACAAAGAGCTTGTCCCCAGTCTCACTTTTAGATGAAATTTCAAATTCCCAGCCTGAGAAAAATACAGCCCAGAACTTTGGTTAATTTTTGGTGACATTTTAAAAAAGTGAAAACAGAGTTTTCTAATGGAATGTGTCAGGCAAATTGAACTGTAGGTGGGACTGTCAGCCGTGCCTACAATTTCTTATACTCATCTACTATTGGAGATATCACTATATAAAAACCTTAAAACACAATTAGCACAAGCAGTTTTCCTTATTTGAGCTTGATAATTGTCCATTACATCACCATTACTGCAATTAATCATGCCTATATTTCTTCTTTTCTTTTTCTTTTTTTTCTTAGCAGTTAAATTTTACCTCAAGTAATAGCTCATTTTCAACATTGATGGCCTAGGATCATTCTTATTTCAGGCCAGTGGATGCAAATGTTTAACACTAAGTTCGGGAGGATATGTGATATGACACTTTATACATCATTTTTAAGTGCTCTTTCGCACAGTGCGTACATCATTTCCAGAATCCAGGGCTGGGATTCATCTTATCTACCCTGAGCTGTTTAAAAGTGAGATGTCTTAATCTAAAATAATTAGCTTAGCCTCCTTTTACAGGCAATAGAGAAAAACAGGCACATCCAGATGGCCGTTGATCTTTTTCTAAAATAAGCACCTAAGTGAGATAAATGGCTCTCCTGTGGTGCCTCATTCTCTCCACTGACTAGAGCAGGAGCCAAGGGTGGTTATCTCAGTGCAGGACATCTAGAAGTGGATATCTAGCATTTAAATGAGTCAACTAGATTAAATGAACACTAACCCAACAAGAGCTATTAGGTCCTAGCCTATCAGTTGAAGCACAAAGGAATGTGAGGAATTTCCAAAATCTTCTTCACCCTCATATGCAGAAGCCATCTAACATTTTATTGACATTCTCCAAGAGCATTGAGGATATTATGCTGGACCCAAATTCACAGTAAGATCATTCAAATCTTGAAGCTGAATAGTCCAGTTACATCTGTTCAGCTCGGAGGACTAACTAAGTCTAAGAGTTGTGTTCTCACAACAATCTAACAGAAGAAGGATCTATAAAATTATCTTTAATCATAACATTGTCAAATATTTATTTAAAATGATATTTAAAATTGATGTTGCAATTTCCCTTTAATTCAGTCCAAAACCCCTCTTTTTGTATTACTTCCCAGAAGACAAATACAAAACGGAAGTCCCCATCTCAGTGCATAACACATGAATTCTTATGAAGTTCGTGGCTTTTGTCCCCGCTGGAGGAATCCATCACTTGCATTTTGAGACATAAGAGTTTGATAAGTAACTGAGAATCCTTCTTTCTTGCTGCTCTTCCAATAGTTTCAAGCCAGATGGAGCATCCTTTTTTCTGCTTCTCCCACCTTTGGTTCTGGAACCGTTGAACTATTTATTGTTCAGTGAGAAGAACAACCCATCCTTCTCTTCTCATCCTAGTTTGTATCTCGTGCTGCTGAGAATAGTTCCAGAGAAACACTGTGACTCTTCCCTCAGAGCTTTTACAAGCTACAGGAAGAAGATTCTGACCAAAGCGTTGTTGGTTGCTCAGCTGTCCCCAGGGATCCCAGCATTTCCATAGTCTGCAGAAAGTCCAAGGTTACCAGAGAAAGTGCCAATGACCTCAGCAGTCTTGGGAAAGCTGAAGCAACAGCAGAAGCACTGGCAGCTCTTTGCCCATAACCTTGAAGAAGGCAACATTGCACTGGTCACGCCTGCTTCATGATTTGAAATATTTACATCTCAACAGCACAAGTTCAAACTCATTTACCTTCATATTGGCATTTAAATAAAGTTAAAATTTTACAGAATTGGATAACACTTGTTTAGGAGAATTGAGGTTAGAGAGGAGCTGTTTCGTCAAGTCTTACATATTTAGCAGCTGACAGCTACTATATTTAGCATGTGTGCTGTAGAGCAGATAGCTGATTATGCAACAAATTGAACTTTTTTTGGCTTCTTTGCAATGAGCAGAGCATTCAGTGCTTTGATTGCAACTGTAAATAGTTAATAATTATCGTAATAATGACTGTTATTATTAATTCGGCATTAAACCAGCACCCTTCTTTTGAGCTTTTCAAAGCATTATACAAAATAATGGATACTTGTAACAGTACTGTGAATTAATTTAAGAATTGTCATCCTTTTTTGGGTAGGAGGGAATGAGGGGTCTGATCCTAAAAGGAATGTCCAGATTTCTGTTTTGTTTTTTTTTTCCATAATATTTAACTGTTTAGTCCTGTGTAACTTATGTGCTCTAATACTGCAACTGTGAAGTTATGCTAAGGCGTTCTTGACCAGGCCTCACTTGTTACTTATAATGAAGGCACAATTAACTTGGGAGCAAATAAACTCATAAATTTTGCTACTGTAATATTTGTTAAATCTGTGAGGAAAGAGGAAAGCTGGAAGAAAATTTGTGTAACAGAAAAGGTCATTCACTTTTAGTAATCCCTGTTTATTGGAGAACCAACCATATAGGCATCAGATGTAAGGAATTTTTTTTTAAGAATGGTGTGTTTGTTAGTGTTTAGCTTCATGCAGTTAGTGCTTTCCAAATATTACTCAGGAAATGGATTGCATCAGGTTTTAGAGATGTAAATAAATTTCCCCAAATACCCAGGCCTTTCCTCTCCTAACACTTCCCTCTAAAAATAAATCTGCACTGTTCAATGAAAGAAAGAAACAGATTTCTGTAGCATCAGTACTGAGCTTTATAAATCCATAAGTGAATCAGGAAAGATGCTGACTAAGAAACATATTTCCTATACACTTTGCTTTCTCCCAAAGGGTCAATTATTAGTGCTATGCTTAAATTAAATTAAATTATTACTGCTTTGCTGTTTGTATAGCTTTTTGTATAGATTTGTCTTATAATCATTTAACAAACTACTCTGGTAAAAGGATAACTTTGATTCACTATGTACTAGATTGGTTTTTATTAGCCAGCAATATTGCTTAATACTGTTTGTATATTTAACTCTATGTGAATTACCCAAAATTATATAATAAGTCAAAAGAAAAACCTATAGTTGTTTACAATTTCACACAAAAAAAGCAGTTCTCATACTTGAAAGAGAGAAAAAAATAAAAACAAATCTCTATAGCAGATCCATTGACTGATTTTTAATTGTTTGATTCATTCATGCTTACTGAACATGTGGGCATAGCCAAGGAGAACTTCCAGTGTGCGTCCATTTAAAACCTGCTAAGAATGACTGTTAGTTAATTAACGTATATACTGGCAAATGCTGGGGTGTGAGTCTTTGGGAGATGGATGAATTTATATTCCTTATTCCCTAATGATCTAAAAGCAAAACCACATATTGGACATAACAAAGCAGGTTTGCTTCATCTAAGACAAATGGCATATGCCAGGACAGCAACATTTTGCATTTGACTTAATGTGCACACATGTAAATATTTCTGCATATGAAATTAACTGCTCACCTTTATTGTTCTACTGCTACAGATAAAAGGTGTTCCACTTCTCTGATTTATCAACCTTTTAATATAACTTTTAATGAGATGTCATGGATGTTCTTATCTCTTTCAGAAAAACAACTGCCATTGTCATATTTTTGATGTTCTTTTTAACCATGACAAACAGTAGCTTCATATTTAGTAAAATTTCAATTTTGGTCTCCATTTAACATCAATATTCCATTATTTTGATGCAAACCTCTGCTTCAAAGGGGCACAGTTCATATCAGAGCTACAGAGCACTAAAAAGTCTTGCCTAGTTTCCCTATTTTCCTGTCTTACCTTAGCTGATAATCTAACATCACAACTGTGGAAGTAAGAATGCAGAAGGATTGCCTATCAAATGAATGTAAAAACAGCACAAAACTCACTTCCCTTTAGGTTAGCAGCCTCAGTCAGCCTTGAGGAATTTTTTTTTTCCTCTTTTCTTTTATTCTGTTGCTCTCTATTTGTTTTGTGTGTGTGTGTGTGTATGTGTTTGTTTTCCTAATAGCAACCCTCAGGATTTGGAGGGTGAGGGACTAGTTGGCTAGTTAGTTTCTTGAACTTTTGTATCTATGATTTCTATTATCAAACAAGAGAAGGCAGCGGATGCAATGGCTGAAATCCTGATGTTTTTGACATTAATTGGGAAGTTTACGCAGACATCAGCTCTGATAAGAAGTTGCAGAAATGTTGATCTCGGAGGTTAGACACATACAGCCAAGATACTGCAGTAACTGTATATGATGTCTGAGCCACAGTGACTTTCTGCAGACGTGTCCCAGCTCCTGAGAAATTGTGAGGCGGCGTGATTTAGCTTAGCCTGCTGTGAAGAAGGATAGCTGTAAGTTCCTTTGCATATATTTGTCATGGTCCAAGAACGTGTGCACAAATAGTTCTTGCTTCTCAGCAGATATGCAGCTATGTTTTGCTCTGCAGCAATTTGTTCATGAATCTGAGCCTTCAGTCTGTGCCCACATGAGCGAAGAAAGTGCTAAAGTAGAAAAGCTCAGCCAAGGGGAGGGAAGAGAGAATTTTGTGTTGTAATATTATATTTTGAAAAGCTTGAGATGTTTGCCACGCCACCTTTGGTTCCTGATGTTCATCTTCCCAAATGTACTCAAAAGACTTAAAGTGTTAATTAAAAGCCTGTATTTAAATTACTGACTACACAGAATTTTAAGAATTTTCTGGGTGAAAATTGTTTTGAAGATTTTTGGCTGGTCAGGTACCAGTTAATAATAATACTACATTTATATGACACCAATATGTAAATTAGCTGTAAAACCATGTGAATAACATATACTGTAGTTTGGAAAATCACTACCTCAGATGCTTGCTAAGATTATAACTCATTTTTGAATGCCCATATGATATGTAAGACTCAATAGATGTCATTCATTTTTAGATTATTATTATTAGTCAATTTTTAGTCTATTGGGAATATCCCAACACGTATCACCACAGCTTAGTATCTTCTTACTCATCTTTACATTCTTTTCAGCCATACATTTTTTTCAGTCAGTAGACCTATTATAAAAAGCACTACCTCATCTTTAATCTTTTGTTCTATTTTAACCCAGCACATCCCACTGCATTTTGTTCACATATGTGACAAAATGTCACTATGGTAATAACTGTGCTATTTCTTTCAAGTGTTTTAATGGTATGCTAACATTTGTTGGAAGCTCAAGCTTTTGCTCTGGGACTATTTTTCACATGTGGAACGTATTGCCCACTGAGGTTTGTATCGCTACTTCCAGTTCTGATTATGAATCTAGACTTAAATTTTATTTGTTCTCCTTGGCTTTCCCTGAATGAACTAAATTTGTGGTTTTCTATTCTTTGTGTGTAATTTTCCTTAAGACACTCTGTGAAAATCACTATGTAAGCACAATTTGTGCTGCATGGTATTATTAAGTATTCTCTTTTAAGTTGCACAGTGAAAGAACTGTATAATTCACTTACTTTGTTGTATCTTCCCAAACAAATATAATTTGCTAAAATATTTTTTGATTAAAAATTGATATGTCATGTAGCTCACTACTTCCCACTGATTTTAAATTGAACACAAATAGAATAGGCTGGAACATTTTCAAAATACATGTGCACCTCATATATTTTCTTTCAGTTGTATCTAAAAGGGTTTCCACTGGTAAAACACTGTTACAGAGCTACTACATGTAATTTTCTTCCTCAGTAATCCTATTCAGGATAAGATGTTACACTCAGGTCATCAATAATAGAACATATGTTTCATAGATGAAATTGATATGGGAATTAATCTCCTGCCTTACCCTTTGAATTTTAACATTACAGATTATAGTATGGGGTACCATGGTATGCAATACTGCCTAAGATGTTCTGCTAGGGAGAAGGCAATGTGAGAACTGCTCTTTAAAATAAAAACTCCCATTTTCTTATCAGACCAGGAGGTGATTATGCACTGCTACTTTGCAGTTCACCAGAACAGCAGTGAATAGTGAATGACTCTGCCTCCAAAATGTTGTGGTTGGCTGAGTTTCTGAAATACATTTTAACCAAACTGCACATCCACAGTAATGAGCTCTGGTGCATTTGACATAAATCTTTTTTTGTTGTTGTTGTTATTCTACCATATTTTGTAACATGAAAAAAAATAGATTCACATGGAAGCAAGTTTTTGCAGAAGTTGCCTCTAATGCTTTGTAGATAGACAGCTTTGTTTATGGAGTCACGGCCAAATTTCACTCTCAGATATACACGATTAGCTTCCATTTACCTTCACAGTACTGACAAATGTATATACAATCTGATCTAATTTCACCATTTCATAGCCTACATTGACAAAAAGTTGCAATTCACATAGACCCTATACACTGAATTAAGCATGGAATTTGAATTCAAACAGCACTGAAACTAAGGAATATCTTCAGATTTCAATTTATGCCAGAATTTTATCGAATACAACAAAGGTATTAATTCAAAACCCAAATACAAACACTCTTCAAAGTAGGCAAGTGAAATTTAGAATCAAGTCTGAGTTTATGTGTCTTGAAATGGCCTTGAACAGTTGAAATACTGAGTTACCACTGATTTTTGATTTATGGATGTATTCAGAGCATGGTGAAACTTGATAGCCTTTGATAAACTCTGTCTGCTGTTGTTCAATTTTGTCTTATTCTTGAAGGGATCAACATTCTTCTGAGTCACTGAGGTACAACTGCATCTCCTCTTTGCTTTTATCACTGATTCTTTCCATCAGCTTCTTTCTGCCTCACTGGTTTTCAGCTTTCTATTCCTGCCTGCCCTTCAGTCAACACAAAACTGGCATATCTTTTTTATTTTTATTGATATTCTGGAATCCCATCTCCTGAATGACCTCTAATTTTCCACATTTTCTGTCAACAGTCTGTGACATGCTTCTTAAACCTTCATCTGATTCTCTGCCCAAATATCTTTTTGGGTGGGATCAAAACTGACGTACTTAGAAAACAAACTTGTAGCTCAGTTGTTTTACCTTCCTTGTTCATCAGTTCTTGTAAGTGATGTCACGAATCTCTTCCACAATTAATGAAGAGTGTGTTTCTGAAAGCCTTCTGGAGGTCCCATATGTCCAAATTTTAAATGCAAGTTAGAAGCTTAAATCATTGTGTCATGTTCGGTGACTCTCTGGAAGCAAAGGCTTTAGGTCCGTATTTCCTCAGCCTAAGACTATTAAAATTGAATTTTATTTCTCCCTATTCCTTATTTATGTTATTGTAGCTGACATTTCAGATGTACTTTCACTAATCCAAATTTCCAACTGTGTAATTCTCTGACCCTTCTTATAAATCTCTTGGGTACCTTTACTTTTCTAACATCCTTTTAAATCCATCCCTTTCTTTATATTTCCACCAACAAAACCCCATGTCTTTATATATTTTTTTCTGTTTTTCCAAGGTTACCATATCCTTCTCTTCCTCCAGCCTCCCTTGTTATACATTTCCTTTTCACAATTGTTCTTACAGCTTATTCTTTAAATTACACCTGAGGTGATTTCTGAGATCCTCAGTCAGGTCCTTATCACTTGCAGAATAAAGTGTTAACTCTCTGTTCTCTCCCGTAGAGAGAACCCATGCTAAGCTGCTGTGTAATCCCGATTTTTCTCATGCGACCATCCTTTTGCCTTTGCACTCCCTCTCTGTTGTTCTCTGTCCATTTTTCTGCTTTGCTTCTGCCTTTACTCTTTTTCATATAACTTTTGCTTAAAGTGACTGAATCAGGGTCAGCAAAGAACACATGATGCGAGGTTTCTCTTCTCAGCAGACCTGGAAGGACCTTCCCTTGCTCTCCCCTGACTTTGACAGGAGCCAAAGGCAGCAAATCTTCCTTGAGCAAGCCATCCACTATGCATTTTCATGTGATTTCTTGTAGTTTCTTGCGATTTTCTTGTAATACGTCCTTCCAAAATCTATTGCTGTGAGCTCACCCTTCCAACGCAACATTGGTCATTGCCCAGTGGATGGGACCAACGGTATCTTCGTGTCGGATAGCTATCAAGGACATGGAAAGAGAAGTTTATCCTTTTATTGCTGAAGAATATTGATAATTCTAGCATACATACAGGATGTTCTCATGTTTAGGGAGTACTTACTTCAAACTGTATTTTTTGCACAGCTTCTATTTCCAGAAACAAGATTTATATTTAAAATTGAAGGATTCATGTTTTCCTTGGTTTTATGTCTAAATGCATTGAGGATAATTAAAATACGTGTCTTAGACTTGAATAACAAAGCAGATATTAGTGAAGATTTCTGTGATACAGGAGCTGTAAAGAATGAAGCAATCTTTACAAAATACATTTTTTGTCCTACTCGCTTGAACAGTGACTGATTATGGTACCCGTTTGTGAACTTCACTTTTGTCCTAATTGTACTTTGAGCTCCTGGG
>JAUBNY010000721.1:3328411-3345197 GCA_032275445.1 Crypturellus soui
AGACTGTCAGGGAAGTTTTGTTATACTTGGATTTTATGACATGCTAGAGTAAACAGGATTTTGACTGGCAGCTTCTCGGGGGACAATCTTACCATCTTTGTATTGTAGAAAGCATGTTAGCTGTAGAGCACACTGAGTGGAAAATGCACAACAAAAGCTGTTCAGAATTTTGAATCCTACTTAAACACAGATGATATAAGGACATTTTGATGTAAAGACAGTTTTTGGTTTTCCTTTTTATGATAGATTTACAAGAACATTAGCAAAACCAGATAAATTAATTTGAAGTATCTAAATTCCTTTAAATTATAAGCTTTTTTTTCATGAAATGGGTATGTTTTCATTATTTTCTTCTGATTTTTAGGTTAACGCATCTTTTATTTTGCTATGTTTTGCATTACATAAGCCTCATCTTTCTTCTATTTTATCATCCCTTTTTGGACTGCTCATACTTCAGCTATATGTAACAATATATCTTAATTATATTGAAGAACCCAAAATTTGGCATAGTACACTCATGATAAGGACTTACTAATATTTAACCTAATTCAATTTTTTATTTATTTCCAGTCTTTTCTTACAGAATAACCTTTATAGCTTTACAAGACAAGCTTTTCCCAGTACTGTACTTTGCAAAATGACATATTCACAGACCTCTCCATTCATCACTGAAGGGGCACTACTTTAACACACAGGTTCTGTAGTTTGAATGTAATTAAGATATGCATTATTAATGTGCCTCTACAAGAAGAAAAAGTAGCAAAAAATGTAGCTTTTTTTTTTACACTCGGCATAAGTCTAAGCATGATGGCATCTGCAGAGATCAGTTTTGCATGGTATCGTCCTATTTTAATTAATGATCTTGTATACTTTCAGGTTATCATGGGTGCACATTTTAAAAGTGTTATGGTGTCCAGCATGATTTCCAAAAATCCCTAAATGATTCAAGTCCCTAAATCCAACTGGATCTTACGTATATTATGCAACATTAGTGACCTCGGTGTCTGCCAGGGCACACAGCCAGAACCTGCAGCATTTGGTGTCGGATTTGCAGCCTTTGATTTGCAGCCTTTGATTCCTTGGTTCCACTACCAGGATTTCTTCATTCATTTTCTCTCAATAATCACTCTCCCTGCATAATCTGATAGCAACCCTTTCTCTCCTTAAATGGCATTAAATTTTTCTCTCTTAAATTCAGCAATACTCCGAATTTTTTCTCCTTTCTTTTATCCATTCTTCCTCCTGTGAACTCTCAACTAGTTTCCTTAAAACTATTCATCTCCTTTCCCATCATTTACCATTGCTCCATTCCAAAATTTCATCACTATGAAGCTTCTGGAAAGATAGATCATCCTGTATTTGAGGGCTTCCACCTATGAATACTTTGTTTTTTTTTCCCTTTCTCAGACACGTCAGGAGGACCTAGAAGACTCTGCTGTGCTCTAGGTTCATTAAAATGGATGACCCATTCCAGGCATACCATAAAGTACACATTCTCAAAATGTATGGTCTTTCAACGAAGAGTTGAGATGTAATGATGACAGTCCACCCATGCAAGTCCACACTCACTGCTTAACGCATTTACCACCAGCAAATCACCTGACCATCGTAGCTGGAAATACTGAGTCACAGTATCAGTCACAGAGAAGTACAAGTGATTCATAGGTTGATTAATGTAGCATTCACTGCTGTAGCTGAAGGCGGTACTAATTACCTTCTGAGATATGGCTACAAGACTCAAGAATCATGTTGCTTCCTTTCGTTTGCTTGCAATTGCTGTTCTACATTACAGCAAGCTTCCATACAAAGGGATTTATTTCTAGTTGATACAGTGTATCATATCACCCTATAATGTAACTCTGGGTACATTTTTAAATGATTCATATGCTTTTTATATGTACCAACTTATTTTTATATTGAGACACGGACCTGGAAAATCTTAAAAAATGCAAACTCCTTGTTCCTCCCCTTGTTATTCTCACCCTGCATTCTCACCTTATTTGCAAATAAAGTCACTAAAATTCTTAAATGAGTACTAACATTATTTTTTAAGAGACTTATAAAATGTGGGAAAAAAAAGAAAAATGAGGAGAGCAAAGCAGCTTTCAATAACTGAATTCAGAGCTTAGCTCTGATTTATGTATCATTTTCTGCAGTCACTGAATGACAGTTTCTATAGGAAAAGAGTCTTATAGCTCATGTAGATAAATAATTGTAGACAAAGCAATGCAGGGGAAAACAAAATTCATGGTATATTTGGTGCTAAAATAGTACCATCTCTATGTTAGGAAAACCAACACCTAAGGACTTCTGATTCTTAGGCAAGAAATTTGGTGAGAGTTCTATAACCTTAGAATAATACTGAGATTGCACAGAGAGAAAGTCAAATGATGATATGATTAAATCATGGAGGCATAAATCAGGCTTCATATCCAGGTGACTTCCAAGAGAAACTTTAATTAAACTTTGATTAGGTGTAGATCCAAGAGGAGAAGTACTTCTGTCTTGCTCATCCACCTGTGTGTTCACCTCTTCATCTAGCACTGTTTGAACTTCCTGGCCAAGTTCAATCAAATTTTACAGGCAGGCAGAGGTCTAAAATATACCAGGCTTCAGGGAAAGCTGGTTAGAAAAGAGTCCCACATGAATACAGGGATGAAAAGAAAGGTGGTGATATCTCAGCCTGTCAATCGTGAGAGACAGCTGCCCACTGGCCAAAGAACAAGTGCCTACAGGATACCACAGCGCAGAGCTACGCAGAGCAGAGGACCAGGTGAGTGGGAGCTGGGAGCACTGGCTGGAGCACTGGGACACGGTCAGTATGTGAGTTCTGGCGTGGGAATTCACACAATAAAAACTAGAATTTATTAGTTATTCTGCTCATATTACTATTTGTGTTTTTTGTTTCATTGTGTTTATTTTTAATTGTTATGTTGCGTAAGGATGGAAACTTACCTATTCTTTCTGATCAGCCCACAAAATCAGTTGTTAACCCATTTCCTACTTCCAGGAGTGACTGGAACAAAAACAATCAATTGTACAAGTACAGAAGTGCCTGTCCACAATGGGACCCCTTATTCCCATATTCTCTTAGTTAATAGCTATAGCTTGGCCTGGAACATGATATTTTTTATCCCTTCTCTTTTCTAAATTAATTTTCAGAGAAAACTATGTGATTGCTCTGCCCCCCTACTTTCATGTCCAGATGTCTGTCACTCCCATCAAGAACCATTGCTCCCACTGGCTGTTTCCAACAAAAGATGAAAAAATAAGATAAGTCTAAAAAGACAATTATGTGATAAATCATGAGGAAGCTGGTTGTTTGCAAGGAAAGGGGATTACATTGACGTTCCCTCTAAGGGAACGTTTGGCAGAAATACACTCTAACACATTCATTTTGGCAATAGCGTGGGAGCTGGTCTGCATATACAGAGTTACAGTAGATCTCTTGCAAATAAATGTCACAGACTGAGGAGTTAGGGCTACAGCATATAGGGAAAAAGGAGGTTAGGGAGCAGAGGGATAGAGTAAATCAGGTTGGTAACTATTTGCAGACAACTTGCTTCAGAGACTGCTGCTTCCATAACTTAAAAACACACAAAAGACTCATAGTTTTAGTGTAATGCTAGTTCCTCCTCATCACACACACACAGAAATACACAGGATTGTGTGCTTACTTAGAGTGGTTCCATTGCAGCTGAAGTTTTAACCAAAATGACTGAAGTGTTCATGAATTTTTTAATCCATGTAATTTGCACTAGTTTAATTACATCTAAAAAAGGTTTCATAACCTCTATCAGGTGCTGAATATTTCTTAAGAATACTAGAATGCTCCATTAGTTGAAAAAGCCCTTGAGGATGTCTGAACATGGTGTATGAGAATATTGGACCAGGAATGGATGAATTCACATATACATGCAAATATCTGGAAGGAATAGAAAAGTGCAATAGACATTGTAATATTGTGAGAGGTAGGTGATATATTACTAAAAGGAAACAGGTGTTTGCAGAGGAGGGCATAATAATCTTTCACTACAAAATTCTATTTTAACTGTACAATAATTTTGACTTCAAACATTGGTTTGGCCAGAGTCTTGTTTCTCATTTCCTTTAAAGATACAAGAGTGAGCTTATCTAAAGTCTGAACATTATTCACAAACAGTTTTTTGATATTAAACAATACCCTAGTTTTAGTATTTCACATTTGTTTAAGATGCTTTTGTTTCTATCCTGTCAGCTTGTGGCTGTGTGTGCAAGCTTCTTGTGGCTATGAAGAAAACAAGATATAATTTAGTCAAAGTACTTGTTGTCAGATAATTCGGTTTTCACATGTATAAAGAGTATTCATTCAGTCATTGATTTATTTTGCTGCTCAATTCAGCAGATGCTGGGTTGCACACTATACAATGTATGGATTCTCTTATTCACAATTCAGAGAAAGTGTATGATTTGAAAACCATTACATATGACAGCTATACTACACTTCCTGTAGCTCAGGGTTAAAGGTCTGTACCTTCTGAAGAGCTGGGTTGGGATATGAGTTCAGGATCTGCGTTGGGTTTGCTCTCAAGAAGGTAGGTTGCACCATGGGGCTAATGCTCTTCTACCTCACAAGAAAAGAAATTCTTTTTGCTTTCACACATCTTGGTAGAACTGTCACTACACTGAGAGAAGTTTGACAATGTTTCTACATATATTATATAGTATTATATCATTACATATTACATATACTATTTTACATATGTTATTAATAGAAATATCTAGATAAAGAAGATTTGGGTACGGCTCCTGAAGCACTGAATGTGTGAAGCTAACCACAGCATTTGAGCTGCTGTGCTGTGCAGTATGTGAGACAAGGTAAGTTAGGCCATGCTTGGTCAACCAAGAATATTCCTCGTCTAATGTATTTGTTTTATTCATCTGGTCTTGCTGTCATTAATAACATCTCCTAGATTAACTCATTAATAGCATGCAAGAGTTTTATTATTTAAAGCTATTCCATATTAAAGCTATTCCAGATTTAGCTCCTATAACACTCGGCTTTGCATATGCTAGCACGGATCCCACAACATCTGTGTGTATTTCCCACCGGGTCAGATCCTTTCTTACCTGATGCAGACTGAGAGCACAGGTGTGCTCTCACTTATGTCAGCGCTGGATTTTTTTTTTTAACAAAATCCAGGCGCACAGGGAGTGACGCTCGTCTGTAGGCAGCCTGATCCCGAAGAGGACGAGGGCCCACTCAGGCATAAGGATGGGATGTGGTAACTGCTGTGGCGAAGCAGAGAAGGGTAGGTGAGGAAAGGCAGTAAACACTGTTGACGCTTAGAAGGCAATCCAAAATCTTCCTCTTCTGTCGGTTACGTCTCCCTAAAAGCCCATCTCACCTCCAGTGCTTCCTTCCTAGAGGAGAAGCCACTCATGGACTGATTGGCAATCTGGGACAAACTTCATAGTATGGGAACTAAAAGATCTCTCTTCCAGGCTCATGTGACAGAAGGGATAGTTTAACAAAAAAAAAAAAGTATAAAGATATGTAAACAATCAGGAAGAGAGTTAAAGCAACAAACAGGTCTTTTCCCTTTCTTTCCAAATTTAAAGAGGTCTGACTAGCAGTCTAACCTTTCCCTCTCTGCTGCAGAACGAGGTGCAGCTTCTCTTTGATTATGTCCGCATTGTGCACAGTACTTTGTGGACCACTTTTTATTCCTATGTCATAGAATGGAGGTTGTCCAGAGACTCTCACCAAGGAGGTCTTGAACTGACCTGTCTGCCTACTGCTGCCATGTGATATTTCCCCCAGGACAGACGGGATACAATGGCAGATCAAGCTGAGTACCTCCCATTCAGGCTCCGGGAAAGGCAAAGTTCATGCTAAGTGACAGAGCAGGCCTAAGCTTTCTCCTTTAGTTTGTCTCAAAACTCCTCAGAAGTCTGAGCTTTCAGGTAGTATTGAGTCAGTATAAACATAAGACAGACTCGGGTTCAAAAATGATTCAGGCTCATGCTTACAACACAACATAGACCTACCCTTGCCCCTGTATGAGCCTGGGGTTATGTTCCATTTGACAAGTTTAAACAAGTTTTCTAATGACCATTAGCAGGAATATCAATCACAGAGGCAAGTTTTACTAAGGTAAACAGAAGTGATAACATTAGTGTATCTGTGCAACAGAAATCCTCTTTTGCCTATAGCACGGGATCTGGAGCTGCAGTTCTCATGGCTCTTGGTTACCAAACACCATGTGTCTCACTGCACATCCTCTCAGCAACAGCAGTGGCTCACTTGGCTTCATGGCTTCATCCCTTGTATTAGGTTGTGCTTTCAGATATTTGCTCTGGTCCAATGACTTACTGCTACCAAGAGGGACAGAATCCACTTCCTTCTCTGTCCTGCACCCTTCCTACAGTGAAAAATACCTGATGAGAGCTGACTGGGTTAGCAAAATGAATTTCCAAAATCTTAGCAGCAGGTATATATATGTAAGAGAAGAAACCAGAGGAGACAGAAGAGGAAAGAAGACCCCTGAGTCTTGCTTCTTTGTCTTTTAAAATCCTTCATTTCTCCTTGAAAATCTAGTAATGGAATTCAAATCCAGTAACCCTAACCTGTGAAACCTACACTACAAACGTAGACAGTGACTTATAGCCTAGCGACTTTAAAATGCATCATACCTAGCTGCTACTCAAGGCATTTTAAGTAGCAATTCATTGCATTCATACAAAAAGATAACTGTAGAGAGCTACTAAACTTGAGATTGTACAAGGCAAAGTTG
Source organism: Crypturellus soui (assembly GCA_032275445.1). Classification (NCBI taxonomy): domain Eukaryota; kingdom Metazoa; phylum Chordata; class Aves; order Tinamiformes; family Tinamidae; genus Crypturellus; species Crypturellus soui. The sequence goes on from JAUBNY010000721.1 coordinate 3,335,188, forward strand.
GCCAGTGCTTTAGGATTGTTCTGCCAGCATCTCATGCTAACCACATGATGAACGCAATCTCAATCCCCTTCTCCTAGAAGGGCACCTTTAACTCTTATTTTTTTGGAGGGAGGAGTGCTTTTAAAAATGTCTGTATCTATTCTGGTCAGTCTGAAAGACATAATTTAATTTAATGGATTTTAGCTTTTCCCACAATTCTAAGTATTTTATCAAAAGATAACTCATCTTCGCTTCATTCAATTTGCCCTTTCCCCTAATCCTTTTATTTATTTCTGTATATTAACACAGAATACTATCAGTCAATTTACAGTGCAGATGACACTCCATCAGTTGGAAGGAAGAGGAGGAATTACATACGTTGGTCTGTAAATATGCCAATACCAAAAGAGATGAAAGTCTGTTAAAATCTGAGAGATTTTGGGAGGGTGGAGGTAGGAAAAAAGAAGAAAAGATCCTAATGGGTATTTGTGATCCAATGATCCAACAGCCTTCAAAAGATGTGGATGTTGCCACGGTCTTGGAGTCCTTTGAAGACTTTCATGGGTAGAGTATTTTTCCATCTCTAAGTACTTTCCATCTCTACTTTCTGCGATGCTGTGATGCTGCCAGAGAACACTTTAAAGTTAATTAAAGAATATTTGTAAAGCATTTTGAAAGTACAAGTGCTATGCAAGGACCTATTATTCAGATGAATTGGGGAAGAAATCTAGCATCCTGTAAAAATAGTCAGGCAGGTGTGCTGGGCTAACTTGGAGAAGAGAGTTGGGTGGGGAGAAAAAGTATGCAGAAATAGTAAATACATTTGAGACAGATTAGGAGCTGGCTATGCCAGACATGCTAAATCATCAGCTGCTGAAATGGCTCATAGGTATAATTTTCTGTTACTGCAGGTTCCTATAGAAACCTGCACAGCAAAAATTAGTAGTTACTAGTTCCTAATTGTGAAGGAACAGCCAGGAGCTTCCTCTTTGCCATGCTGTTCCCGTTCTTTTTCCTCTAGTGGATGAAGAGCCTAGGCCCCTTGGTGTATCACCAATTTTTGTGTTGATTCTTTGATGTTATACGTGGAGTACTTCACTCACTACTGACGCAAAGGGAACAGCTCTTCTCCATGGGGTTTCTGTTGAGCTTTTCAGCTGAATCTAGTGTCTCTCACATCTGAGAACAGGAGAGTAGAAGTCACAAGAACTCTGTGACTCTTTTCATTTTTTAACTTCCTATTACCCTGTTGATTTACACAAGTATAAGTCAGAACTGGGCTGCAGCTAATTCACAGAAAGAATCTAGAAAGTTTAGAAGTATATGAATTCCCAATACGGTTCCTCACCAGTTGTTTTGGTAACCTGTCCTGAGAAAGCTTGAAGGAGGAGACCACAGAAAAAGCACTGTCTTGTAGCAGTCTTCTGCTCCATAAATGCTATGAAACTTTGTCCCTTTTGATAGACTTGGCTGCCTTGAAGTCTCTTCAGCCTGGTGTGGGTTGGACCAGAAGTGTGGTGACTTGCAATATTGAATTTTGAAGAACAGTCAGTTACTGTAGTTCCTTGGATTCATGGAGGCACAGGTACCCTACTGTTACCCTTGTTGTTTGGCATCAGGAAGGTCCTCATGGGATGGCTTCTTCTGAATATATTAGCAGCCAACATCTCACACCCGAATAAACTGCATAACCAGGTAAAAATAAACTGGGAATAAACACACACACACACAGAGATCTGATGTCTTTCCTGTCTCTCATTTATTTGCTTTTTGAGCAAAAGACCATTTCTGATCCATGTAACTGTGTCTTACGCAGAACTGAGCACAATGGTCTCTCGAACCATGGGAGCTTTGATTAGCTAGAACCTCTTAAAATCAGGCCTCTTATGTCTAATGAGCAAAAGTACCTAAATTTAGCTACTCAATAAAAGTACCTAGAAATTCATTTTTGTCTTTTGTTATTTTCTGGCCTTGCTTATATTCTGCTATTGCTCTCACTACTTTCTGAGAAATTAGAAGAATGTAATAATAAAGTTAATCATAAAAGAAAAGAAACTTCTTTTAAACCATATTCAAGATATTAAAATGATAGAAGCAACTAAATATTGTATTTAAATAATGAGATAAGAGGAATATGATAGGCATGTCTCTGAATATTATTAATATCAGGATAACTGTCATTAATTTTACTGGTATGTGAAAGTATCTGGAATCTTGAAGGAAACTGCAAGAATTTTCATACTTTGATTTTAAAAGAAAACAAACTGAATTTTACATGTTTCTGACTGACTGTAAAGGCATCATATCTCAAGTTTTGAGGTTAGGAAATGTACATTTATTCCTGTTGCATTCAATATTCATCTTTTCTTAGAGAATAGGCAAGCAGAATGCCCATAGACTAAACCTCACTAAGGACATACCTGGATGGTGCAAATTGGAAAATTGCCATGCTCCTGTCCCTGTGCCTCAGCTTCAAGGCAGGAGACAGCAGGCTTAGATTTAAGTTTAATTGTACTGGAAGGATATAGTTCACAACCTCTGTAATGTAGCTTCACTTCTTTTTTATTTTTTTCTGAGCCAGTCCAACCAATTGCTTAAGTTCTACTGCTCCAGGTGATAAGCCTTGGGTATTTTAAATGCCCAGCAGTGCTTAAATAAATCATTCAGGGTTTTTAGCACTGCTCACAGATGGAAGGTTGCCTTGGATTGTGAGTCATTTCAGTACTAGTAAAGCTTCAAAAGGCCTGGTCACAGAGTTGAGAGATATGATGGGAAGTGCTGGGATTATAGTTATTTCTCTTACTATCAGAAAAGGAAAAAAGTCTCGACCTGGTGATTATAGAAGACTCCTCTGCACTGCGTTGGGAAGTCCTCACTAAGATATATGAAAAGGCAGTTTTAAGAGAGCCGACAAAATGGAGAAGGTAAAGATTTATTTTGTCAGTGTGTAAATAACAGGAGCTTTTCTCTTCATCTCCATCTCCAAACGGCAGTGAACACTTGAGTTTATAGGACATGGATAGGAGTGACCCCTATGTCTTTTCAGTAGGATTGTTGTGATATAACTATTTGTCTCTCTCCTGCAGGACATGAAGTTAAAACTATATGATGCTCAGGGCTTCATTTTAGACATCTTCTAAGAAACCAAAGTAGCCTGAAACCTGGCTAATTGAATTGTACCATCTGGGCATACACAATGAGCAATAACTTGTCTATTCACACAAATGAGTTCAAACAAAGGATTTTATGCGAACAGTATTTATTTGGGGGTAGGTACGCTGGGAAGAAAATATTGGTAAACCTACAGAGGCACAAATCCAGGAAATGCAAATACTTAGGGATGTAATTATATGGATTTCCTTTGTGCCATGTCACCTTCAAGGCCACAGCTACTAACTGGGGCGGGGTCTCTTCCCCAACGCACTTTTGTCATGATTCTCCTGTCCAAACATTTTCAAGTTACAGCACAAATACCAGACTTGCCACAATTTATTTGTTACTTACATACTTAAAAGTCTTGCAAGTGAGTCCTAGATGGCCAAGTCAACAAAACTTCTCCAGTAAAAGCTGCACCCTCCTTTCTTCTCCACTTGAAGTTCATCTGGAATTTACAAGGATGGACTGGACTCTTCTTTCTCTTCATGAAAGAATGAGGACTGTGTGCTCCTCTCCTCTGCAAAGTCAATACAGCCTTGCACTGCTTGAGGAAAAAAAAAAAAAAAGAGAAAGAGAGAGAGATATTAGCCTGATATTAGCCTGTCTGAAGCTTCGGGTCAGCTAATGAAGTCTGAGGCTTGCATCGAAGCCGCAGTGAGCTTTATATTGAAAATGTTGAGCCACTAAACCACAGAGGAGAAGTGAGACCTACTTCTACTGTTTATCTCCCCTTTTTCACTAATACACTCACTTGCCACAGTCCAATTCCAGTAAGCTTTATCTGAAATACACTGAGTAGTATATGTGTATTATTTGCATTATGGTATTATGGCACAGCTGTTCTGTCTTTCATTCTCTGCTCCTTTTGCTAATAATTACTCATGTTTAATTTGCTTTTGAGCAATACCAGGCACTGATTTGAAATTTTCACAGAAGTATCTACAATAATCCCAAATGACGTTTCTCAGTGGAAATGGTAAATTTACAGTCCACCTATGTACATGTATATATATATATACGTAAATATATAAAAGATTTTTTTCCCCTCCACGTGCATAATTTATATATAGGAGCATTGAATGTGTCTACCATCCTAGTCATAGATTCTCACAAATTCCTTCTGGAATTCTTCCCAATCCTCCTTTGTCCTCACTTGCCTGAATAACTTGGTGTCATCACAATACTCTTTCTCACCTCAGCGACCCCCTTCTCCATGTGCATGTGTATGTCCCATATGTTTGCATACATCTTTATGTGACCATATATATCCCCGGTTTGGCACAGGTCCATGCAGAACTCCCTTCCAGCTTTCTGGCATTTGAAAAGCTTAAATTGTATTGTATTCATATTTCAACCCACTATTTGAACATAAGCCAGCAGTGTGCCCTGTCAGGGTAAAGGGCAGCAACATGCACGGTGGTATCAGCAGGGCACAGCAGTAGGTCGAGGGCAGTGATTATCCCTCTACTCTGCACTCACAGGCCTCATCTAGATACTGGATCCACCTTGGGGCCTCCCAATACAAGAAAGATATTCTTGCATTCCTCATGGACTCACGGTCATGACGAATAAGAGTTTTACTCTAAGATACTCTTTTGGCTGGTTATCTGCATGAGACAGATAACAGGCATCTCGTTGCTGTGATAGGAAAAACATTAATTTAAATTAGGCCTAAGGCTTATTTTTTTAGCTGGAGAATAAGAAGTTTGTAATTGAAAAGGCATGTCATCTAATTTCCCGTATGATTCTATCTATCTGAACTGTAAAATATTTTGAATATTAAATCAAAGAGCATCTAGCAGATGTTCCACACAGTGATGTGACCATTTGCCTTTTTAGTGATTTTTTTTTCCTTTTAATATGAAAATCAAATTTTTGGACTACAAAATGATTAAATCATGTATTTTCATTGCACTAAAACTTCTGAAGTGTGTTTTTTTTTAAAGGAAATAGTGAAAAATCCAATTACAGAATTACATAATAACACTAAAAAACTATCAAGTTAGTCCAGGTAGTTTTTTAAGGGGCTACAACTTTTAGTGATGAGTTACACTTCAACTACATTTACATAGAGCAACAGTCACATCTAGTGGCCAAACAAGTTCATTATTTGTATATATTTTGCACAGCTAATCTGAAAATTAGTTTTTGTACCAGATCAGCATCAGTTCAGTATCAGATGTTATTTTCTATTTGAACTGAAGAGCAGGCATCTTAATGAGATTTGAAATACCATTTAAGCAAGATGCACATGTATCCACATATAAATATACTTATATATACTTCCGTATATATACTTAAATATACTTACATATACGTCTTAATTCTGAATAATGTAAAAGCAAAAAAAATGAAATAACACTAGAGGGAAGAAAAAATTCAGTAGTCATCCAAAGTTGCATACAGGTACAAGTTCAGTACAGAACTTTTTGATTTTGGCAGGGGGCCAGGAGACAATGAATACTATATATGCTCATGAACCTAGTCAAATTTGATATATAAAATGGAAAGATATTCAGAAAGACAAAGAGTTCGTGCTTTTTATGGTCTTGTAAACAGAAGTGTGATCCGGAGACTTGCTGTATATATTTTATACACAGAATACTTTAAATAACTAGTACTTCTGGGAGCAGCGAGCTTATGGATCAGCATGTTTCTTTCTTGGCTAGCCAGCATAAGTTGTTCTTCTGGTGAAAGGGAAGGAAAAAAAAAAAAAAAGAACAGGAATCCTTTCCGTAGACAGGGGCTCCAAGCCTACCACTCCAAAGAACTTTAGGGAAATGAGGCTAATTCCCCCTGATTCCCATGGTGTCAGAACCTGGTCAGCAGCATCCAGTCCTTCAGCTCCCCAGGCAAAACACAGGAGATGGGGCTAAGTATGGATGAGCTGTAACTCTTCTCCCAATCTGGCCCTACACAGCATGGATCAAGACTTTGCCTGACTCTATTCTTGTTCTTCGGGCTCTTTTTAAGGGATGAGACAGGCAGGATGAGTTTGCAGATGGTCCAAAAACAAAGCATCACGGATAAGCCAGGAACAAGTTGCAAACAGCAGTCATCTGTCCCAGGAAGTGATCTAAGCCCAACCAGATATATGGAGGGTGGAATCATATCATCTTTCACTAACCTGAACACAGTTTACACCTGCTAAATAATACAGGATTCACCATTCAGAACTATCCTGCAGAGTCAGGTCTTCCTCTTAAGCCCATGGACAGCCTACCAAGATACAAAGGCATGCAACATTCACTGCCTTTCACATCAGCCTGACATTCATTCTTTCAGTCATGTTTACATTCTATTCCTTAAGGACCCGTCCTCAAAGATTTGCCTGTCTCATGGTGAATGGGTCCACACTACTAAGAGATGGGTCCACACTACTAAGAGCGTACATCTAAATATATGTAAACTATTTGGAGATCTGAGATACGGGACTTGGATAGCATGCCCACAGAATATCTTCTTATTGTAGGGCTTCAAGTACTCCTATATTGTGTAATTCAGATCAAAAGAGCTACATCACATTGTGAACAATATCTTTCTTCTGTGGGAGCTGGAAATAAGTCATACTATGACCACAGGGCAATCAAAATCTTTCCATTGTTCCTGTGAGTGTTGGATGAGGCTCCAAGTTTGAGGTATTCTGGTTTCTAGTACATGACATAAATTCAAGAGAACAGGTCAATCCTGGGTCAGGCTTACTTTGTGGGTTAAAAGCAAAGAGAAAAGTTCTGAATCGCGGAGCTTCTATTAATAATATTGATGTGAAAATACAATGAGACACACCAATGTACATTTGTAGCATTGCCAGCTTGAAAACTTAATAGCTTAAACTTGATCTAGCTAATCTACTCTTTATCTAGCTTCATTCAGACTGTACAAAGAAATCTCAATTACCACCAGTAGCATATATCGCACTCAAACATTTCTTGACAGCTCTTTTCTTAATGCATGAAAGAGAAAGAAAAGATGGTGCTTTTAGGCTTGAATTGAATCTGATATGACAGTTAAAGCAGTTTGCTCACCACTGGTGTAGCACATGGCATTAACCGATGTAAGAAGCAGCCACAGCAGGTTTTGCTCTGAGGCATGGAAATACTTTCTGCAACTTGTCACAGACTTATTGATCACTACAAGCATTTGCATTTGCTTATTCTGCAGCAAGAAACTGCATTGGAATGAAGCCACGCAGCAGACATGCAAACAAGACACAGACAGACCCAGCATGTATGTTGGTAGTTTTTGTTCTCCTCCTTGTTCTATTTTCTCTATTTTAAGGTACTACATTATGTTCATGATAAAAGATATAGTAGAATGCAGCCATTTGTCTTGGGTGGTTATGCCTGCAAATGCTCCCAGAACAGCAGTCTGTCAAAGACTGGTCCCTGAAGCAGCCAACACCACTGGTGGTTGAGTTCCATTATTATGAAGATTTACATAAAAAGTTCACTTTTTTATCATACACAACTTGAATTAGTTTCAACAATGCACAGAAAACTGCTTAACTTTTAGCACTTGTTCGCATTTTTCACCTGGTGTCACTGACGGTGAAAAGATTGTGAAGTCTAAAACATGTTTCTGACCTTAGTTTATAAATGAAGGCCTGGTTTTATACTAAAAAAGATGAACAATTTTTAGCTTTGAATGTTTGCTGCCCTCAAGAGGAGAACTTTAAAAAATACTGACTTTGTTACATTGCTCTATTGAACGTAATGATCGAAGGGTGGTGGTTTTATATTTTACAAGAAAAAAACACATCCAAGCTCTTATATTTATTTCTGGCTCAATGTGACTTAAGAGCTTGCACCATTTGAACCACTCAGCTTTAGAGTTATTTTTATAGCAGATAAAAAGAAAAAAAAAAAGAGCTGTAACCTCACCCCTGCCACCACTAGCTTTCAGTCTTGAATTTTAAATGTTTCACCATTGCTATCAAGTCACAAGAAATACACAGTAAGATATTTATCATTTGAAGGGGAAGTCAAAAGGTGTTTTTTTTGGACAATACATACTGTATACAAGCACACAGATGGATTAGTTCTAAAATCAAAATAAATCTCTAGGGTAAACTTTCATCACAAGATTTCTGAGTGCTCAGAAAAAAAGAGATAAAACAATTCTCATGCACATTCGTGAGACAGTTGGAAACATAATTCACGAAACCTTGTAGCATAATCAGGAATCTACAAATCCTGGTTTTAACTAACTGCTGTCTCCCTCCCAGTGTCACATTTTCCATTATGCCCAGGCATATGCCAGGTTAAAGTACTTCACATTCTGACACTGAAAACCTAAGAAACCTGTTTTCAGCATGGAATACAGACATATTAAGGAGGCATATATTAGAAATATGTACAGGTTAAAAATTGGCTGCGCCGCTAGTGTTGGTAACAGGGTTTTGGTTTCTATGATCATGGGACTCTGTTCGAAGATCACTGGCTAGTGGGGCAGGACAGGAGCCATCTCAGCAAGAGGGGTACGCATGTCTTTGCCAAAAGGTTGGCCAGTCTGGTTAGGAGGACTTTAAATTGAGCAAGGAGGCGGATGGGGAATGTTACATGGACAGGGCAATCAGTTTCATTCAGCCAAAGTCAGAAGGCGTTCAATGGGAGTATGGTGGTGGGGAAGTGAGGCCAGAGGATGATTATAGAGGGTCCTCTTTCACCCCTCCCGGGAAACCTGCAGGCTCGATTACTTCCCTTAAATGTCTGTACAACAATGCACACAGCACGGGGAATAAACAAGAGGAACTGGAGATCTGTGTGCAGTCCCAGGGTCATGATCTCACTGGAATTACAAAGACATGGTGGGATGGCTCACATGACTGGAGCGCTGCCACGGAAGGCTACGTGCTCTTTAGGAAGCGCAGGCTGCGAAGGTGAGGTGGTGCAGTTGCTCTTTATGTGAGAGAGCAACTGGAATGCACAGAGTTCAATCTGGGGGTGGATGAAAAGCGAGTTGAGAGCCTGTGGGTAAGGACTATAGGGCAGGCTACTGTGGGAGACACTGTGGTGGGCATTTGCTACCGGCCACCTGACCAGGGCGAGGAAGTTGATGAGGCCTTCTATAGACAGCTGGAAGTAGCCTCACGGTCACAGGCCCTGGTTCTCATGGGGGACTTCAACCACCCTGACATCTACTGGAAAGACAACACAGCCAGGCACAAAGAGTCCTGTAGGTTTCTGCAGTGCGTTGATGATAATTTTTTTAACACAGATTGTGGAGGAGGAAAGGTGTGCTACTGGACCTCATATTAACAAACAGCGATGGATTTGTCAGAGATGTGAAGGTGCGGGGTAGCCTCGGCTGCAGTGATCATGAGCTGGTTGAGCTTAGTGAGGAGGAAGCAGGGCTGTAAGCAGCCTTGCACCCATGGACTTCAGGAGGGCCAAGTCTGATCTCTTCAGAGACCTCCTCAGAAGAATCCCATGGGCTAGGACGCTAGAAGGAAGCGGAGTCCAAGAGAGCTGGTCAACACTCAGGCAGCACTTCCTCCATGCTCAGGAGTAGTGCATCCCTTTGAGTAAGAAGTCAGGTAGGAGGGGCAGGAGAGCTGCGTGGATCAGCAAGTTGCTGCTGGCAAAACTCAAACAGAAAAAGGCATTATATAGAAAGTGGAAAAAAGGACAGGCTCCTTGAGAGGAATACAGAAATGTTGTCAGGGAATGCAGAGATGCAACAAGGAAAATTAAGGCACATTTGGAACTAAATCTGGCAAGGGATGTTAAAAATAACAAGAAGAGCTTTTTCAAATATATCCATGGCAAAAGTAAGATTAGGGAAAACATGGGTCTGCTGGTGAGGTGGGTGCCCTCGTTGTAAAAGACACAGAAAAAGCAGAGCTACTGAATGCCTCCTTTGCTTCAGTGTTTACC
>JAUBNY010000721.1:3352928-3375091 GCA_032275445.1 Crypturellus soui
TCGTGTGTTTTTTTTCCTTTCTCCTCAAGGCTAGCAAGGTGCTCCAAACAGCCGCATAAATGTCTTCTGTGTAAAGTGCATTTCAGGCCAACTTTGCGAGCCTTCTGATCTCACTGTTATTTTCTTGCGTTGTATTGCAGTCAGATTATCAGATTTGAGTGTACTAGCACCATGTTTGCCATTATGATCTTGATCTCAGGTTTTGTAAAATTCGGTGTAGGTGACTTTTAATTCTGGCATTTTGCATTTTTTCTTTCATTTTTTTAAAAATATTTGTAATAATACAAGTATATATGGCATTTTATGTCACTATTGCCTCCAGTTTTTTGTCAGCTTTTTTTTTTTTTTTGTCAGAGGATGCAGGCAGTTATATGCACCCTATAAGGAGTTGCATCCTTTATTTAAAGGGGGCCTGTGGTGTCTGTGAGTTTTTTCTCCCCCCCCCCCCCCCCTTTTTTTTTTTTTTTTCCTGTATTAGCACAGATTTGATTCCTCCATGATTTAGTTCAGGGACTTAACTTCAATTTTTTAGTTCAATTTTCTGAATTAACTCATTGTGTCATTTGGATAGATGAAAAGACAAAGGAAAGGACAGAGAGTGGTAAGGTGGGACTGGGTACTTTTAATTTAGGTTGGGTTTAACTGACGTGAAACTGGTACGTGGCAGAAATAAAGCTGTGGGTAAGGTAAAGATTAGTAAGGAATGGAGATAGCAAACAAGCAGACAGAATAATGTCATGGCAGACCAGAAAGTAGTAAAAGGCAGTTAAGAAGATAAGAGAAGTGGGAGGTTCATAGTTCTAAAGGGATTCATGTGTGAAAGCAATGAGGCTAAATCCCTAGAGGTTGCATACATGAGGAACAAAGAAAGCGTGAGTTTGCATGATCAAGGCTGAGATTGTGAGAGCTCATAGTAATCCTGTAGTATCCCTATTTTCCTGAAGTGAAGGCTAAAATTTCAGGTAGAGGAGTAGGCATTTTATAGACAACTTTGGAAAAAAGAAACTCACCTTACCTTTGGTGAAAGTGAGTTTGAGGGAACATGGAAAGAAACATGTAAAAATAGTGTTTATGTGTTTTTTTTATGCTTGCCCACCTGCAAGGTGTTCATCTAGCTTGTACTTAGGTTTTCTTTCTGGATCTTTTGTGATAATGTTTTGAAGAGAAGCCCTTTCACCTTGCTTTCCACTACACCTGTTGACACCAATGGTAAAGTTGGCTGGTCTGCTTTTGGCATGCTAATTTCTTCCCCTTCCAGCCCTTTTGGAGAGAATGTATCCTGACTGCTAGTCACAGCTCTTAATGAAATTCCTCATTCAGGCATGTGTCCTAAGGAATTGCTATGTAGGCAAGTATTTTTTAATTGACAGATTTGGTTGTGCAAGTATTGTTTTTCTTCATCCCCACCCTGCCCTTTTTCTGTTGATGGTGTTCACTGCCTACAGTATTTCAAGACAAACAAGTTGGTTGTTCTGCTTTTTTCAGTCTTGCACCTGTGTGTGTGTGTGAATTGCCTTTTAAGGTTTTAATTACTTTTAACTTTTATTTTCCTGAAGAAGCCTTTTAGCAGTAGCAGTTATATTAATTTGACTTGCTTTTAACACTGAGTAAAAATGCTTTTGTTGCTTGACAGTTATTTTGTGGTGACTGGCTATCAACAAGGCACTAATGAACTTTTTATCTTGTTGGTGCAATATTCCTCAGTTAAAATCAATGATATTGTTTATGCTGAATATGCTTAAGTGTGTCTGATTTTTGCCTTTTTAATTCAATTTTCCAGTGGTTTAGAGTGTCTCATGTAGTGATTCTCCCCTGCTTCTAAAGGGAGAATCTAACTGGTCAGCTGGCACAGTTCTACAGGTAGATTATTTTGAAGTATTGAATTTAGTAACTGAATTATTCTGCAAAGTCAGAGCTAATGTGAAAGCGTGTGTTTCTGAGACTTCCAACTAAAATGTACAAAACTCAAATCAAATCATTTTGGTTTATAAACTGATAGGGTTTGTTACTTATTTTTTTCCACATGACTGTACACAAACCATGATATTAAATGTAGAATTGTTTTTTGAATCAATACCCTATAAAATATTTTCAGTATAGGACTTCATTTTTTAAAAAAATAGTGTTAAAGCATACTTTTTGACTATAACAAATTCATTACTTCTAAATTGTCTTATCCCACAAATATAATTAATAGTGCTTAATTCTCCCCCCCTCCCCCAGAATTACAGGGCTTGAAAGAGGAGGGAGGACAAAAAAACAAACAAAAAAAAACAGTTGAACTCCTTAAACTTCATTGTAGTGTTCCTGTTGATGGGCAGTGTGCCCATGCTACATGTGGGCACCAGGAGCCCTGTCACTCACTTTGCTCTGAAGAGTCATGAATCTGGTTGGGACACTGCCATTAGGATTTGAACCTTAGACCTTTGCACCTGAAACTCTCCAGTTTCTCATGTCTGTCCTGAAACACGAGGATTTGTTGTTTGGGTTGCACAAACTCCTGTGCACGTGCCGACCTGCTCTGTAGCTGGAGGATGAGGAGCTGTGCGGTTTGGAAGGTGCACCGAGAATTTGTAGCCAGGCAGTAACATGTAAAACCACTCAAGTTCACTACAGCATCAATCAGTGTTCTGGCCACCTGTTGTGTTATGACTTGCTAGTGTCAAAGAGGCAGTCTTGGGTTACAGCTTCGTTTTTGTTTTTCTTGTGCTCAGTCACCGATTAATCTACTTTCTTTAGAGGTGCACTGAAAAATATTCAATCCTGATAACCTTCAGTTGAGCTTGTAGATGAGTTATTTTTGGTAGAAACATCTTTTAGGCATAACTTCTATTCAAGGCCACCTGGTGACTTCTCTGTGAGCGGAGACTGGCATCTGAAGGGATTCATTATGGATGTTGGAAAATTCTGTGAAGTAAATGCACGTGTGTGGATTTTTCTCGAGTGAATTTTCCCTACTGTGTAGCTGTTGTTCACTAATTGCATTACCATGTTGTTATTTTAGCAGTTCTCCTAACTGAACATGGATATCTGAACAGAGTTAACAGTACAGGTTATTGAAGTGAGAACTGTTCCATAGCAAGCTTCTTCAAAGTAGTATTTCTTACTTTCTGGAAAATAAGAGTCTGTGTCCTGCTTATAGTTATTGCAGTAATTTTTTTCTTTGTAGCTATTTATATTTGTATTTTTCCTCTAAATGTTGGAATTTTAAACCTTGGAGGTATTTGCGCATATTTGCTGAGTTTGAGAAATGCTTGACAATTGTTTTGTCTTTTTTGGCATCAGCAGAGTAAGTTTCATAAAATAATTTATTATATTGTCCATTTTCTGTAGCTGAACTCGTACTTCCAGAATATGGTTTGAGCAAAACTACCTGCTGTGTGTTATTTGCAGGGTCAGCGTTAGTGTTTGGGCATAAAGACAAGAATACCAAACACTAAAATGCTAGAAAACAGCTAAATTTGCATTGTTTCTGAACAAGAAGGTGGATTTGTTTGCTTTTTTGTTTGTTTGCTTGCTTCAGTATTTTTTGTTTGTTTGCTTGATTCAGTATATCTTTTTTGTATAGGTAGTGTTGAGAAGATTGTGGGAAGCCAGTTTGTGTTGCTCTTCATATGTCTACTACTTTTTATGAAATGTAGTCTCTTTGCTAAATAAGCTGATACGATACCCCAGTATAATGATGAGAAGAAAATAACATTGCATATTTTATAATATGTTTGTCAAGAGAGTCTTATACTTTTGGTAGTTGTGTGGAAGGTGCTTTTCTCCTAGAGACTTTCTTTTTCTTCTGTTTCTTCTTTCTAGGACATTTTTAGTATGGTCCTTTAGGATTTCACTAGTTGTCATATATGTACCATGACATAAATGTATCCTTGCAGTTTATATAACAGTTTTATTTGGCAGTTTAGATTACTGTTATAGGATAATCTTAAATTCAGTGACGCATTTGTCTTTTGGTGTGTTTCTTGTAGTGCGGTTTGGTTTGGATAAACTTTTTTTTTCTCCTTAGATTCTTTTAAATCATATGATATTATGTTGATGTTATTCCGCAAGATCGTGTGGGGTTTTTTAAATTATTATTTTATTATTTTTTCTTTCTCTTCTGAAGTCCTCTAATAGGATTTATATTTCTCATTCTTACCATTAAAGATACTACTATTATCTGTGTGTATGATATAGGGTTCTTACCAAGTAGGCCAGTGACTGTTGTCAAGTCCATTTAGGGCTGGTTTTCATCCAATTTGATAAGGTTTTAAAACTGCTTTTCCTAGACAGGTAGCTTTCCTATCTTTTCACCTCTGTAGAAATATTCTATAGGAGTATTAGATGTGTATAGCGATAGCTGCTAACATTTTGAAGTGTTTAAAATTTGAAGGAGAATCCTGGTAACGAGAAAATGAGATAATGGTATTTTGTTCACCTTTTGGGAATTAAACTCAGTTAGGAGGCTCAAACATGTAAGTTTTTGCACTTCAGTAGCTTTCATCTTTCTGGGATAGTGGCATCATTACTGTGAAGTTTGGCCAGAGCAGTAGGATGAAAGCAATGCTGTAAATGTCTTGAAAGAAAACTAATTTTGCAAGTTTAGGAAAAAGTTAACTGGACGGTCTGGTTCTAAATATGGGCTTCATAGCTTTATTAAAGTAACTTTTTCCTCCCCTGGTCTTTTTTTAGAAATTACTTACTAGATTTATTTAAGGTGAGAAAGATATGCAAGTTCATTTAAAAAAAATAATTTCCAATAGCTTTTTATGCCTTTCAGTTAAAAGTAGGGTGCTTAAAGTTGATTTCTTTGTTTTCCACAAAAATAATTAAAAAATCCTGGTTTGTATGTTGAAGAATATTCAACTGCATTTTCATTTCACAGTATTCTGTGCTCATATTTTCAGATTACAACTCATGGGAAACCCAAGATAATTGATATAATTGATACAACAGGCAGTGGTGATGTAACTACATGTACTGTAGTAGAACCTAAAGATGGAGAAATTATTGGTCTTTCTGGAAGAACTTTAAAGGTAAGACTATATTTAGTGGCCACTGGGCATTTTTTTCCTCTAACAACAGATTTAATATCAATTTTTGCTCCTACAGTTGTGCTTTTTTTTCTTTTCCTCTGTCCTTTTAACAAGAACATATCCAAACCGAATTCAACATTCACTTAACTTGAAGCAGATTGCTCAGTTTAATATATTCTTCTTTTCATATGTCTGCACATTACAGGTTCTCTAGACCAAAGTATGTAGCTACAGAGCTTTGTTGAAGACTCGGTAGTCCTTTAATTTGATGCTCTTTTATTCAAATCAGCTTCTGATGTAGTTTTGAAAGTAGTTGGAAGAAAGCAGGCTAACTTAGAAAGATCTAAAGGCACATTTCTGCTTTTAAATGTGCTAGTATATTTTATACTTGTGTGAATTACAGGAGGAATCATTCTATTGAAGTCATGGAACACAGTTGTGGAGACTGAAGAGACTGATATCACTTAGACACAGATACAGATATCACTTAAGATATAGATATCTTAGGTGTGTTTGCTGTCACTCTTAATATAATAAGAGAAATTTTAGAAAGCACATTCTGAGACCTCTTGGTGGCCTCAGCTGCACAAGACTGTTCATATTACTACCCGGTTCTCATTTGGGTGCTTATGTTAAATGAAATGTTGAGAGAGCATCAACTCTTGGATCCTTCCATGCTACCACATTTTCTGAATGTTGTAAATGATTGTAAAGATGAATCTTTAGCTTTTTTTTTTTTTTTTACCTATTGTTATTAGCACTAGTGGATCTGATATTCTGAGAATCAAACCTGCAACAAGAATGAAGTTAAACATTCAGATGTTTATCAATCGCTAATCATAAGATTCTTTCTTCCCTGTTAATCCCCCCTCTATGCTGCCCCCCCCCCCCAAAAAAAAAAAAAAAAAAGGCTCATTTCACTTATAGTAGTTCTGTTTCCTGCCATCTTTAGTCAGAAAGGTCTTAAGTGAGGCTGTATGTTTCCAAAGCAGGAGGGGCAGCAGATGCTTCAAGACTTTAAACTGCAGTGCCACATGAACTGAGAGTGATTCTTTAGTAACAGAGTTGCAAATGTTGTATCATGTTGTTAAAAGTTAGTGCGGTAATTACTGTCACAGAGCTGTGTAATTAAATAGTGGTATTTGCAACTTCCGTGGTGTGGGGATTTTTGTTTTTGTTTTTTTTTTTTGAGGAAATTAGTTAACTAATTTCTGAATAAATTCTCTAGATTCCATCAACCTGGGTAAATCCTTCAGGCAAATATCACATTGGCATAAAAAATGGCTATGACATCTATCCTAAAGCTCTTAAAGAGAGGATTCAGGTAATGAATTATACTTTGCCTCTAGTGTATTTGTTTTAATTAAGGGTTGTTTGTTTTGTTTGTTTGTCTTGGGTGGGGTTAGAAAAAGTGTGTGTGACTTGCTAACATATGCAGGCTGCTGGCCCGAGCTCTAAAGCCATTGTTTTTTTTTTTTTTTTTTTTTTTTTTTTTTTTTTTGGTATAGCTTGGTGTAAGAAATAATAGGTATTTTCATAATTTCAAAATTTCAGGAGGTGAGAGCATGCAGTGGTCCATTGCTGCAAAAATACTTCCACTGATACTGGTTGCTCTTTTGTGTGTAACAGTTTATTTATAGAATTGTGTTATGCTTTGTAGTCACAGTGTAATTAGAATTTTGAAATGATTTTGTAATCCCCATATACGGACAAATATTTTTTTTTAACTTATTGAGGAACTTTGGTTTTATGCTACAGAAGGAACGCAAAGAAAAACTCTGGGATCCTGTTCACAGGCTGGCTCTGGCAGAGGCCTGTAGGAAACAAGAAGAATTTGATGCTGTCCACAGCTCTCCCTCCCAAGTTTGTATATTTCTAAATAAACATCACAGCAAGTAACTTTAGAAGCTTAAAGTACTTTATTAGTTGAGTTATGGAAGGATGGTTGGGAGTACTTTGGCAGAGAATTTTAACTATATCTGTTTGTTGATTAAAACGTCTTAATATGGATGCTTACCTGGTTTATTTCATATGGATAACATATTCAACTTGCTACTGAATATGAAGTTGGTATTATATGTAATGCTTGGTATTTTTTCAGTAAGTTTTATTGTTAATTTAATATGCTTAGTTTTGAAGTTATTGCTATACACAGTTTAGAAATTTAAGAAAGCCATCTCTCTTTTTTTTGTAAAATAGGTGTAATTTCAGCAATTTTTTTAAGGTGTTTCCATATCACTTACCAATCAGTATAAAAACGTAAGGGCCGCAAGACTTCAATTTCAGAAATAGTTATACATAATAGGCCAAGAGTAAGTTCTGTTGTATTTGAAACCATTCAGCTCCTAGATGTATTATGTATTCTATAATAATTTTAAATTCTTGATGGAGTAATGAAACAATTGTATATTACCTGCAAGGAATATGACTCATAGTGGTAGTAACTTATACCCACCCGATGATAGTTTTAGAAATGCTCTAATTGTATTTTTATTGCCTTAATAGGTAAATAAATTAATAAAGGAGGAACTTCAAAATCAAGTAGAACTATTGAATTCTTTTGAGAAAAAGTATAGCGACCCTGGCCCTGTCTATGATTGTCTAGTATGGAATGATGGTGAAACCTGGAGGTAAATACCCAAACCTGTTTAAAACATTATTTTACACATAAAACATTAGTTTGGTTCAAGAAGCGTATTCATTTTTATATCTACCTTTTTAAAGCAAAAAGTATTTGAGAGAACTACTAAAATGTGCTGTCTCAATTGAACTCTATGAAAAGAAGAATGGGAAGATGGGGTACAGTGATGTCTTGGAGACTTCACTGAGAGGGATGAAGAAAATGTATAGAGAAAAAGAGTATAATATAAAATGTAAGCTTGTGGGTTTTTTTCCTGAAGCAAAAAGTAAAACCTCTTTTATTATCTATCAGTGGTGGGAGGAAACAAAAGGAAGAAGCCTTTATTTGCACTAAGTTTGGGAAGTAATATGATTAAATTATTATTTATAAATCATGCAAAACTGTTGTTGAGACTTAGCATGTTAGAATACCAATACTGCGCTGCTAGCTTTAGTATAAACTTCTTCCCTGAGGAAATTGCCTGTATTTTCTTATACTTGCTTTACAAAGACAGGTTTATTTATGTTTAGTAGTATTTGAGAAGTAATTTATTTAGGGGTTTCTGACTGTAACTGTGGATAACCATGTTTAAAAATACTGCTTGATTTACAGAAGTAAGACATAAACACAAAATCAGGTGTTTTGGGACCTTTATGGTTCTTCTGTGTGGGGGAAAAGCAATTAGAAGTTTGGTCATTACTTTTTTTTTTTTTTTTTTTCTTTTTGTCAACAGAGCCTGCATAGATACAAGTGAGAGTGGTGACTTAACTAGCTGTACAGTGTTGAGAACCTACAAAGAGGCTCAGGAATATGGATCTTTTGGAACATCTGAGATGCTGAATTATTCTGTCAATATATATGATGATGGGAACCTTCTTTCCATTGTGACAAGTGGAGGTAAATGAAATTCATTTTAACAATATTTACTATTTGGCACGTATCCTAAGAAGCAGCTGCCAAAATAGTGTATTGGGGCCTGATCCTGGTACCTGGGATGGCCCAAGGCAATTTATTTATACAGCAATTGTCAGTATGACTTTAAAGGCCAATATTCACATTTGCTAGTGTGTAACCCATAGTGATATCTTATTACCAAACTTAATTGCATTTTTGACTGAAATAGTGAACTTTGTGTGTGTGTATATGCATATATAGATAGCATATTTTTCTTTTGCTGAAAAGTTACCCTTGAAGATGCTCCTTCTTTCAGAATGTATGTGTTTGTTTTTATTTTTAAGAGTCAAATGATTGTTAAATTTTTAGTTGTCCCTGGCAGCTTTTATGATTAGAAGGTGATTTATGGACAGCTTAAGACAACCATGAACCAAAAGGAGCTGACTCTTTTGATTTATCTAAACTTTCTTACAGTGACCGGTGTCACTCTAGCTGTAAGTCCAACAACTCTAATCACACTTGTATGCCTGTATATCATCACTTTTTGTTTTGGTAGCAGACAGTTCAGATGGTATGTCTTTGATAAAGAACACTCTTGTTTTTTTATGAAAATATCCATATTTCAGTAATATGAAAAAAAATCTTTCTGATTCCTAAATTGATAGTGTATGATGATACCCTTTTTTTGATTCATTTCATATTTCCATGCAGTTTTATTTTTGAGCATTTAGTGTCAGGGAGGTCTTTCTTAGTGTTTTTCCTCCTTATTCCCTTCCCAGCTGTTCTGTTTTGTAAACTGCTTAATGGCTTTTTGTTTAAACAAGTGCTGTACCGTACTAAAACAAAGTGGTCTAGAAATCTGGGCTTCATTCATATACTGGTTGCTCAATAAATGAAAATGATTTCATCTGTATTGTATTAAATTAGTATAAAAGAACCTTGCTAAGCATATAGCAATGTGAGTTTTTTGTTTGTTCAGGAGCCCATGGAACACACGTGGCTAGTATAGCAGCTGGATACTTTCCAGAGGAACCTGAACGAAATGGTGTGGCTCCTGGAGCTCAAATTCTTGCCATCAAGATTGGAGATACAAGACTAAGTACCATGGAAACTGGCACTGGGCTAATAAGAGCTGTGAGTATTTCACTAAATAGTTAATCTATTGTTTTCACAGTAGATTATTATGGATCGTTTTCTGCTCTTGTTCCTTATCTTTTTTTTATATAGTTTTGGAATATGCTCCACTCTTAAAACTGGAATACCTTTTCAAGCATTGCTCTGGCTTTAGTATAAAAGGCTTCTCTTGCGTAGAGGTCTAATGAGGCTTTTCAGACTGATAGAACTGTAGGGTTTCTGCTAACTTAACATGTGGGCTAAGTGACTTGTATGCTTATTTTATATTCCTTATATTTATATTTTATATTCTGTGCTGTCAATATACTTTTTATAGTATACTTGGGTAACTAGAATAAATATTAAATATTTGAATAAATGTGGAATAGAGGTCAGTGTTTAAACCATGTGGCTAAGTTGATTTTTCACCATATTAAGAGGGAGAAAAATGCCATTTCTAACAATGAAAGGCTTAAGAACTTCACTTTTACACAGTAAAAGGAACAGAAAATAGAAAATTATATTTGTGATCCATAAAAAGATCTTGCTATGGCAACACAAATATGTATGATAGTGTCTTCATGGCTGTTTTGAATCTGACCAAACTGCCTGTTCAGGGGGAGTTTTGTGTTACTGAGGACAGGCATTTGAAATGGAAATCTAATGATCTCTGATTTTTCTCTTAGGTTAATGTATTAATTTATAACTTGGAGCATGGCAAGCTGATAAGCTGTTTGGGGAGTCAGTCTTTGATCTGTTTGGTGGTTACTAGGAAAATAGCATCTAGATGAAGGTTTTAATTTACTTGCGCCTGTTTTTTGTTTGGTAAAATCAAGAGAAACTTGTGCCTTGTCCTTTGTGTGACTATAGCATATGTTCTGTGATCTTTTATAAGTGACTTATCCTATGACTAGTGTGCATTTTGGCTTTTTTCAACTTTATCAGATGATAGAAGCAATAAAATATAAATGTGATCTTGTCAACTATAGCTATGGAGAAGCAACGCATTGGCCAAATTCTGGGTGAGTGTTACTGTGGTTAAGATGAGCTATTTTAACATTAAACCATAATTACATTTTTTTTTTCATAATCTAAGTAAGGATGAATTTTCCAGGCCAAAATAATTCATAGATATTAAAATTTTCATTTAATTTTCATTTTAAAATATATCTTTAAGTTAACCTGTTGAAGTTGTCAGTAATTTACAATGCATATTTTTTTTTAGAATATTAAAGAAGAGTTCTTTTAGTTAGAATACTACATAATCTGAAGGACTTAATTTCCCTATGCGATCATTGCTGCTTTTTAAAATTAGAAGCTGTGTTTTGTGATCAGGTTAAGTATTGGCAATGTGCTAGGCGTGGGAAGTGGGATGGATAATGTTCCGTATGCTCTGACTGGGCACAGTTTCTGCTGGAACTGGGAGTTTTGCCCCAATGTCTGTGGGAGGCAAGCAGCATTGTTGATTAAATGAATTGTTTTCCTCTTTTTCTTTAGGAGAATTTGTGAAGTAATTAATGAAGCTGTGTGGAAACACAATGTAATCTATGTTTCAAGTGCAGGCAATAATGGCCCTTGCCTTTCTACAGTAGGATGTCCTGGTGGTACTACATCTAGTGTAATAGGTAAATAATTTGTTTGGGGAAAAAAAATACGTTGAGAGTATTCAATTGCTATCTCTATAAGTTGTGTCTTGGTGTTACATGCTGGAGATTAGAGCAATTGTTAATCAAGTTTTTTTTTTTTTTTTTTTTTTTTCTCCAAGACTTATTAGGTAACAAGACTAATTCCCTGGAAAGCACTTACTGTATGTTTAGGTATAGAAGCTGAGATTGTTATCTAACAATTCAAAGACTTAACCTGTGGAGAAAAGAGAGGTAGCAGATGCAGGTGGTCTTAATTTGCGGTGACATTGTATAAATTTTGCAAAATAAATCTTACTCAAAGATTTAAAGATGATTCTTGTTAACAGAACTGTTTAAGTGTGCAATTTCGTTCAGATGATGATTGATAAATGCAACTTGGAAATTAATCTTAAAATTTGTTATGTTTATCTCATGTAAAATCATAAATTGACAGAATTAACATTTTAGGTTATCTAAGTTGTTTCTGTAGGTTTAATAGTGAAACCTAACCTTATTGTCTGAATAGAAGATATCCCCATTACACTCCCTGGAGATGTCTCTGTAAGGGAACTGTGCTTTAAGCTATGGTGCTGTGTCAGTGCAAATATATTGCTGATGTAAGAATTGGTACTTCTGAAAAGCAATCTGTGTTTTTGTTATTTCAGTGAAAGATTGACATACAAGAGCTTAAAAATGTTTAGCATTTAGGATTAACTTTCCTATTCAGTTTTTTATATAAATTCTCTGATTGTGCTGTAAGGATTTTGTTTACTGCAGAGATCCTTAGGCTGGCACTCCAGCCTGTAGACTGGAAGGCCTGAGAGACACTATTTCAGGGTAACTAATAGCATTAACAGTGATTACTTTCTGAAAGTTAATTTGCAATTAGTCTGTCACTGAGTGAGATTGAGGGAATGGAACTGGAACTAACAGTCTCTTTTAAGGTCTGCATTGGCCTCATTCTGGCAGTGCAGCTGCTCTGTTAACTCAGCAGATTCATTGTTTTACTCCAGAGACTGGGGTTCTTTATCATCCCCTCTCTGTGTAAAACAGGTTTACCCTGTCTTCCATTTGGAGTGAACCAGGTAGTTTTCTTTGAGGGGAAAATCAAAATATAGTTGACAAGTTACCTTAGTTCAGCCAGGCAGTTTGATTCACTCCCTTTGGCACAGTGGTTTCCTGATGGTGCTTGTAGCATGAGGGCATGAGACTCTCCACTGTAGAGTCAGCAATGACGTCCTTGGCATTATACTCCAAATCCACAGCTCTGGCAGCTTTGGTCGAGTCATTTCCATTCTTTGGGCACTTCAGAGTAATGACTATCTCATCACGATAGTGTTTGAGCTGAATGAATGTGGCCATCTGCTCCAGATGGTGTAGCTCTGAGCCATGTGAACATGAGCCAATTTAAATTGATTGCTTTGAGGTGAGGTTGGTGTAGTTTGTAACAGCGTCAACTAAGCCAAAATACTCATCCAAAAAAAAAAGGATAAAAATAACCTGTGCTGGAAGAAGTACAGACAGTGAATGTATAGTACCCCAGCTGAAATGAAACTTTAAAATTAATTCATGGTAGCCCTGCTATATGGTACTAAAATATCATAAAATTAAACACAGAATGTATCAATATTGTTACTGTATTGCATGCTGCATTAATCTTTGCTTCAAAAAATTACTGAGGTAGAAAATTGTGTGTATTTGTCCATTATAGAGGTGAAGAATTTCTTCCACAATTACCTAAAAACACTTTTTTTTGCAGGTGTTGGTGCCTATGTATCACCAGATATGATGGTTGCTGAATATTCTTTGAGAGAAAAACTGCCAGCAAATCAATATACTTGGTCATCTAGAGGACCTAGGTAGGTTATTCTAAAAAGAAAAAGCACTCTAGTTTTGCAGTCAGATTACATAATTCAAAATCTAAGAGTGGGTCATCAATATGGAAAAAATAGTTTATTTTCCATGGGAGGAGCTTAAGTAGCCTGTTGGTCTTGGAGTATCTTTGTTTTATAGAGCTCTTGGGGGAGAAGAAATACAACTAAATTGCTTTGTCACAACCTGTACCTTTCAGAGAAATGCATTTGAGTGAAAAACTAGTCTATAATGATTTTCTCGGCAGAGACAAAAGTTATTGAAACTAATGTCCTTTTTCTCTGGGAACTTCACTAGCTTTTGTTTCATAAAGCTAGTGGTAAACTTAAGCATTCTGTTAATGTTGATCATAAGAAATACTGTTACGATTTTCAAGACTGGCTTCAGTGACATCATTATCATGCCACGATTTGCTTAAGAGTTTTGTTTGAGCTAGTGGAGGTGAGTAGGGAGAAGAATTGCAAAAAAAGAGAGAAAAATTGTGTCACATTATGGAATATCAGAAAGATTTGGAAAAGCACGCTTGCAGACAGTGAAAATTTGGGCTTTTATTTCATGTCCTGTCTCAGAGACAGTAATATAGATGAGGAAAAAAAATAAGCATTTTTTCCTGAGTTCTTATCTGTGTTTATAATTTCAAATTGTTCTTGTAAATCATGAATCATGTATGTACACTTTTTTAAAAAAGTAATTTAGCCTATATTTTACCGAGGAAAGCAAAAAATAGGAACTATAGTTGGTCCTGGATTTATCAGCTGGTTGCACAGCATCTGCCTCCCTAATAGCATTTCTCTGTGAAGTGATCTGTCATAGTGTCTGTATATTGACAGGCAGATATATTGTTCCAAGAACCTTACTGTGCAACATCATCACGTTGCACTTAGGGAAGAGAAATGTGCTGTCTCCCTCAATCTGAGAATGGAAAGGCTTTTTGGTTATTCAAAAATATGATTATTCTGCTCCAGAGCAGGTCTGTGAAAGATAAAATTTGTGAATAATCCATCTGCTTTGGAGCAGGAGACTTTTATCCTACACTGTGAAATAGACTGACCGTATATGAATGGAAAGGCCCAAATCTGGCCAGAGGATTCCCCTTGCGTAGAGTGTGGTGCACAGGTGGCTGTGGGGTCCCTAAAGCCTTGCTGGAATTGGATTGAGATAGGGATTAGTCTGTCTGAATAAGCACTGGTGTGTTTTGGATAGATCTGTGCACTGCTTAGCCAGAAGTGTAATGGTTCAAAACCTGTTGTTTATGCTGCTGTCATAAATCGTGTCTAAGCTTTGAATTGCAAAAGTGTGCAGACTGTTCTTTAAGACCGAACTTAACTCCTACTCTAACAGCTTCATATGCTTAAGTCAAACAAATATACCCTGTTTCTCAGCAGAACTTACTAGTTGAGGTGCAGCAATGTGATTGTCTTTTACTTCTGTCCAGAACAAGGAAGACAGGGCAAGTCTAGCTCCTAACAATACATCTTTAATTGTGCCATACACATCCACTGTTCTTTTGAATCTCTTTTGTTCTCCCCTTCCTGTTATTAACCTTACTTAAAAATAATAAAGACTAAGTAGACTCAAAGTACTCAGTTGTCTATTTAATTGTGCCCAATAAGTTTGTTTGCATGCCTTTTTTGATTCAGATCTCGGAATATGTTCTGACTAAACTGAAGCCTGATTGATATGTAAAAACTGACTGTTTAAAAATTTCCGAAGCATTGGAGTATTATTTTTCTAAAACTTTAGAAAAAAGGTATAGCTGATGATTAATGACATTTGAAGTTAACACTTAATGGAATGCTTTCTTACAATTA
Organism: Crypturellus soui; assembly: GCA_032275445.1. Taxonomy (NCBI): domain Eukaryota; kingdom Metazoa; phylum Chordata; class Aves; order Tinamiformes; family Tinamidae; genus Crypturellus; species Crypturellus soui. The sequence goes on from JAUBNY010000721.1 coordinate 3,367,885, forward strand.
AGGGATTTAATAAAATAACAGTACTTGAGAATGTACCTTTGGAAAGGTAGCTTTAATAACAGATACAGTAGTACCCACACTAAAAAGTGGGTAGGAGCAAATGCTTGTGTTTTTCAGTAATTCTGTCTTTATACCAGCACTGACGGAGCGCTTGGAGTAAGCATCAGTGCACCAGGAGGTGCTATTGCTTCTGTCCCAAACTGGACTCTGCGAGGAACACAGCTCATGAATGGCACGTCAATGTCTTCACCCAATGCCTGTGGGGGCATTGCATTGGTGCTGTCAGGTAATAATATGCTTTAATATTAACTGTTGCTGACTAGTATAAAAGACATTTGCTTGTTTTTGTCAAATTAAAAGAAAAAAAAGATTGCTATAATGTGTTTAACAACATTTTGTTGATAACTTTTTCAGATTTTCTGTTGTCTTCAATTATAGTTTTATTTTTAATTTCAGGACTCAAAGCTAATGACATTCATTACACTGTTCATTCTGTTAGAAGAGCATTAGAAAATACTGCAGTGAAAGCTGAAAATATAGAAGTATTTGCACAAGGACATGGTATTATTCAGGTACTTGCTAACAGTGAAAACTTAACCCACCAGAAATAGTGCAGACTTCTGGATAAGTTCATTCAACTTGTTATTGTGGCATTTGATTTTTAGGTCTGATTCTGGGAAAATGAGGGAATGTAGTAGGAGGGGAGGAGGAATTAATGTTTCTTGTTGTTTTCCAGCTTCAGCATGCAATTACAATAGAATGAATTTGTTAACAGCCACATTCTCAGACTGACCAAAAAAGCATATGGGTATATGAAGTAGGAGGGGGTTGGCATCCACAAGTTCTGTTTATTCTGTCCAAATCCAAAATGTTAGTGTCTAATTTTCTTTTTTATGTTATTATCAGAGAGAGATGATTTTGTTCTATGTGAATAAGTGCTGGAACTGTAATTTCTGGGGAATTAAATTAGACACCCACTCTGGTTCAGAGTAGTACAACTGAACTTCTGTGAGGTCTTGGCTCTGGGCCTGCACTGCTAAGTCAGAGCTTTCGTTGAATCTTATGGATTTTTAAGTAGCTTGGAAATCTGTGTTTTGATCCTTTGTGTGATGAAAACCTGATGGATGGCAATCTCCCCATGCTTAAGTTTTGACTAGTCAATTGGCTCAGCCCTAAACTCAGGATTCTTAAGGTGCTTGGAACCAGTAGGTTATTCTTCTCTAACCGCATCTTTAACACGGAGTTTGTTGAAGAAGACAACAAAAGTGACCATAATAAATAGAAACATTGCCATAGAAAAATCATAAAATAGGATTGGTGTAATTTAATAGTCCAATTAAAACACCATGACCTGGGGGATAGAGGCTGTTGCATGTCCAGTTGTCTCAGAGCATGGCCTAATCCTCTGTAGGGTTTTTGGAGTCAGTAGAAAGGAAATGGATTTTTGTTTTGTTTTAATCCAAGTGAGTTTGATTTTTTTTATTATTATTATTATTTATTTATTTATTTATATTTATAGTAGTTGTTCTTTTACTTAAGCTCAAGACAGGATGCTTAATAAGTTTTGCTGCAGATATGAGAAAGAGACCCGAATTGTAGATCGGGGCTATTAGTCTCTGAGGTCATCTCTAAAAACTTCTGTTGTATATATCTCTAATAAGTGTATACCAAAGGAGAGTTGTCATACGATGTTTTTAAATGGTCAGTATTTTTGTGCCTTGTGCAGCTGCAGCAAACTGAAAGTTTTCACCCATCTCTTATACGTAGTATCAAGAGAAGTAAGGTGCAAATTTCTATGATTCGAATGATATGTGAGTTACTTTGCCATTTATTGCTGTGCTTGTTTCATATAGAAGAGTATATATAAATGACTATTAACTTGAAATTGGTTAATTTGATGTATGTTCTTTCTAATAGGTTGATAAAGCCTATGACTACCTCATTCAGAACTCATCATTTGCAAGTAACATAGGCTTTACAGTTACTGTTGGAAGCAACCGTGGAATCTACCTCAGAGATCCTGCCCAGATAACAGCACCTTCTGATCATGGGGTTGGCATAGAACCTGTGTTTCCTGAGAATACAGGTAGGAAAGGACTTGGTTTGTATGAGGAAAAATATTAGGTGTGCTCTTAAACTTTTTAGTTGCATAAGCTGTAGTGATGAGGAATGATAGAACTTTTTGGAGGGAGAAGAGAGGTTTTCTGGGAAGAAAGAATGCAGCTCTAACTTCATTGATAAATGAAGGTACGTAGTTAAATGATTTTTCCATTCTAACCCCATATATTTAATTTCAGTACTTCTGGATTCTTGGTGAATCTCTTGCTTCATGTTTTCTCTCACCAAACTAAGAAGTCTTTGTTCTGTAGAAGCTCAAATGAGATTGGAGGGAGACAGAGAAAACATGGGGAAAAAAAAATATCCTTCATGTTCCATGAAATTTTAGAATTTTGCTTTTTTGTGTGACAATGTGTGAATATGGTCTGAACATGGAAGAATTATTTCAGGGTATTTAAAAGTGCAATTCTAGCTTTAGGCTTTGCATTTCTGCAATGTGAGAAAACAAAAATGGACCTGGTACTAATGAATAAACATAAATACATCTAAAGCAGACCAGAAAGGGACTGAAAGATTTTGTCTGCTTTAACATGAGTAAGTAACTGATACCAATCAAAATGGGTTTGACGAGAACTACTTTTTACCGTAATGCACTTTATCTGCTTTGCTTTGTTAAATACAAATTTAGGCTTGCTGAGCAGCTAAATTAAGGTGCATTCAGAAATGATCCATGTGACACCTTGCTACTGAGATTAGTTTATTTCTTGAAACCAGTAACCTGCAGAACAAATTTGGCATGTGAAAAACGGTGAGTGCATTCAGGAGAAGAGTTGATACAGATGAAGATGTAATTCAGAGTAATCCTGTTGTATGATAGGTTACGTTGCAATCAACATGGTGTTTAACTTGGCAGCATGACAGTGAAAAAATAAAGTGAGGATTCTAAAAAAAAAAAAAAATGTAGGATTCTATTTTGGCAGGAAGCAAACAGTCTAAGAACAGTTTTGTAATAAATAATTAGTTTGCAAAATGAAGTTGTTTCTCTAGTACCTACCCAGTAGTTGTGGCTGTTTTCTGCCTGGTATCCTTAAAAAGACCAGAGTTTGAGGGATTTTATGAAATCGTGGAAGGCTGATCTGCTCAGCTGGTCCCTTGAAGTTCCCTTTGAGCTGCCTGCTTGTGTTGTGCCTGTGAGGAAAGAACATCTGGTACCAGAGAACTCTACTGACAAAGATGTAACAAAATTAAATGTATGAAAATTAGACTGAGGCCATGAGAAATCGTGGGGTTTTATTTTCTTTAAAGTGGCTCTTATCTTTAGAGCAGCATAAGAATGATATATGACTTTAATCACTAAAGAATTGCAAGGTTAGACGCTTTGTAAAAGACATACCTAATTTGGGTGTACTTTGTGGGAATTCTGTAAAAGGAAATGGGAGGAAATTATCATAGTAGTCCTTTTTAATTTTGAGAGCTTAACCCTCGCTTTAGGTTGTATAATACAGTTTGGTAATCAGTATAAGTTTCTGGATCAGCTCAGTTGGTTTTTATTTTATTTCTCTCTGGAAAACCTTCTGGCTCTGTACAGGAACGTGCACATTTATTTTCAGATGATGGACAACTGAATTGTTAGTTGCCAGTGACTTTTAACTTTGTCAGGCTTGATTGTTTTATGTGGCATAATTTCAAAGCAGGATGTCAACTTGTATTATATTCTGCTATTTCTTTTTTAGGAGAGATAAGAGATAATATAAAACGCTCAATATTTGTGAAGAAATTACCATTTGGAGACTATTTTGTTTCTGTTACTTTTTTGAGATAAGACCAATTTGATAGCAAATATTGGGTTATAGTAGAATCCAAGCACTTATTATTGAGTTTTGTTGGTTTTTTTTTGACAGAAAACACTGAAAGAATATCTCTCCAGCTGCATTTAGCGTTAACTTCAAATGCTCCATGGGTTCAGTGCCCCAGTCACCTAGAGCTTATGAACCAATGTCGACATATAAACATCCGTGTGGATCCACGTGGCCTGAGAGAAGGACTACATTATACGGAGGTATAGAAGTGCTCCTGTTCGAAGCAGGACTGTGTTCATGCAGTCTCTATCACCTATTTCAGGAAATAATGTTTAAAGAAATAAAAGCTGTTCTGTACAGACTACAAAACATTGCCCTCTTCTGCTTTATTGGCTGAATCCAGGGTTCAGCAGCAGTTACAGGGTGTTTTTTATAGCAGATACCTTTGAGACTTTGATAAACAGCTGCAATTATATTTTAATTTTTTGTTTTTAAAACCAAATGTGTTGTACAGATAGCCAGGGATAAAATACTGTTATTGAACATAGAGACCTTTCTCATCCCAAACTTCATACTAATGCTAAAATGCTTGCATTGCACTTGATTGTTTTAAGGATAAGCAGGTCTTTTCTAATACCAAGCTGCTAAGATGCTTAGCGTCGTTAGTCTTTTGTAGTACCAATAGGAACATTTTAGCAAAATCATGACAGTGCAGAACAAATTTCAAAGACAGTTGGATGTGAAAAGCCTGGTTAATTAGACTTTTTTTTTATGACACATAAACCTGAAACTGTATGTTTGGGGCAAATCGTGAGTTTGGAATTAGGTCTAGCTTTTGATATAGGGGCTATCACTTGTCAGTTGAAACCTCAAACAAAACATTAAATCTTCTTTCCTATTTCTAAGATTTTAGTGGTTGAAGTGACGGTCTCTGATAATTACAAATATTCATAGTTATATGCAACTAGTTTGAATATAATGGTATCTTTTACATTTGACTATAATCAAAACTGTATTTTATTTTTGTCAGGTGTGTGGATATGATATAGCTATGCCTAATGCAGGCCCTCTGTTCAGGGTTCCAATAACTGTTGTTATACCAACAAGGTCAGTAAACCCAGGTTTCATTTGCTTTTTCTAAGTTTAGTTAATTTGTTTTACCCAGTTTACCTGTGCTGCAGTACCCAAGTGCTGCATGCTAACGTGGATATGCCCTATAATAACTGTTCTCTTGGAGTTAAGACAGTGAGAAAAGTAAGGAGTATAGTGAAGCAGAGGAATAAGTTAGTTGGTTCTTTCTGCATTGGATATGACCTAGGGTCTCTACAGCAAATAACATCTATTTAAAAATATCTTGTAAAAAAATTTAGTTGATTGGCGTCTTGAATTTTCTTTTTTGATTTACAGAGTAGATGAATCATCAAGCTATGACCTTACATATAAGGATGTTCATTTTAAACCTGGTCAGATCCGAAGGCACTTTATTGATGTTCCACAGGGTGCTACATGGGCAGGTAAGAAAAATGGTCACACTGGGCAAACTTACCTTGAAATCTGTGTTGAAAGAATTTCAGCTTGAGTAAGAATTTGAGAATTTTGACTTAAGGCATAGAATAGTTATTTGAGTTTTAGCCCTTAGAGGAGTGACTTTAAATTGTCCTATGATTTCTGGTGTAGTGGGATCCTTACTCAGTCTGCTAGAAACTATCAAATACAATCTGAAGTGATTGCATGTTGTTGGAGGGATTTTCCTATGCATATATATATTTATATATGTATGAAACAGTATTTTTGCCAGAGGTTTGCTTTTTTGAGATGAAGGATGTATTAACGAAAGACAATATGATTTTTATTATGGCAAGTAGTTCATAATTCTGCAGTGAGCAGGAGGCTTGATTTCTGTGAGAGAAGGTCAAAGGCATTTTTATTTAATAGCCTTTCGTTTGTCTGAAGTTAGTGATAAAACTCTTAATTTGGAATTCAGTAGTGGTTTGTGCTGTAGTTGGTACCATCTGATTAATTTTCACCATTCAGTGAAGAGTCAGTTTTTATTTTTGCTCATCTTTTGAACTAAGTTGGTTTTCCTTAATCTGAAAAGGTCTGTGTAAGGTCTGATACGTAAGTATTATTCACATGTGGAACCACTTGGATACAGTGTAGCTTCCTAGGTGGCAAGTAACTTCTGAAACTAGAGTCTTTTTCTGGTGAATCTTTCCTTTCTTCCAGTTTTTTTTTTGTCTCTTGAAACTAAACTTTTTTTTCTTTATTCTAGAAGTGACAGTATGTTCATGTTCATCTGATGTGACTGCCAAGTTTGTTCTTCATGCTGTTCAGTTAGTGAAACAAAAAGCATATAGAAGTCATGAATTCTATAAATTTTCATCATTACCAGAAAAAGGATCAGTGACTGAAGCATTTCCAGTCTTAGTAAGTTACTTTGGGGTAGGGAATGGAGGCGGGAAAAAAAAAAAAATAGTGCAAACAAACTTCATTCACCTTAAAAAAATAAAAGAAATAAATTAGAAGTGTGTGGTTCCTTTTGGCTCCTCCAAATCTTATTTTCTTATTAAAACAGAGAGTGGTGGTTTCTTCTCTAATACTCATTTTCTAAGGTACACACATTTAAAATCATCTAGGGACTAACGGGTCTGCATAGCTTGAAGGGTAAAGAGGGGCATGTAATATATGAAAGCCAGAGCATTCCCAGCAGCGGGTACTTCTGACATTCTTTGTTTTGCTGGAATAATGAGATGTCCTGTTTTATTGGAGCTGTCCTGTCTCTTCTGGACAAGCCCAATGTAATTTGATTCTGTATAAACCCAGATTATATAACCAGATGTTTTTCAGCTCTATTCTTTTTTGTTTGTGTTTTGTTTGGGTGAGGGAAAGGTAGGGTGAATAGAAGGAAAAGATTGGAGCTTGTGCCTGAATGTTGGTTTTTGTTATCCAGGCTGGAAAAACCCTTGAATTCTGTGTGGCTCGGTGGTGGGCAAGCCTTAGTGATGTTAGCATCAATTACACCATTTCTTTCCATGGTGTGCTGTGTGCTTCTCCTCAGCTGAACATGGTAAGCTCCTCAGAGATCATATCTTGAATTGCTCTAATAGTCTTATGACATATCCCAGAATAAAAATAGCTTTTACTCCTGTTTGTATTTAGGAAGAATAAAGGCATGTTTATATGAAGTATGTTAATGTTTTCCATTAAATGTAGGTAAATTACATGTCAGTAAATGTGTTCGGATCTGTATTCAGACTTGGGTTGTGTTGACATATGCTGGTTTGAGACTCACAGTTCAGGATGGCTGAAGGCTGATGATATCAGTAGTGATATTCACCCTGTGCAGTGTG
>JAUBNY010000721.1:3386101-3407588 GCA_032275445.1 Crypturellus soui
CAGCCCTGTGCCACGTGCTCTAGGTGGCCCTGCGTGTGCAGGGGGGTTGGACTAGATGACCTCTAGAGGTCCCTTCCCACCTTAGACATTCTATGATGATTAGCTCACCAGAATTTTAATCAGCCATATTTTAGCCATCTTGAATAGCTTTTTTCCTAAAAGTGCTATGCCTGCTAACTCTAAATTATGTGGTAAAGCTAGCTGGCTGATTTAGGGAAGAGATGAGTAGAAAACTGATGGCACCTAGTCTTTCCTATAAATCCAGGAAAATAAGTATACCGAGGAACAGACTCTTCTTTGTCATGTGAATACTTTTCAGAAATCCTTACTGTCTGCAAGCATTTTACATTTTTGAGATGTTTGAATGAGCCTCTTATTTTTCCTGCCCAAGGAAATTTCTTCTGGTTGTTTCAGAAGAGACTTTTCAGAAAAAGACTTGGGAAGGGGGGATGGTGCAGAAGTTGATATCTTGATACTGTTTTGCCTCTTTCATGTTATTGGAAAAACTGGAATTCATTACTATGGGAAGAGAAATTCTTCCTTAATATAAAGGCAATGACAGTGTCCTTGTGGGATCGTCTGGTAGCTAAGGAATTGCAAGGACTTAAATAACTAATGCTGGTGATCACATATGGAGCAATGAAAATGATGCAGAAGCCTGAAGTCTGTCGTGCGGTCTTATGGTAGTTTAGTAAAATGCACGTGGACAGTTATTTCTCTTTAAGATTGATGCCTTTGGATAAGGGAATGGCTGCTGGAACCTATTGTGTTCGGTGCTTTTTCTGGTGTGATGCAGGAAGAGGCTACATTTCTACAGTTTTCAGTGGACAGTTTTGGAGAAGGAAAGGTGCCAAGATTTGACGTTCTCAAGATTCTAAGTTGTGGTGGTAGGGGTTATTATTTCAAGATTATGTTCAGAAGTTACTAATAACCTTTTTACTCACTATTTAAATAACTAAAACATCATGTACAAGATCTCATTGTATTTTATTATAGCACTAATTTGATTTATGGGAAATACATTCACGCATATATATAGATTTTAATTGTTGACATGAGGAATCAGATTACTGCATAAGTTGAGCAGGAAACACTAGTTTTGAGTGTTATAACAGACATTGCTATAAGGAGAATTTAGCTTTAAGAAATCTTTTCTCTGAAATAGCTTATATAAAATAATTGGGCATGTGCACTGAGTGTTTGTAGAGGGTCTTGTTGAAAAATTGCAAAATTGACCGCAAGGAACAACAGAAAATTGCCCTGCAGTTATATGCATTAGAAACAATGAGTGAAAACAAATGCTGGCTTAATTCTGAGTTTATATGTAAATTGGATTAGAAAGTGGGGTTTAGAGCATAGACTGAGATCAATTAAGTTTTTTATTCCAAATATAACTTTTTTTCATGCTGGGTAGCATACCATGAAGTTGAAGTTAAATTATAGTATTATTTCTGTACAGAATTTTCAAAAAAAAAAAAAACACTCTTATTCTGTCTACTTAATTTAAATACAAATACAAATGATGTTGGAAAGGGTGCAGCAGCAAACAGGGAAGCAATTGACTGGGTACACCAGCTAATCAGTAGACTTGTGGAAGAAATACTGTCTGAGTGGTAATGTACTTGTCTATCTTATGGCAGATTCAGCTTTATGCTACTGTTACCTTATCTTTTGAATTAAGTCGACTTTATTCACTTGTTTATTTCCAGACTTCAAAGCATAGGGTCTTTAACTGATTTTATTCCTTCACATCTTAATGAAATTTTTTACTTTTCTTAGATAAACATCTCTCTCTGATGCCGTAATGTACATCACATAAAATTATCTGAATACAAAAACGTCAAACTGGGATTTAGTTTTTCTTCTCTTTTACTGTAGTAATACTGTGTTTATACTTGAATCCTTACCTTACTATAAAAAGTTAAAGCAATTTCTGTATTTGTAACACTAATGCACTTCCTCTCAGAATCCTTATTCAGTGTCTTTATAGCTCAGAGTAGTTGACTGCCATGATTTAGCCTTTTTTTATAGCATCAGAGAAGTATGCTGTATTCTGCTCAGTGTGTGTGTCTTCCCACTTCCAGGATGTTCTTACTGTTCATTATCATCTGATACCATCACCATCAAAGAGTAAAAATGGCAGCAAGGAGAAAGAAAGAGAACCAGAGAAAGAAAAAGATGTAAAAGAAGAATTTGCTGAAGCTTTAAGAGACCTAAAGATACAATGGATGACCAAGTATGTCTGCTGTCATAATTGTACAACTCTGAAGTAATAGTACAAAAAAAAATTAATAGATGTCATTGTTTAGTGTTAGAACAAAAGTATGGAACACAAACTCTGGAATCTGTACTTTCATGTCATGTCTTCTAGGCTGGATACCACTGATGTGTTCAATGAGTTGAAAGAAGCCTTTCCTAATCATCTTCCATTGTATGTTGCAAGACTTCATCAGCTGGATTCTGAAAAGGTTATTTACCTTTTTAACACTAAAAGTTTGTCTGGTTACATCTGTTCAGCCTGAACAACTGAATCTGAATGTTTTTCCTTCATTTTTTTTCATAAATATTTTGTCTTGAAGTGACAAAAAATTAATAAGTAGATTGACAATGGTGTAGTTGGCTGCCTTCCTTACTAGCAGTGATTTTTTTTTTTTCCCGGAGAGTATTTGGAGGGGAAAAAAGAAAAAGTATTTCTGCATTTGGTATGTGTGCATATTGTTCACTCCTTTTTCAGTTGAGCATGTGCTGTGAACTTCCTTAGTGCTTTAGCCTGCAGCAGTACTGTTCAAAGTGGGGATACCCAAGGCACGCGCATGTCCTGTCCTGCTCCTCTACTGGTAACTGCTTGCAGCATAATTGCTTGGACAGCTGAGGGCAGTAACTCCTTCAGCTGGCACAGCTCAATACACCATCTGTCACTGTCCTCAAAAATGAGCATCATGAACCATTAAAACCAGCATATATCTCTGTGTGGGGGGTGTTTTTTTTTTTTTTTTTTTTTTTTTTTTTTTTTTTAAACTGGAGGATAAACAACTTCATGTGTATGTCAGTACTTTGATTTTTTTTTTTCTACGTTTGATTCTTTCTTGATTCTTTTGCATTCATTTCTGAAAAAAGTGACCGCTACCAGTGTTTCTAAAGATAAATTCATCCTGAGGTATTTTTTGTAAAATCTTTTTTTTGCATATTAACTCCTCATTTACAGTAAAACTCACTAGAGATGTGTGAAATATTGATAATGCAGAGTTCTAATCAGTTGTTTCCTATCAAAAGTTGGAGAAAGTGAAGAATAGGGCATGTTGAATTACCTTGTGTTGTTTCTGACTACTTTTGCAGTTTTCCCAGTATAATTTAGTGTAGTGATTTTTTTTCTATTGATAAAACTTTTTTCTCTTCTCTCCTTTTGTAGGAACGAATGAAAAGACTTGAGGAAATTGTTGAAGCTGCAAATACTGTAATATCTCATATTGATCAGACAGCGTTAGCGGTTTATTTTGCTATGAAGACAGATCCCAGACCTGATGCAACTACTATAAAAAAGTACCTACCCAGTAAATATTTTTTCTTGCATCCTATTTCTGTAATCTATATATTTTATCTGGGTTTATAAAAATTTAAATGACTATATCTTTCTGTATAACTGGTTATTTTGGGCACAGGCAGTTTCAAACTTGGTTACAGGACCATTTAGTTCTATTATGTATCTAGAATACAGGAACACAGAAAATTGTAAACCTTCTGGTGCTTTTTTCCCTTACTTGCTTAAAAACACCAAACAAAGTTAACAAGGATGACTTCAGAATTTAAATATGTGAGCAAAGTGGGATATTACGTTTGTGTCTGACTTGATATTAAGTCAGAGGGATTGCTAAAACTAAATATAAAGCTGTTTGTTCAGATTGCTACGTGCATCTTCAAAATATTTTGTAACACTTTTAATATTGACTTAAAGATAAAATTGGCAGCTGTCTTAAACCCTTTTTCAAGCAGTTACTTTTATTTATGAAAGACATGGTGACCATGCTTATATTTTAGAGTATTTTTCATATTCTTCCTCCCTCCAACCCTGGTTCAAGATACTTCCTCTGAAGTATCATCTTTAGAGCAATATATTTTGGTATTTGGAAGGTGATGACCTAGTCTGGAGAATAACTTCTGGACTTTGCAGTATTCGATGTTATACTGTTTTAGTCGCAAAAACAACAGAAAGAAAACAGATTAGGCACATAGAAGGGGAAATAGACACTGGTTGATTATATTAGATAAAATACTAGATTACAGTTGTATAACTAGTCTGTTCTAGCTATTCAGAATATTCCTCTGCTTTTCAGTTAGTGGTTTAAAAGTAAAACTGTCACCTAATAAATTTCATTCTAAACATTTCTCAGTAAGTTGACTCATTAGATCATGTGGTTGAATTTAATATCTGAAATTGAACACCAAATTCAATGTGGTATAACTGCATGCATTTCCTTTGAAGTCAGCAAAATTGTATCTGCTTATGTTATTGCTGAATTTGACTCTGTAATGCCAGGAACTATAAAGCTGTATTGCTAGATGATGGCCTGTTTGGTTTTAGAATCTTGAGTTGCCCTTTCCTTAAGATAATAAAGACATTTCAGACTTCTGAGAATCACTTATGTAATTATAGCTTCTGCAGTTGGTTCTTTACAATTAGTTTAAGCAATTATAAATAACTTTGTTCTGAAAATTATGTTCATGGGCTTATTTTCATTGCGTGTGCTAACTACTGCTACCATTTTAATTAAAACTCAGTAAAGCAAAGTAAAACAGAATTCTCTCCTTATTGATGTGTCTGCAATAGGACCTTAATTTTCATGCCTTTTTTTTTTTTTTTTTTTTTCTTCCTTCTTTCCACCTCCCGCTTCCAGTGAAATGGAAAAACAGAAGACCACTTTAGTGGATGCTCTTTGTAGAAAAGGAAGTGCACTGGCTGACCAGCTGCTGCACCTGCAGGCCCAAGACGGGGCTGCTTCCAGTGACACAGAAGGGAAAGATGGGGATGAGACCTGCTCGGAGGCGCTGACGGAGACGTTCTGGGAAACAACAAAATGGACTGATCTTTTTGACAGCAAGGTAAGAAAGTTGATTGGTATTTGCTCTTGTCTTTTGCATGGTGGGTTTTTTGATGGTCTCTCCCAGAATTATGCACCACCCTCGTGTGCACTGCCTCACATCCCTCCCTCTACTCTTTCATGCTCTCCCCATATGTCGTGCTTCCTTAATGACCTTTCTCCACAGAGGTCTTACCAAACCTGTGGTAAACCCATCTCTGTGCATGTGAATGTAGAGGTAAAGGGAAGGGTATAGAACAGTACCAGACTTCTGTGGAAAAGCTGCTTGCTTTATTGAATTGCTTCTTTCTGTACCTTTCAGGGAATGTTTTTGATTAACCTCTGCGCTGTTCTTGCTGCACACAGAAATGTGCAGCATCCCCACTCTGTTCAGTCCTGCATTCTGTAGCCTCTTCTACACTATGGACAAGAGAAGTTTTGTGTTTTGCTGTCAGTAATGTCTGTAGAGGTAAAGGAAGAAATACTTGGCAATAACTGCAATTATAAATTTATTAGCATAGAGTTCCCTGTTATTTCAAGGTTATGACTGCCTCATTCATGATGAATGACTTTTTTTTGTCTGCCATAACTTTCTGATTTACATTTTCTTACTTTACTTGATTAACTGTAGAGTTATTTTATGTTAGTAGCGGTTATGCTTAACACTGCATATAGTTCCATTTTTAGTGGAAGACAAAGTGACCAATGTGTGTGTTTATTTCAGTTAAATTGCCAAAGTACTTCAAACTCTTACAAAATTAAAAATGACTTAATTTTCTTGATAATATTCTTTCTGGTAAGAACTGGTTCTTTAGCTGGAGGCCTGACCCAGGAGTAATGGTGGTTGCTACCCTCCTTGTTTCTTTTAATGTATATAATCTTGTACACGTATGTTTTGAGTGTTCCTCTTTCAATCTAAAACTGCCTATAGTATCCTGTGTAGTAGGTTTTGTGCTCTAATCAGATAATGTGACATATTCCTTTTATATCTATCTGTAAATACAATATTGTGGTCCAGTAGAGTGTTTATGCAGTGTTTCACCTTATTTTTAAGGCTGATAGAAATGTGTGTGGTGGAAAAGCTGCCAGTATAGACATCCTGTATGAGATTTATCATCCTTTCTTACGTCTGTCTTAAGAGTGCCAGGAATCACTGTTTCTTATGCTAAGTGCTGTGGGGCTGGAATGAATAACTTGTTTGAATCAAACAGGTTCATGGGTTCTAATGTCGCTCTTTGATGACCTTAACTATAGATTTCTCTAGGAATGGGTTCAAGTTCTGCACTGAAAATGGATGCTTCTGTACTGGGAAACTGCTTCATAACCTTACAGGACTTATTGGCCTTTTAATGCTATTTACCAAGAAAATAACTTCCATCCTGTTCATGCCAGGTGTTTGTCTACCTTTTTCTCTTGGGATTTTTCTTCTTAATGAGGGGTATATGTTATTAATCAAATTAAGAGATAAACAGATTGAGAATGCTTTCTGCCAAAGAATGTTCTAGAGCATTTTTGTTTGTTTTTGTAAGCTGGGGGCTCCTGAAACTAGAGCCATTCTTTATATTGCTGCATCCTCATGATCCCTGAGGTATGTTTTCATTCTCTTTCTGCAACCTGTCTGGCCTCTGCCCATTCGTGGCTTCACATTTACTCTCCTGGCCCATGTACAGATTTTCATCCTGTGGTTTCTTGTTGCCGCGTTGTCCTATGTTGATACATTTGCAATTGTATCGCTGGGTTCGTATGGGCCACTAAACTGCTACAGGGACTGGAGTCTCTCAGGAACAAGGAGAGACTGAGAGACCTGGGTCCATCCGGCCTGCGGAAGAGAAGGCTCGAGGGAATCAGAGTGCTGGGGTGTTTAAATATCTGGTGGGGAAGTACAGAAGATGGATCCACAGACTCTTCTTAGTGGTGTCCAGGGACAGGCCATGGGCACACACTGAAATGGGAAGTTCTATCTGAAAATGAGGAAACACATTTTTACTGTAAAACAGTGGAACAGGTTGCCCAGAGAGTGAGTCCCGAGAACCTTCCTAGGCTCTGGCCTGAGCAGCCTGCTGTAGGCAGCCCCACTGTGAGCGGGGCCGTTGCACTGGGCCACCCCAGAAGTCCCTTCCGAGCCCGACCCTGCTGCTTAGCAAGGAACCCGTGTGGAGCTCAGCCTCATGCTCTTCCTTGTGCTCCCTGTGCAGGTAGTGAGCGCAGAGCCAGGTCAGAGAGCCTGGAGCAACCGTTTTGCTGAATAAAATAAAATATAACAGCTTCATGAGGGTGACGGTCACGTGATGAGTGTTCCCTCTCACCTACCCGGAGTTCAGTAACTCCCCAGCACCTATATGTAGGTTGAAATGGAAGTAGGAGTAGAAAGCTGCTTTTTAAAATAGTCCTGTGACTATTGGTGCCGAGCTTTTCTTCCCATTTGACATCTAAGCTCTCCCATGCTGGAAGCTCTTTGGAAACAGAATTGTGCTTTGAACTAAAATGATGTTGTATAAAGAAAGAGTTGCCTGGTAAACAGATTTAGTGAATTCCCCTGGCTCTAGTCCAGTTCTTCATTATTTCCTAGAAGTTTCACGTATTTTATTTGTTATTTCTTTTCAATTACTGTATGGATGTCAGGTCTATCTAGCAGTTTCCTTTGCAAGAAGCTGTATTTAGCAGTTCCACAGTTCAGATCAGGTGTTTCAAGTGTTACATTATGATTTTCGGGCAGTGACAAGCTGTTTGTGTGCAGTTAGTGTCACGAGCTTACATATAGGATAATGATGATCTGACTGTGCCTTATTGTAGCTTTAAAGAGGGTCACTGAAGTGGCCAAGACTACAATGTGCTTTAACACAGAAAATTACTGGGGGAAAAAAAATACAATTATATGCCTGCTCTGTTTGCTGTATGATGTGAGAATAGTGATACATGTGTCTCATGGGCTGTTTTTCTCAAAAAAAAAAAAAAGAAATATTTTGCAGTTTCTTCATTCCTGCACCTCTTCCATACTGCATCTTGTGTTCAAGCATAACCATGGCTGTCTGGTTGATACTCCCACATTCTTTTTTTAAAAATGTTTGACAAATTTTGTAAGTGGATTTGTGCCTAAAATTCTGTCTAAGTGGACATTAGTGTTTTCTGGCCTAGAGAGAGACTGCTAGGACACTTTAAATAGCTGGTCTTACCCTTCATAACTTCATCTGGCTTGTTGGAAGCAACAGTTCTTGAAATCTCCAGGCCAGTGTTTTCGAGGTCTGTTAAAGGAAAAAATCGAAGCTTTGGACTCATAGGGGGAGCCTTGTTCTTCAGGTGATTGGGTTCCTTCAGCAGGAATCTTAATGAATAGCGTTGAGCATCTAATTTTGTAAATACATTTAAAGCTTCTAAGCAGATTATGTCTGAGCAGCAGCCAAGCAGCCCTTACCTTGCTGAGGTAAGGGAATGAGCATTCGTGCTGTTGTTAATGTTGTTTTTTAGCGCAGATGCATTGTGCTTGGCCAAAGAACCAATTTGGTAAAACGCAAAAAAAAAAAAAAAAAAAAGTGCTCTAATAGAGCTCTGGGTGATGATACAGTGGGCTGTGGAGTAGTGATGCGGAGCGGGGAATCGAGCAGGCTGCCTGAGTACCCTTCTACGCGAGCCCCCGAGCGGCAGGGAGGGCCACGGTCCACGCTGAGGCCGGCGGGAGCCCGGCTCGTGCGAGCGCCGCCTCGTGGGGGAGCGACGAGAGGGAGCTCGAGGAGAGGGTCCTGCCGGCAGCTTAACCACACACGCGGCCTCGGGAAAAAACGTTACTGCGGGCGATCTTACTCTTAAGCGTCCTACAGATAGAAGTTTGTCAGTAACGGTAGCTAAAAAAAAATTGAATTTTTGGAAGCAGAGATTGTGTTTTATTCCATGCTTTTTCTCATGATGCATCAGGAAATCTGTCCCCTCTCTACCTTTGCTCACCCTCTAGTAGACCCAACAGTGTCCCATGTTTCACTGTCTGCTGCAGTCATGTTACCTGTTTTGCCACAGGACACTTCTCGAGGTGCTTTGGATTGCTCTTTTCCACTGAAGTACGTAGGGAAGTTGGTAACGGCCCTCACAGAAAGTGCATCTATTCACAGTCCAGCTCGTATGTTTAAATCACGTGTCTCTAAAGGTTTGTTTTAAAGGATATATTTATTTTTTTTAACCTCTGAGCCTTGAGGTGGCTTAAATTGAGGTTGCAAAAATGCAAAAAGCTGCATTTAAAAATAAGTAAACAAATAAAAGATCCAGATCTTCCCCTACTGTCGTTAGCCTGGAAAGTTTTCATGTTACTGTTCATGCTGTGTCAGATGCAGCTGTCAAATTCGGTCTATTCCAGCTGATCATATTCAGTCACTGCCAAAAACTGCAAGATATTTGATTCCCTAAACTCCCTTTCCTCTATTGAATGAATCCTCTCTCTTTTTTTCTTTTTTCTCCTCCCCCCCCCCCGCCGCCGCCTTTAGGAATATTGCTCTATATAAACTAGTAGATAGAGGAGAGAGGCAATGAATATAGTTAAGAAACTTTGGTTTATTGCCATACATATCTATGAACCTGAAGAAATTCTCGTATTGGTAATTACAATAAAAGGTCCTTACCCAGTGACTTTATAAATTGTACAACGTAAATTATTATTTTAGTTATCTGTAAATAAGGATACATTTTAAGCAGCCATTCAAATGATGATGTAACGATTACACAAGTTTGTTCTCCTTTATATAAAGATCCTCTTGACTAGAATGCTGGAAATGTTCTGTTGGATCAGTTGGATTAGTGTTGCTGGGTAAATGATTTTTAAAGTGTTTTCAGACTTCAAAATATTTTAATTTTGTAGAAATCTTAAGGTATATCATTTAAGTACTTAACCATCATAACTGAGGAGTCTACATAATCTGTTTATCAGTGTTGTCAGAGGGATGGCTGAGTAGCAGATGGATATCCTACCAAAGTTGTGATATGGCTCTTGATATAGTTATTTTTACAGGTCTTTAGTGGGAAATTCACCTCTAACAGCACTTACCTAGTGTCCTATAAAGAAGTATTGATTGTTTTTTTTCTTAATACCTTTTACTTACAGAACTTTGGCCAACTTATAGTTGGTTCATTTATTGAAGTTAGGAACTATTATCATGTACTTAGAATAAATTTCAGTTAATTCTTTCATCTATCAACTGCTTTTAGATGACACAGGTTGTTTATCTGCTTTTGTTAAGTAATTGGAACAGCAGCTGGTTCTGTTGAATCTTAACAGAACTCCAGATCACTACTTGTTTATAAGTATCAAGGAATCATCATCTTCAGTGATGTTGTAAAGCTTGCAATGTTTTAATTATAAGGCGTAATTTTACCAGTATGTACTCAAATTAAAGTATAATGTTATCTAAACCCTTTCTTTGCTTGTAAACTTGTTCTGGTCTTAAAGCATCTCATTCGTTAGTTCTGGGAACTAATGAACTTTTAATGAACTAAAATAAACTTTAGTAATTAATGAACTAATAGTAGTTAATGAACTAATGAACTTTTAGTAGTTTTACTTAACATGTATACAGCTGATAGCTTTTCCAACACTAAAACAGAAATTATCATATTATAAACTCATTAAACGTTGAATCAGCCTCTCTGGTCTGGCAGATTTTTTTGTTTTTCCTCTTTTAGAAGTACCCGTTTTTTTTTACTTAGCCAGAGCAAGGGTGTTTCGTAAAATGCTTTGTTTTTTTGCTACAAAAACTCTAGGGAGCCCTGTTACGAAAGACTTGGTGTCAAGTGGCTTTCCTGCTGCCCTTATCACTGATGTTCTGTAGCCATTCAAAACTTGCAGGGTCAGGTAAGAGCTTTCTTCATAGAGCAGTGGCATTACTTCTGGCTAGCCTCCCGTATGTTGTATATGCTGAGAGCTCCAGTACATCTTTCATTTAATTTTTGTTTTGTTTTTGTGATTCTGTCATCTTTTACCAAAGGGATCATTTTAAGTTTAGTTTAACCAACTAAATCTGCTAATGGATCCACTGAGCAGTTGGTCAAAAGTGTTTGCTAATGGTTTTGTGTTGTGTTTTTTTTGTTCGTCTTTCTCGGAGAATATCCAAAATACTTGGATTGAGTGCAGCATGCAGAATATTTTTCCAATAGCAATATTTGGAAAATCTGTATGTGGATGGTGCTGTATGCTCATTGTTGCATATATATGAGTGTGCTTAAACTAGCAAAATTCAGTATTCTAGCAGTTTAAGTAAATACTTCAACAGAACAAAGTAAGTACTTGAAGACAGAGTGAGAATGGGCGGAGTGATTGGACTGTATTTCAGAGGACTGAAAATTACATCTTTCATTTTTTTGCAGCATCGGGTTCTTAGATTTCTTAATGTTTATATGATTACAAAATGCTTACAATTAATGCAAAATACTTATTTCTGGTTATCTTTGGGATGCTTTTTGTTGGCTTTGACTAGTGGGGTGTTTTAACTGGGTGTTGTTAAAGATTTTTTTTTATTGTTAATTTTTATTGGAGGAGTCAGAAGGAAAAAAATTGTACTGAGAGGAAATAAATAGCAAACTAATGCCAGGTTTCATAAAAGCTTGGCCAACAGAAACATTGTGGGCCTTTTTGCCATATTTCATTATTTTTGCTGACATGCATCACTCTTCAATTAATGCTTTTTGTGGTTGTATAAAAGACAACTATATGAAACAATGCTTTGAGCTCTTAAGTGCTCAAAGTGCACTAATACTTAATGCTTTTAACTGGTGAAGTAGCATGAAGTATCTCATAATACCTTGAACACTGGCAGTCTTCATTTGTTTTATTTTATATTATCACTTACATTGCATACAAAAAAGTAGACATTCATTTCTGCATGTTATAGCACTGACCTATGTGGTGTCTTTTAACTAATATTATCAAGAGGAAGCTTTTTTTAGGATCTGTTCTTAATGAGTTATCAGGACTAAGAAAGTGATCAAACATGAGACTTGTCTTCATGCTTACCTGACTTCATTGCTTGTTTATAATTATGTGCATATCTGTGTATGTGTGTCTGTATGTATAATCGTTCACTATGTATTTTCACATTCATTTCTGCGGTAAGTTTGTGATTTCTTGTGAATCAAACCTTACAGCTGAGTCTTTAATTTTGTGAGCTAAAGGTATAACTGCCTGCTTTCTGATTTTTAAATACCAAACTAACTTCTAGAGGATAAAGTTCAAGGAAGCTAGAAATATGAATAATGCAATATTTGAATGGGGCCATGTCCATTATGTAAGATGTTCTGAAGTCAATAGATTTGTGAAGTCAGAAATAGGCTTTGGGGTGTTCATGTTTATAGCTGCTACTGAGTCATTTGTTTTACTACAGAAATATCCTGCAAGTGAACTTGTATAAATATTTTGCTTTGTTTAAATTACTTCTGCTACCTAAACAGACTTTGTTTCTGGTTAAGTCTTATAAGATTCAAATATTTTAAAGTCTGATTTGTTCTTGTTTATACCCTCTAGGTTTTGACCTTTGCCTATAAGCATGCGTTGGTAAACAAAATGTATGGGAGAGGCCTCAAGTTTGCAACAAAACTTGCCGAAGAGAAGCCAACGAAGGACAACTTGAAAAACTGCATTCAGGTAAGGTTAAGTTGTTCAAGTGAAAGACTGGAGATTAGGTAGGACTCTACTGTTTGCCTTTCAGGGTTAAGTATATCAATGATCTCCAGTCTGTTGTCTTTCTGATGATAGTTTTCTTAAAGACAGCGATATCGGTATGTTGTTCATTAGGATGCTTTGGATTAAGAGAATAAGACTTAAAGAAAGCTTCTAAGGTTTTTTATGCTTGCTTTTTCCTCAGCTCATGAAGCTACTTGGATGGACTCACTGTGCAACTTTCACTGAAAACTGGCTTCCTGTCATGTATCCACCTGATTATTGTGTATTCTAGAAAACCAACAGTTGTAAACTTTACAGTGATTTTATATGGGCAGGATATGAAAAGCTAAGTTTGACTTTTTATTGGAACGCATGTTTTCATTACTGAATGCTGATTATTAAATTGTGTGTATTTATCGGTAAAGGCACCTGGGTACAGCTTAATACCTGTTAACTCCTGACATCAGGGAGTTTCCTTAGTGTGCATCCCATTGCTGGCAATGGATGTGCCAGAACTGCCAACACCAAGGATTTGAGATTAGGTTGAGAAGGCTTATTGCATGCAAGTTAGGTTCTTAACTGTTAATTTTAACTGTAAACCTGTAAAAGCTCTGTATTTTTTACAGTAAACAATTTTAACATGTTTAATCTTAATTTCATTTTCAATTGTATGAAGGCCTTAAAGCTACATCAAACGTAGCTAAAATCTTATTTATTAGAGTGTAGTAATGGGACATCATTACCTGAATTGTTTGCAGCAGTTTACATTTTTTTTTTTTTTTTTTATTAAGAAAAATTCAACCTCTCAAATGGTCACAATGTGTAACTCAATTACTGATGCATAGGTGCTCTTGTATATCTTCATTTTGGAGTGATTTCAGGCAAACTCAATCTGTGTGAAGTTGTGTATCAGGACATGCTGATACGTGTATAAAAGTGCCAGACAGTTAAATTCTAATCAGGTATTGTAAAGCTATACATATATGTTTAATAATGTTTAAAATGTAAAACACGGCAGAATAAATGTGCAAAACTGAAGATCAAAAAACACCATGTGCACTCTGATACTTAAAAAAATTTTATAATTAATAAAAACAAATAATAAAGGTGAAAATTGTCTCGGTTTCTCCAAGAGTACGTGACACCCGTTGAAAGAAAATGCCTTACAAACATGAGAAGCTTCGATGCTTTCTGATAATATCTTGTCACCAATTGTCTCTACTAACATTGTCCCTTCAGTAACATGAAATGGGTCTGTTTGAACACATTACATGTACGAACTTAAGGTATTGATATATCACTTGTCTTGCCCTTTCCATATTTTAGTGGAAAAGCGATAAAACTGTACAGACATGAATGCACTATAATTGCATTGTAATGCTATAAAACATTCCGAACTGCAATATGCTGCCAGTAACTTAAAATGAGCAGTTGTTTTCACTTCAGTTCTTTCTCATTGTGGCCTTGAGCAGCTTGACATTTGATTCTGGAAATTCTGCTAGAAGGGTTGTGTCGAATATGCTGGTAACCTTTTCCAAAAACTCGTAGTCTGTACTGAATCTGAACTTATTTGCCCATAATAAGACTGTTCCTGGCTGACAGAAATACTCCATTGTTGCTAGCAGGGCTTCCAGGGCTGCGTGGTGGTACACGACGTCGCTTGCCAGGATGAAATCGTAACGGTGAGTTGATACAGGAAAGTCTTCGCTCAGGCCTTCTCCCCATACCAGTTTTCTCACTTCAGGTTTGTGCCTAGTGATGTCTCTTGTGTTTTTTGAGATATTAAATGAGAGATTTTCAAGAACTTCAGGCAAATCAGTAGCTGTAACATAAGCACCTGAAGAAAATATGGACTTGTTTTAATTCATAGGTATGTATAGACATAGGAATATGCACACATATAACTTCCTGACGCTTCTTTCCCCCCAGTTAATAAGGGTGGCTGCTTTCTTAACAGAATTTACTTTTTAAAATGAGACTTGCTTTATAATAAAAGTCAAACCAAGTCTTAATTACAACTGTTCCTTCATTGTGTTAAAATGACAATAGCAGATCTAGTTCATCTTCCACAAAAAAAATCCAAAGGGAGTTGGAATTTACTAACCCAAGATGCAGGCCACAATAGAAACCAAGCCTGTTCCAGCACCAATTTCCAAAACTTTTTTGTCTTTGAGGTTGAATCGTTCTTGATTTGATTCCAGATACTGAGATAAAGCCAGTGCCTGAAAAGTTAACACATACCCAAAAAGGTATCAATTAGGTAAGTTGCACAAAAATTCCTGTGTGTCTGTGTGTTTATATATACAGTGAAAAACACTGAGAGCTGTAACATGTGACCAGCATATGGGAAGAAAAAATGTCCTTTGAGGAGGGTGGGTTTTTTTTTTTTTTATTAAACGTAACTTTTATTTTCTAGATTGGTGGGACAGGGGTTTTCCTACTCTTGTCTATACACTTCTTGATTCCTCTGATAAACTAACTGTATTTGGATATGTACATGGTCAACACAACAAATGAGCAAAAAGCAAAAAGCAGTGTTGTGACTTATTACTCTTTTTTATTAAATTTATTCATTATTATTATTATCAGGGTTTTTTTCTTTTTGAAACTGATTTTGGCAGGGGATGTTAATACATTTGAAAGGAAAATGTTAAATTGATATTTACTGAGATATTAAGGTAGTCAACACTACCTGTCTGTCGGTATTAGAATACACTTAACATATTTTTACCACAATGTTAAGGGAACAGGAGAAGTTCTTACAAGTTCTTTCTAAAGAACTTATCAGTAGAACATAAATCAGCTGTTCATAAATGATGTAAACAGTTGCTGAAGAAAATAAATTCCTGTTTTTGCTTCTCAAGAGTTGTAGTACTGTTACTGCTTTAACTCTTGGGCTTTGCACTGAGCACCTGCTCTAAGAAAGCTGACAACTAATGAATCACCAGTCCAATTGTGCACCCCCGAGGTTTTCTTGGAAACATTTACTGTCCACATTCTGGCACCTGATTAGTTTGAGAACTGATGATCTGACACTTCAAAATAAAATACCGTTTCACCACTCGTACACCTTTTATTTACTGTTTTGAAAGAGTTGCAATTTTCTGTGACTTTTTTTTTTTCCCCCCCAGTAAATATTCTGGATCTGAGAGTCTGAAATGCCAGTGTAAATATTCTGGATCTTAAATCTGAAATGGCAATTTTTATATCTTCTATCATTTGAGCTTCTCTTCCCTCAGAGGTGTGTTTTGAGTCCACATAAAATTCTTCTTACAACTTCTTACAAGTTTGTTTGCAAGTACAGCTTTCTATATCAAGACTTTAAAATAGTTAATATGTTTATATTGAGGAACTCGCATCTCTTTTTGTTGTCCTATGTCCAACTTCAGACATGTAAATTCTCAGTACTGAATTGCCTGTTCAGAAGTGTCCATCTTGCATAAAGAGACCCCAGGTCTTAGCTTAAATGCATAGTTCAGAAGCCTGAAAAATCCTTACTTTATGGAAATAGTGTTGGATTTTTGTTTGTGTTTTTTTTGGTCTTGGACATTTAGCAAGATTTATCCACTAACAAACTGATTATGGATCCCCTAGGGTTACAAAGCTGTCCTTATTCTGCTGCTTTCATATGGAAACTGTATGGAATAACTATGGAATAAAACCATAAAACATTGTGTAAGTATCTTACAAACCTAAGATTTGTTTTGGGGTGTACACAGTTTCATACAACAGGGAAAGTAATCCCAATAACATGTTTTTCACATGGCAAAATACCTAAGACAAGTGGTTGAACACAAAATAAAGCTGGATACTTCCTGATCTTTCCTTTCTTACCATTTTTAATTCAAATTACATGTTCCGCAGCTAGCAAGTTTGTTTGTTTTGGGGGGAGTAGGTCTTTAAGTGGAAAGGGGCACATGATTTTTAAAAGAATTTACATCTTGCTCACTGTAATATCCTAGACTTCTTTTGGCAGAAATGTCAAATTAGCATCAGTCAGCACTTTCTGTCAAAGTTCTTCACAAGTTCTTTCTGCATAGAGAAACCTTAGAAGTATTATCTAAAAAAAACTTACAAATTATGTGTACACCATAGTCAGGATTTATTCTTGTATTGCATTAACTTTCTACGTGCCTTATCAAATACTTACACCCGGCCACACCACGGCTCCAAAGTGCTCTATCGATTCTTGAATGACGATTTGGTGGCCCACGTAAGTGTAGTGTTCCTTATCAAAGTAGTGGGAAATTTTGGGAACCCAGTTCTGTAGTATTTTAAGAGTCACTGGTGAATCTGTGAGAGAAAAGATTAAATCAGTTTTATATGCGTAGACATGTATGTTTCATTATGCAACTTGTTAGAACGCTGATGCATATTTCTCTGTAATTCACGAAGATAGTGTGCATGCATCTCTATAATCCACAACCACATATAGGAAGGGCTGCTGGAAAATCTTGCCAGGTTGCTGGCCTCAAGGTGAGTTGCTGTTCAAGGTGGTCAGTGTGGCCTGGGGAGCCGGAGGAGCCGTGGTCCTTTCCTGACCTACTGAACACTTACATGGACCGTCTGCAGGTGGAAGTAAGCCCTGGGGAAGGACCTACGCATTCAAATCTATATCTCTCCTAGTAGGTCTTTCAGACACAAAGGATTTTAGTTTAGGATATGCCATAGTTTATGCTATGCTATGGCATACCGTGGGTGTACAATAGTTCTCAGTTGTGAGAAGCTTAATCCTGCTGAAAATTTTGGGTTGCCCTATCTGTATTTTGAATTTATAACTGAAGGTCAGGATTTGCAAATTATGATCAGTATGGTATCTAACTGTAGCTCCTTACGAACTCTGAAGTGTAACTGCAGCATCGTGGGCAGAACAGCAACCGGTACTAACCCCGTGCAAACGTCCTGGGACCTCCGAACTGCAGGTAGTCCTGAAACTCTTCAGCACTATCCTCCTCAAAACAACTGACGCTTCAACTTGTGCAATGTGTCAGTATGTCAAAATATTAGGGAGTTTAGCTCTAGCTCGCATGGATTTTAATTGATGCTGACCTAGGATCATGGGTAGGAGTCCGAGCAGCTTAGCTTGTGCTGATATTTGTAGTGCTACAACTTCAGCAGTGCCAGCCCAGTCGTTGCAGACTGTAGCCATGTCTATGAGTGTAACTGGGAAATAATCCTTAGATGCTGCATAAAAAAAATCTCTTTAAAAGTAGTCTTAACTATGAAGATGGGGGGGTACTTAATCCAATCAATAAAAACATATGAAGAAATGGTGAAAAAATGGATTTCACCATAAGGAAAAATTAAGATTGATACAAGTATGAAAGATAACATGACGTAGTAATTGCAATATTTAAACTCGATTAAACCTGAGTTGGATTCTGCTGTTGATGATGCATGTTCAGAGCCATGAGTGCAGTTTTCAGGGTCATATTGGTCTTCACAGGTTTCTTCCTCCTCCGTCTGGCGGTCTGTTACTCCTTCAGTTTGGTTGGGGAAGGGTGACTGCTGCGTGGAGATCATAGCAAGAGGGCTGAAATGGAAGGCGGGGGGGAAAAAGTTGATGAAGTAAATGCTTGAGGACAGTTGATTTGTGTAAGATGTGATTATAAGAAGGGAAATAGTGATAACTTTTGGGGCTTTTTTTCTCTCTTTTTTTTTTTCTTTTTAGATTGATAGCTTAAAAGAATAGAAAGCAGTCATAAGAGGTAGCCTCCCTAATCCTATGGAAACGATTGCAGCTACTTTCTCATTTATTTAAACTTCTAATTGTATTGCTGCATTTCCCCAGCTACGTGCACAGTACAGACTTACCCCGATATCACTAAATCAATCTGAAAACCATCACGGGACTGAAGTAGCCGCTGAAAACTATTTGTCTCTTTCTAGGTGGGTTTTGTTTTGTTTGTTTTTGTCTGGATAAACAACCATTTTTCCAAAACAGCCTCAGGACTCAGCTTTCCAGCAGTAAAGCGAGGTAACTGTCTGCAGCCAATGTTTTCTGTGGGTTGGCTGGTTGGTTGTCTGTTTTTTCCTTTTCTGAAGGTAACGATTCCAGCCGTAGCGATTCCGTGCTGGAGCCGATGGGGCTGCGCGCTCGGGTCGCGTCGCTGCTCTCCTGGGGAGATTTGGCGCAGCCCCAGCGGCTAAGCGGTGCCTGGAGGTAGTTTTTTAAAGAGCTTAGTAACTGCTGACTTGTGTGGGTGATTTATTTGCACGCGTGATATCGACACTGTTGCAGTTCTGCTGATACCTGATATATTCCTTATTGCTGCTCTGTTTATTGGCAAGGGCCGGGCTTGCGCCCTAACTCGTACCGCGTGGTGAGCGGCACAGTCGCTTTGCGCTCTCTCTTTCAAAGTTAAGTTTTAAAGTAAACTGATTGTGGTAGTTTTTTTCACCCCCTTCAAAGGATCTCTCTCTAGCTATTACACTTTCTGTATAGTTCAAGGAGTGATGAAGATAGAGACTGAACATAATGTCACAGCTACAGTATTTCCTGGCACATGAATGAATGCATATCTCTCTTTCCTGCTTGTGAAGAGTCCTGCCTTCTTAAAAGCAAAGTATTTTCCATGTAAATCTCATTTTCAAAAATATCCTCTGACTTCTCAGCTGCAGTGCTACTTTTTCATGCCCGAAGCTAGAACTGCAGCCTGCCCTTGTTTTAATTATTTAGGAAATCTGTGGGGAAAAAGATATTAACTTTTGTTTGTACTTAACAAAGTGCATAATCGGAAGAAAGAAATCTGCAAGAAGTAGTGATTTTTACAGCCAGAGGCAGAAAATAAATAAATAAATACTCGAGGACTCAGTCTGCTGAAAATTTTGTTTATGCGAAGAACTACATTTTCAAAGGCTTTTTTGCTGTGGCAAAAAAGCCTCATCTTGAAAAAAGAGAGCAGACTGAAGCTTCACACTCTGCAGTACTGTAGAAACTAGGAAGGCTTGTTCAATTATTAAACCATTAAATTTGTCAGGATTAGTGATGAGTGATCCTGTCTTCCTTTCATGTTTAAATTAGTTACAACTGCGTGCAGCAGTGAGCACCACGAAATATCTTAGAGAACACCTTTAGTAAATACAAATTTGTTAAGGAGTGTTAAGAACTTGCAGTAAATAATTTTCTAATGTCAGTAAAATAACTAATAAAATTGCTGTCCTGAATGAACGATAACAGTTTATCTCATAACCTGCAGAGTTTGATTTATAGTTTAAATTAGCCATGTTACATTTTCCAAAATATATTTTTAATACCTTCTCTTGTCTTGACCTTTAAGGTCTTCTAAAATAAAATGTTCATAAGAACAGTCAGCTTTTCAATAAAACCCTTTTGAAATTGTTAGGAGGTTAGAAAACACCTGCAGTGGTTACACTGATGCTGAGGAGCCTGGCGTGATCCCTGTATCCATCAAGTGCCTGAGTTAGATGGGGAGGTAGCGATTACGTTTTCATTCTGGGCTTGCACGTCACTAGCACAGTGGGCTTAAAAAAGTATAAAGCAAGTCTACTACAATAAATACTAATAAGATATTTTATAAGCTGTAAGAACAAGGTGTAAGAACAAGGTGTAAGAACAAGCATTTCTCTCCAGCTGCGCAGTCTAGGGCAGACAATCCCTGGTGCCTCGGGTGCATTAGCGTGTGCCTCGGCGACACACACCCAGCCCCGTGCTGCCGCGTTCAGGCAGTACCGCAGGGCCACAGCCACGGGTCACTCCTGAGCAGACCGGCTGAGCTGGGCAGCGGTCTCGTCGCTGCGCATCCCGCGAGCCGCCCCCGCGCTGCCGCAGCTCCCGCGCCGCCGGGGCTGCGCGCAGGGAACGACGGGTTAGTCGGCAGCAAGCACAGGCCGGGTTAGCGCGGCGCTCGTGCGGCGGGTACCTGCTGTGGCCGGGGCCGGCGGGCGTTCCCTGCCGGAGGATGCCCGCGCCAGAGGTTTTTATACGGGCTGCACCTGGAAGGAATAATTCTCCGCTCCAGCCAGTAGGATTGCAGGCTATTTAGAGCAGCATTACCGGGCAGCGCTCTAAGAACTTACTGTGTTACACTCAACTCTTTCACGTTTGCAGTGCGAAATGAAGCTGCTCATCGTCTTCAAAGTCCCGAGCGTCGCAGCCTCGAAAACAGCCTCTCCGATGCTTCCACTTGCTCACTGGGTTTTGGGGAGATGGAGCGTGCCCTGCCTTGGAGCCGCCACCTGCGCTCCCGACCCAAACGAGCTCCTTAACGTGGGCGCAAAAATAACGCGTGTGGCCGCCTGGCAGCGGCCCAAGCGCAGAGGAAAGTTCATGGGGCCCCGAAGAGCCTCCCCTCCTGGCAGCGAAAGGTCAGGGCCCTCTGATCTGCGCGCCCGCTCCCCGCGCGGCGACTCACAAAGAGCAGGGGGAACTGCCAGTCCTGGGGAAGCGACGGCTTCCCCCGATCCCCAGGGCAGCCCGTACCTGCGGCGGCTGCGCTATTCCCTGCTGAAAGAGGCACCACGCGCACGGCGATCACGCTTCCCTATGGGAATCCTGCTACTGGCGTGCTTCAAAGCAAGTTGGAGATTAAAAAAAAAAAATGTATTTAAAAAATGCATTTTTTTTGCATGCGTTTTAAGAATTTGAGAATTATGTGTATTAGCCATTGCTTCTCACCACTCCTTTTATTCTTGGAAAAGATCTGCTAAAAAGAATTTCAACCAGTTAACAGAAAATTTTAGAGAGGACTTTTGAACTTCAGAACGCGTGCCCATCTTTCTATGCACATCATAGGTAATATACGCACAACCCTGGTAA
>JAUBNY010000721.1:3428565-3438811 GCA_032275445.1 Crypturellus soui
TGAAACCTAAAGTTAGATGTACAAGTTACAGGGCTGCCACAGCCTAAACTATGTATCAGTAGGATGGTGCCAGCACTTCGTCTGTGATATCCCTCATAGTGTCAGACGTGTTAACATCCAATTAGAGGAAAAAATGAGCTTTGCAAGCATGGGAACACGTAATGCTGCCTTTCCTTTCCATGATCCCAACAGACTGTTGTTGGTAGGAAAGAATATATGTATATATACTTATAAATACAAAATAAAAAAAAGTGAGCTGTGTTTCCATTAAATTAAAAGTGGGGCATTCTTTAAATGTGTAAATGTTTTTTCAGTGTAAAAGGGACACTATATATTGAAAGATTTTGCTACTGAAATATTGAAAACAAAAATTATTTTGACTGATGTCTGAAACTCGCTGAATTTTGGAAACACTTCCCTCCATTCTCATTCTGTTCATTTTATATGGTCATTAGTACTTTTTTTGTGCATACGGTTTCCGTGACCCATGGAGAGATATGTGAACTAAAAAGGCGGTTGTAAAGAACGGTGGCAGAGAGT
This sequence comes from Crypturellus soui, assembly GCA_032275445.1. Classification (NCBI taxonomy): domain Eukaryota; kingdom Metazoa; phylum Chordata; class Aves; order Tinamiformes; family Tinamidae; genus Crypturellus; species Crypturellus soui. Next base: position 3,429,106 of record JAUBNY010000721.1, read on the forward strand.
GTCCCTTGCACATCAATATTTGGAGCCCCCCCTGCCTCTGTGAGGATTGAGTTTCTGATGAGAAGGCCTCCATGGTCAAAAATATCCCAGGGGACACTCCATTTCCCGGCTTCCCATAATAAGCAGCAATGAAAGAAAATCTGCCATGTATCTACGCAAGCATAGCTGCCTCCTTTACTACCTAAAAAAAGATTATATTTTTTTCTTGTCTTCTTGCAGAGTCAGCCGAGCTCTGGTTCTTCCCTTCAGGAGCCAATGTGAGATTCATTGTTTTGGGATGCCCATGTGTAGCTGAGGGGAGATGGAGGCTGTGCTGTCACTGCAGTGAGGCCAATGTAGTGACAAACTGCCATAGAGGGGGTCATGGATGTTCCCATGTGCCCTGCTGCTCCTGTGATCCCATGGTGAGCTGCTGCAGGAAAATGAATGGACATAAAACTACCCCTAGTGTGGATAAGAAAAAGGAATGCTTTTCTGCAGCTTTTTGCTCTTTTATTTTCCTGAATTCAGCAAGGCTTTCTACAGGAATGTCTTGCAGTAACTCATTTAGGTAGTCCAAGATGAAATGGGAGAACAGCCAGGCAGAGATTTGCAGGGAAATTTGAGGACAGGCAAGTTAGCAGGATTGTAACCTCACATGTCCATGCATTTCAATGTGACATGAACATCTCATCTCATAGCAAGGGCCCCACCACATGCTTAAACTTCTGGAAGTCGGAAGAAAACAAGAAAACAGAAAACAACGAACTCCCTATGGCTTGTTTCATCAGCCATCATTCCTGTCCTGTCAGATCTTTACAGAAACAAAGAGAAAAACAGCAATCATCTCTTCCCCCCAAGCGTAACCCCATGGCCTTTAGACATTTCAGGGCTGCTGTGTGCCGAGACATTTGTCACCTCTTCCAGTCTGCTGATAATGCATGTAGGGCTCATGCGGACTATACTGCAGGTGCTCAGGGAAGGAGAGACCAGACAGGGAACTGGAGTCACAGTGCTCAATCCAGCCTGGCTTCTGCAGGAATCTTTCTGCTGCCACCAGCATATCTGGCAACAGCCATGACTGGGTGGCGTGGCAATATGAGGCAAAGCCCTGGAGCTTCTTTCGTCTGCATCCCACATTATCATTACTCTCATGTGATTCTTGGGCCATCAGATTGCCTTGCTGGGAAACACGATGACCAATGGCCATCATTGGGCCACAACATCCATGTAAAATCCCATGAAAGGAAAGTAAGTGATTCCCATAGCTCACTTCCTCAATTGCCATGACCCCACCCTGCTGCACCAATGATCTGCTGCAGCAAATATGCCTTTCACAGGTTGATAAATACTGTGAGGGGAAGAAATCTGAGCCTAACCTTTTCTCTATGACAACTGGGAGGAGAGAAAAAGGTCCTCATTCTTGGTCAAGGTGCCTCGAGGGCTTTGGTTTCATGGAAGGCCAAGGAATATTAATTTATAGGAGACTGTTGTCACATATGGTTTGCCAGTGCATTCTGACTCCTATGCACAAGCTGCACACCTGGAATGGGAAGGTGCCAAAGCTGGGACTGTAACCTGTATTACCCTCACTCCTCAGAGGCCCACAGAGAGCAGGAGCCTGGAGATAAGACTTGGCCCTGAGAGTGTGCGTTGCGCTGGCCAGCACCTCAGGTATCTGCCATGTAGCGTGACATACCCTGAGCCCTCATCCCCTCAAATTAGAAGAGTTGGAAAGTAAATAATATTCCAAGTAAAGAGCTGTTATTTGCCTACAGCAATTTCAATCATTTAATACTTTTGACCATCTACTGCACAGCCATTCCCAGACCTGTTTCCTTTTCCTTCCTGCAGGTATCCTGCAGTTCTTGATCATATTCTGGCACTACTGTTCATCCGCAAATCTGCTGGGCTGGCCCAAATAGAAATTTGAGGTATCATGACATTAGTGGGGAAGGATTTTCTAGAGCTGGGCATCACTGGCCATTAGGGAATGGACCTTGAGGCCATGGAAGAGCTTTATGCTGTGCCCAGACCCCTCGTAATAGCTAGAATATGGCCACCAACACAGTGAGCTTCCTGATCCGCCTGCCACTGGCCCATAGTGCTGCGATCCAGCCTGCCCACCAGCTCCTGTTCAGGAGCGTCTGATGGCAGCCAAGCCACCCCTGTGGCATGGGACACAGGGCTCGTACACATGGACAACCCCTTCCGACTATGTGAGGTGCCTCCCCAGTTAGATTTGCTTGGATCTGGTCTTGGGGTACTGAGGGTACCTCTCATAAGCCTCAAAAGACTTAGTCTGCAGATTAAAGGTATGTATATTAAGCACAGAGTGATGGACTTATCTAAAAATCTGTGTTCCCCAGAGAGTATCTATCCCACAGCTTCTAAATGGCCTAAGTTAAGACCCTGTTGCTGACACACTGAGCCCTGCTGAGATTAAAACATTTTCTGTGGTTACTTGGTTACACGTGAGCAGATGCTGTAATCACATTCTTGGAATTAGGAGCATACATTTTTCCTCAGACACACTTTAGATGACTTTTGTAAATGATAGTCCCTTGCAAAAAAAATATTCATTTATGTATTATTGACTGATTGATCCCAAAGGGCAGGCAGATACTGGATACTTGTGCCTGCCCTGCTGCCATACGTACACTGCCATTAAGGTCAGTACCCTAAGTATGAGTGGCAGCATGGACTTAGGTGTAGGCTTTAAATGTACGTGACAAATGAAGAAAGTAGCTTAAGCTGAGCTCCATACTGCAGCAGTTACTTTGCCGTTTCAATACTACTAAATCAGAAGTAGCTCTGACTGACAGGTATGTCTAGGACACCATACACATGCCTTTGGTTTTGTTTTTGTTTTTTCACAGTAGCTATGTGCTTCCTCTTCTAAATCGTGTTTTGACTGGGATTTCTGCCATCCAGGGATTATTCACACAAGATTGCTAGAATTTTCTAAAGAGAACAGCTGCCTAGCGGGAGATCCAGCAGACCTCAAAGCTGTCATGTGAGATTTTTCACGGCATTCCAGAGAGGGCACCAAAATCAGCAAGATCACAGATTTTCCAGGCCTGGATTCCTGGTCACCCTACCTGTAACTATTAACATGAGCATTACTTCACAGTGAACAAACTCTACTCACTCCTCTTCGAAAGACGCAACATGAGGCTCCTACAACATGTAGCGTTATTTAAGCTCTCAGAATTGGACTCTGCGGAGGTTTAAGTGCTGAGTTTGTGCTAGACCTTCCTGAGGAAAGTTAACTTCATCCTGCAAATCTAACATGCATGAACTTGCAATTGTTGTATAAGCACAAAAGTCCCTCTTTAGCATATGAATATGTACACGTGCATATTTTTGTGGGTATCCCCATGTACTGGTATCTGCAAATGCACCCCATGAAGTCTCTGGCCAATGATTAAATGTTATAAATAAAAAAATTGAAAGAATTGGGGTGGTTTTGTTCTGCTATACTTTATTACCTGCAATAAATATATATTAATACTGCAAATGAGGAATGGTAAGCTCCAAGAGTGTAAATGTTGTCCATTGATGGGTACATAGCACAAGACTCCATTTGTGCACAGGAGAAAAAAAACCCACAGATGAATCCTGCTGTTCTTTGATGCTCAGAATGTTCCGGTCAGCACTTGCACCTTGGAAAATCCTTTGTCCAATTCCCAATAAGTTAGTTAAGAAATCTGCTATCATATAAATTATGCAACACACACGTCTTATCTTACAGCTGGAATTTTGAAAAGTAAGCTGGAAAATGGAAGACTTTTTCATTAATATGTGTGTGATTTTCTTCTCTGGCTTTTATCAAGAGTTTCTTGCCAAGACACAGGAGGAAGGAGCCTACACTTACTGTGCTCTTGTAGCTCTGGCTGGAATGGTAACTTTAATAGCATCCAAGAAGTAAATGTACTTCAGTACAAAAAGCCAGCAATAGGACCTCCACAGGGAAGAACAACTTACTTTTATGACATTTATTAGCAGTACCTGCACAGCTACAGCTTTGGTTGCTTCCATATTTTCACTGCTGAACAAATGGCTGATGGTACATATAGGTGCAATGTAAGCAGGCTGCCTTGCAAGCAAGCAAGCAAGATGAGAAACTTCATAAGCATAAGAAGCTTGTGCCAAGTTCCTTCCCCAAGATAGCAAAAAGAGCAATGGCCATTGAATGATCCAAGTCTCCCTAAGAGAGAAAGAGGGAAAGTTCAATAAAATGTCTCTAGAAAGGCAGAGAAAAGGATGCAACTTCTGAAGGAGAAAAAAAAAAATGTCTGAGATACGCACAGGCATTTTCAGTCTCAGACAATGACTTACGTTGTGAGACATGTCCAAAACAAAGCTTCTGTAGCACATGAGCTTAAAGGAGTAAATCTTCATGAAACTGAGAAGTTTCCATCCTCCAGTTCCCTGGAGTCTCCAGGTGTTTGGCCAATGCACTGGTGAGACCCTCTCAGCAAGGACAACACATCACTGCTTTATGTGGGTATTCAGTAAAGATGGCTGTGAGAGGACAGTCTGGATCCTTGCCGTCTGACTGCCAGCTATCCAGATTCATCATGTTGGAACAAACAACTTTTGAAACACACGGTTTGGCCCATCGGGTTCCTTGGGACACGTTTGAGAGATAACGTTGTCATCCCTGTCCCTGTAAACTGAGTGCCTGAAAACTCAGTTAATGTGCAGAAAGTTTGCCGGCTCTGCTAAGATGAAGAAGAAAGGTTCGTAGGTTTATAGCATGCAGCTATAAGTGCAGCTCAGTAGTAAACAGTATTAAACTGTGTTTGAGATCATTTAGCATTATATAAACAAGTCCTGGGACTGAGACTTTATACATAAATACTCTGCTATACAAACACAAAAGTAAACATATAGTAATCTGTATCATATGTGCAATTAAAAAACATGCAATCCATTTCAAAAGACACACAATAGCCCACTTCCCCTTGTTACAGACTGACAGCACAAACATCTGGAGTTCATTATATTCTTTAATGTATGTATAAATTTACGGGGAAAGAGGAGGCTGAAGGGATTAAGTGGATCACCAAAGGGACACAGATTCTGTGTCCAGCTGGTGTGTTTGTAGTGACACAGCCTCTTACTTCCCCTGTGTGTAGTTTTTGAAAGTTCTTAGCAGCTATTTCAGTCAATGTCATACACAAATAGAGTAGAAATGACCTCATCAGTGTCTATGTCCATCCTGGTAAATAAAAAAAATTTGGGCTGTGCTTTGGCTCCAAGGACAAACCTGGCCTGGGAAGCAACTGAGAGGCAAATCTCCCTTTCTTTGCCAAAACCAGGGTAACCTCATCCTCGCTGCTCCTGGCTCATGCCATCTCCCAGGCTACTCCTGGAGTGGTCTCGCTGGCATGGGCTACAACTGCCAGGGAACATCAAAAGCCTGAGCGTATGCCCTGGTAGGGTCACGTTGGCTGGTACAGATATAGCTCAGGGCATAGGGGGGTGTTTATGTAGACCTGCGGTGTGGGTTCCTGTGACTGAACTTCTTTATGTTGATACTATTGATAAAATGTGCAGCGGTCAGACTCAAAATATTTAATTACTTGCAGTAGGGCTAAATATTTAGGAAATCAATGGGATAATTCTAAGCATAACATACACCTAGCAAAGGACTGAACCTATTGTGTTTAAAATTCTTTGATGTAATTCTTTGATGACTTTACTTGTGAAAGAACTTTTTTTAAAATTCTTCAACTAATTATACCTACAGCAATAGTTCTTGCTGCAGTTGTTATTATTTGCTTTGAAAATAACTGGTTATTTTGATCTGTGTAAGATAGAACCACAGTGTCATGATATAGCCTGGCATGAAGCTAATGCAGAACCTCAAATTTTTGGTTGGCCTTAAGATATATGCAGTGACACCAGCAGATCCTGCCATTGATAGAGATGGTTACATTCTGGCCAGGTAAGGAATTCAGGAGCAGTTGTGTTCTTTTGCCTGAGAAAGAAGAGAAACAACTCATGTCAAAGTCTTACTAACACCAGAAGTTGTTAGTGGGTACAAAGTGAATGCCTCCAACTGGGCCACATTTATCACAGTGTGTGATGACTCCTTATGATATTCTCTAACATAAAGGGCCGCAACTTTCTCCTGTGGCCCTTTTCTGCATTCTTGTCGGTGCATTGCACAGAACTCATTCTCCACTTCTACTTCTTCCTGTTGCCATAGGCATCCGTGTAGTGAATACTGCCCGGGAAGGCATCCCACACTTTTCAACAAAAGAAGTGTAGACCCCAGCATAACTATGGAAGAGTCAATGATACAGAGGGAGAAGTCATGGAATGTGCCACAACCCAATATACTGTAATGTGGATGAAAGCAAACATTTATATTTAGGATTTAGGCAATGTAAAGTCCCCAGCACACTAGCAGGTCATTTTGTCACAGTCTTCTGAGACCTGTTCAACTGTAGAAGGAGAACCCATAGGAAGTACAATTTGTTACTCCTCTTTGAAAAATACGGATGTCAGGAGCCTGTTGCAGCAAAGGAGAAGAATGTGATAATGGGACTTGATTATCACATGCAGAATCTGCAAATAGGTTGTAAAAGGGATTATTGTAATTACAAATTACTTGAGTTAGTGCTGGAAATTCTAGACTTGAAAATACTCAGATCTGAACTGGGCCAACACTGCACTTGCAGGGATAAGACTAGATGACATAGCTGGCTTCCAGTTCTCCGGCTTCTATGGTCCTAGGAAAAAGCCCTAACCAGATACTTAACTGGAGTGATGTCAAAGCAATGTCAAGTCTACCAAGACATTTTGCTGCTGAATCTTCCATAGGATTCCAATAACATATACAGAAAAAAAAAGATTTTAAGAATTTAACAGGTTAAATTTTTAAATTAATGCAAACCATTAGTTTCTTCCAACTCTTGTTTCACTACTCACTCTGGCACTCTACTGATCTTAATTCCTTCTGTGCTGGATTACCATGTTATCATTAAAAGCATTTCTTTGCAGTTTTTCAAAAACGTCATTGAATGAACTCATTAACTGCAAGAAATGTTGTTTCCAACTCCAGATGGAAAACTTGGAACTGCAAATATTCATTCTGTCAAGTAACAAAATGGCAACATGGGGTCCATGATGACAAATTCATACATGATTTCCTTTGGCTTAGATAGAGCACAGACCACAGTCCTAGTTCACACAGGGCCTAGGATCTAAGCTCAGCATTTGCATGGGCCGAGAACTCAATGTGAATTTGGCACCTAAGAGAAGAATGAGTTTATAAACACAGTTTGCCACCTTTGGATCCTATGATTGATTTTGTAACAGTACACTGCTGGACTAAATCTGATCATGATCCAAACTGAAGGCTGATAAAACCGCCTTAACCTGCAATGGACTCATCTTCTTAAGGCTCAAAACTGCAAGCTCATCATCCAGAATCCTTGCAGCTGTTCACTGGGAAAATGAAAAAAAAAAGATGTTGCTTTTGGAATTAATTTGAAGCAATTAAGCTTCAAAACAAATAGTACCATAAAATTTCATTCTGCAGATGATCTTTCTTCGGAGCCCCTTTTCAGCATTCATTAGCACTGCTCCTGTCCATCATTCGATGATGCCCAGGGCCAAGGCCTTGCGATGTGCACCGATGCAAGCTGGCACACGTGTGATGCCGTTTGTCAAGTCTGCCTCCTTCTGACTTTACCGCCAGCTTTCCTCTTGACTCCAGGGACGCCGTGCCTGATGTCATTGCTCAGACATCCTCAGCCTGATTTGCTGCTGTTGGCAAAGACTTAAAATTCCCTATGGCAATGGGTTCTCTAAATTCTAAGTGTAATGTTACTTTTCCCAGAGGGCTAAAGTGCAATGTTATTTTTTTTTCTTGGTTGCTTTTTAGCTAACAGGATTATTGCAGAATGGACATGTGAGGGACTTGTGATCTTATATCCAATCTCCAAGCAAATGCTTGGTCTTTGCTTGATAAAGCAGCCAAGTGATTCAGGCAAGGCTGAGTATTCAAGAAAAGTTCAGAGGTCAAAACTAGGATGGCTGGTCCCTCATAAATAAAAATTGTGTGATACTACAGGATCTTTGAAGTATTCACTATGGATGAAGTCCTGTGTTTCACCTTTCTTCTGAACTTATTTTGGTCATATAAGATATTGGTTTACAAGTGCTGAGGAAAAGAGGCACCAAACATGTCTGAGACTAAAAGCTGTCAGACGAATTCCAGTAATTTCTTGCCCCTTGCACCCTCTCACGTAAGATTTTCCACTTGGCACTACATGAGTTCTTGTAAAAGGCAGGCAGATTTTGTGACATGCATCCCATAATTTAAAATGGAGATCAGAATACCTTGCATGATTAACTTCACATAGCAATAAGATCAGAAAAGAACTAGGTCAGGACATGTTTAATGGTGCCGGAGAGAAGTTGCTGCGCCACTTGGATTTATTTAACCTTTTTATTTACTTGAAAGATGTGGTCAACAAATAAAGGGTTTTTATCAGTAGTTTATATTATGATGAAGAATAGGGAAAATTCAGAGAATTCACTGTTGGAAATAACAAAGAAAACTAGAAGAGGGAAAGAATGTGACCTAATACCAAAGTGAGATCCAACATGGAAAAATGTTCTAAGAAGCATATGCATTGGCATGAGTATATTAGAAAAGCTCTCATGCCAGAAACGGTAAGGGGGTAGTCAGTGGGCAGCCTTCTAGCAGCTACAGAACTTGTTATTAGAAACACCGTATCTGTGAACCAGCAAAAGCTCTCTGGATATAAAGCTGATGAAACAACTTCACATGACATATTTTATTGCATTTGCATCTTCAGCTGACCAACTTTAGCAGTAAAAACACCATAAAAATAATTTAATGCAAAAAGGATATAAAAATGCATTATTCTAAGTAGGGTCTCAAACTGAATTTGTGTTGGTGAACAAGGAGTGAAAACAAACAAACAAACAAACAAACAAACAAACAAACAAAAATATCCTAAAAAGATCCAGTGCTTGCTTTTTTAGTGAAAAATGAGTGAAAATACTTATAAAGAATTTATTTAGTTAGGGCAAGTATGGTGGGTTATTCTCAATCCTTCAGTGAGAAGAGGCTGATGTTGATGGTTCTTCCTCCTCACTCTAAGACCCATCAAGATTATTTCTATATGTTTGCTAACATGCTCTACAGCTTGCTGTTGCCTGCTAAAACAGTTCTCCAGGCAGTCAAGACAAGCCCAGACAAAGCCTGACAGGTATTCAGGCCTGCCTTGGTAGCTCAATATATGGCCTATGGCAATGGCAACACTGTACTTCCAGACCACAAGGCTGCAGCGGGAAAAAAATATGTCTGTAAAAATAATCATCAAGCATAAGGACAGATTGCCCAGAAAGGCTTTGCAGTCTCCATCCTTCCTCCTTCTTGGAGGCTTCCAAGATCTGACTGGCAAAGGCACCTGATCTGATCTCAGGGCTGACCCTGCTTGAAGCAGGAGGTTGGACGTGAGATCTCGGGAATCCTTGGGGCCTGAGGGATCTCATGTTTCTTGACCCCGTGACAATGGTGATGGAGGTAGACTGTGACAATCCTTTACCTCATATTCTGCCTTAGTCTCATCCTTCTCTCGCTTCTGAATTTTAAATAATAGAATCATAGAATCACAGAATGCCTAAGGTTGGAAGGGACCTCTAGAGATCATCTAGTCCAATCCCCCTGCACACG
>JAUBNY010000721.1:3463508-3475919 GCA_032275445.1 Crypturellus soui
GAGTCAAACTGTGAAAGCTGGAGTGAGTCCCCCCTTCCTAGGTGGGGAGGTAGTAATATTCTGTGGAGGTGGCAAGGCACCCAAAGCCACCGCGACACTCAAGAGGGAGAGGTTTAAAAACAGTCTTCAGCCTCTTGAAGCGGGTTGTGGTTAATACAGTTGAACTCAGAAAAATGATGCAAATTCTTCTGCGTGGAAGAGCAAGCACAGAAAGGAAGGGTTAAGCATACACTGCTCCTAATACATCCATGCACAGACACGTCCAAATGCTTATCTTTGCCATTTAGCTAGAAAACACTCGTGAACATGAAGGCTCCTTTGTGGGAAAAGTTCCATCCTAAAAGGCAGCTCCAGTTTTGCTCTTTACTGTTCTCTTGATAAGCAAACAATACAGTAAATTAAATCTCATCGAGGAGTCTGATTTTGGATTCTGAAGAGACTTTGTGGTTTGCATTTTGAAACGCTGCAAATATGTTTATAGAAAGGCACATAAAATCGATTGCTTTTAGAAACTCATAGGCTGAGAAAGGACCACCAAGGTCAGTTAATTTAGACTTTTCTGACAAGCAACTTCATCACAGAATGTCTTAAAAATTACCAAGCTTCAGCTGCAATATAGTTTTTGCCTCCTGATATTTATTTTATAAACTGAAATATACTCCGCAGCTTATGTTTTGCTGAAGTAAGATGTTGAGACTATCTTCTTTAACGTCCTCGGAAGAGAATCTTAAAGATTTTTTATTTAACAAGAAATGCCATAGCTAAAGACTTCAAATAATGTACTCCCCTTCCTAGTAAAGGGGATTGGCACCTTAACAAAAAAGCCGAGTGTCGATGAAGTAAAGGTGACACATTTCTACCCTCTTGCCTTTCTACCTCCCAGCTTTTCCTCCCCCGCGTAAATACTGCTCAGGGAATCTGTGCACACATTTGGCACTGTTTTCCAACACCCAAACAAGCTGTAGAACAAATTATAAAACCTAATTTTAGTCCTGCCTGGCAAAGTGAGCTTTGTTGCTATCCTAATGCCTATAATTTGGCTCAAAGGAAAATCGCTTTGGAGGCAGAACTGTTTAATTACTTTGAAGGCTGTGGGCCAGCTAAGGCTCTCCAGCTGGCGAAGGCTTGGGGTGGCGTTCTCAGTTATCTGAGAGGTCAATCTCGGGACGAAGCCGCATAAAACTCTCAGTTTGGTGCATTAGAGGAATTCTGTGACGTTCCTCTGCCTCATCAGTGAGAGCTACAAGACATTCCTAAGGCCTCGATGCTTCTTTGGCACCCCAGGCTGTGATTCACAGGGAATAGCCGTGACCGACAACGCTGCATCTCTCACTAGCAGGAGACTGAAACTCCTTCCATCTTCCTCCGTTTACTGCGTTCATGTCACCGTGGCTGGCGATGGCAATGGCAAGCCGCACAAGCAGCCTCAACTCTGAGCACCCTGAAACAGGTAAGCGGCCGCACAGGTGCCCACCAGGTGGCTTCGGGCAGACGCACGCGTATTCTCCGCCAGCACTTGTATTTTCGGCCAGCAACAGGTTATCTGTAACTGGATTTTCCTGCCGCCAGGCGCCCACCATAGCTTAGGCACCTGCCTGGCACAGACCAAGCAGGTAAAGCCAGATTTCTGTCTCCCTCTAACTATTATTATTATTATTATTATTATTATTATTATGAAAAAAAAGGAATATCTCCAGCCCTTCGGCCGCCCCTCCCGCCGCCGCCGGCCGCGCTGTCCCCTCCCCCCCCGCCAGCCCCGCCGGCCGGCCAGCCGCGGACGAGACCACGAGAGCGCCCCGGCGGGGGGAGGTGGGGAGCACGGGGCGGGCGGGCGGCAGAGCTGCCCCTCACGGCGGGCCGGGCAGAGGACACGGCCGGGCAGAGGGCACGGCCGGGCCCGTCTCTATCCTGCGGCTCTGCGCGCCCGCTGCGCCCCTGCGGCCTCTCCCCGCGCGGCGGCAGCGGGTGGCGGCGCCCGGCGGGGGCGCAGGTGAGCGCGGCGCGCTCCCCCCCCGCCCGCCACCCTCGGCGCATGCTCCGTTCGCGGCGCGCTCCCGCCACGGCGAAGGTAATGGCGGCGCCGCGCAGGTAACGGGGCGCGCCGTCCTCCCTTCTCTTCCCCTTCTCTTTCGCTCCCTTCCCCGTGCGGCGGCAGCAGGAGGCAGGCGGGCCCCGGCCGCGAGCGGGACCCGCCGCTGCGGGGCTCGGGCCGCGGGGAGCTCATCCGAGCGCTGCGCTGTCGAGGGGCCCCGAGCGGCGGCGGCTGGTGAAGGCGCAGGGGAGTCTCCTGCGTCCTGGGGATCCTGCGGAGCTGCCTGGGTGGGAGCCCCGGGCGCGCCCCGAAGGAGAGTTCTGTCAGGGCGGTCACTGCACCGGGCAGAGACCTGCCCGCGAGTGCGACGTGGTGTTTCCCGTCTGCGGGATGTGTCTGGCACCGCAGAAGAGCAGTGGGACCCACTGAGCCAAATTCTGCCAGTCCGTAATAAGCAAGAGATTATAGTGGCCGTCGTTTTCTGTAAGTTTGAACTTCACTTGCACCAAAAATAGGGTTATTTTTCAGTAGTCTAATCCAAGTGGCTGTATCTCTAAGTTATGAATATGCATAAATTATGTTTTACATGTGTCAAATATTCTGACCATGAAAGAGCAGAAGTGGTCAACAATTATGTAGGTGTAGGAAACTTATTTTTTTAAATATCGTGCTGATTTAAAAGTCTAATTTCCCATGATGACATCATTGTAGTATCACCATGGGGTATGTGGGATATGAGGCTGACAATTCACAAATAATCTGTTTTTTGAAGTGTAGAGATGCTTGGGAAAATTATGTTCAGGCAGAATGTACGATCTATCTTGAAGGGTATTTTCAGCTTTTATAGAATTTAAATTAAAAACAAGCTTTGTAGTTATTGATATATTAATTGATTATCAGCTGAAGCACTAACTCTTCTCCTTTTTTTTTTTTTTTAAACTCCAGGTACTTCATCAGTATCTTGCAGTGATGTAGACTATGCTGTAACTACAATTTAAATACGTACATTCTTAGCTGTACACTACTGTTTTTCAGTATCATTCAATGCCTAACATTTCAGAAGATGAAAAGGAGAATGGTTCTGGAAACAATGGAAACACGGATAACAGACCTGGGAAGGAATCCCCAGAAGCGCCTCTTCGTGATCCCGTGAAGCCGTACTGTGTGTCAGAGGCCTCCGCTGCATCCCTGGTTTCTAGGGGAGACGGGCTTTACCCATGGGGATGTCCTGTGACTCACACAAGAGAGAAGTTTTATACCATTTGCTCAGACTATGCTTTTTTAAACAGAGTAACATCTATTTGTAAAAGCCCAAGTGCTTCAGTTAGTGCCTGCCTGTCAGGCAGTGCTGCCTTAAGCGTGGGTAATAGTACACCCGGCCTGCTTGGTGTTCAGGCAGGTGTTTCGGAGCTAATCTACAGCGAAGATGCTAACTTGGAGAGCTTGTCTGACAGCCTTGGGAAGCTTCCATTGGCGTGGGAGATCGACAAAGCGGAATTTAACAGCATGGCTCCAGGTCTGAAGAACAAAACAGGTAAGAGGCTGAGCACTTGATGTTGTGATGGAGACAGGTTTTGTGCTGAGAGCTCCTTATGGAGGGGTAGAATCAGCACATTTGTCCCCCAGTGGAGTGCTATGGAAGAGCCAGTAGGTCATTCCTTACAACAGGAGGATCCTGCTGATAGTGAAGGGAGTGGGTGAAAAAGGAACGCAAATTCAATGTAGCTCGCTGAATAGGCTGGCTTTTACTTAACTGTGCTGGCACTGTTTATGGTTTGCTTTTATTTTTTGCCTTTTTTTTTTTTTCAACAGAACCCACTTCATCAGTAATTATTTTTAATGACTAGGTGCAAATCTGTGATTTGCAGAAATATTATGAGGTTCTTCAGAGGTAGAAGAGCAATCTGTATTTGGCACTCAAAGAGGAACTGGGCTTTGATTTTTATAAGTAAATTGAGTTATTACAATTATCTAAGAAAGTAGTTTGCTTAATGAGTGTGTGTGTGTGTATATATATTATATATAAAATACATATATATAATATTAGTAAACCTATTGCTGTAGAACTATTTTCTTTACTGCTTTCCACAGTCTTCCTCTGTGTAATCACAGATATCAGCTGTGAATCAAGTATTTGCACACACGTGGCTTATTTGTCCTACTTACCTTGAGCAGCTTGCAGCTCTTCAATAGTGTTGGCTGCTTAATCTAACTGTTGTTTTGTTTGCTGTGAAACCACTTCAGCAGATTTTTTTTTGTCTAATTGCCATTGTCTTCTTACATGTCCATGTGGTGTCCTAAATAACAATAAGAAACAATTATAACATCCTACAGGGGGGGCAGTTTTTCTAAAATATATGCAGTGTATTTCATTTGGATCTGATGACTTCAAATGGGATGTGCGGCTCAACTGTTTTAATTTTTCCCAGCCTCATTTACAAAAAAAGAAAAAACCTTGGGGATTCTTACTTAATTTGCATAGCAGTTTGCATCAAAAACTATAGCTGGCCATGCAGTTTGAGCATAAAAAACATTTCAGTTGTATTTCCCCAAGTGTTTAATGTTATGCAGTGAGAGGTTTTTGTTGGTGATCACTTCCTGGGGGTCGCTCCGGTGGGCTAGCATTGTGGTAGATTTTTTTTCAGAGATCCTTTTTCTGGGATGGCTGATTTAATGCCTTAGAAAGTATTCAGGTTGACTGTCCTGTCCACATAGTGGAACAAGTGATTGTCACTTCTGCCTCAAGAAAAGCAAGATACTGCTTAGGTAGTTAGTGAATGCTGTAGAAGCCTGTTGACAGTCTTGACTGCTCATTTAAGCTTTTCCTTTAATTAATGTTTAGTCCCAGTTGTCATTTAATGATATCTCTGTCTATCATCTAGATATCACCTAGAGCTGTCATTTCTATTTGAGATGTGTGCTATTAATTAAAAAAAAAAGAGAGAGAGAAAGAAAGATTCAAAGAGGAGGGTAAACCAGAAGCTCCTTTACTTCTGAAATTTGTTTTCCAGGCAACATGAAGAAACAAGTAACAAAGAAAAAGTCTTCAGAGAAAAAAAGCAAACAGCACAGGGAGTATCCTCAGCGATCTGCTCTCGAAGAGGTGAAGGAGAGGAAAGTGTTGGACCTCCGAAGATGGTAGTATCTCTGACCTGTATTTAAGATTTTCCCTGTATAGCCTGTTGGTAAACACTGTTGCTGATTATCTTATTTATTTAAAACTTGTTGAGAAGTCTCTCTCTTTTTTTTTCTGTGTGAAAATACTGTATGATGTACGGTATGAGATTTAGTCTTCACATGTTTAACATACTTTCCTCAGATGGTGAGAATAACAGCTTCTGTCTCATATGTTAACATATAGAAGCATTTTGTTCCAAACAGTTTTCCCTGTCAATAAGAAAATGAGCTATTTGTGCACTTGTTACTAATAAAATGTGAGTTCACTAATGTGGTCAGGCCAAAAAAAAATAGCCTTTGATGTAATCACCTTACCATTTTTATTTTGGCTTGGAAAATACTTGAACAAAATTGTTAGTTTTACCCAGCCTGTGAATGTATATCATATAGTCTTAGTTCACTAAGTTCACTTGCAACAGGTGAATTCACCTAATGCTTAAAACTTACTGTATTTCTGTAATATTGTGAAATTAAATTCCTGAGAGCCTGTGGCCCAGAATCACATTCATTAGTAAATTGGTAGAGATGCAATTTACTAAAAGCTTGTGTGTTAAAAAGACTGTCTGAAACTGTGTATTATATTGCCGTCCAATCTTCTCTTTTTTTTTTTTTCCTTCCTACAAGATCATTACTCCAGAACATTCTAGCAGATGTTAAAAGTTTGGTGGTAACTCATTTGTATGAAACAAGGTTATAGATTCCTTCAGGTAGTTTGTCAATCTGTCTGAAGAAATTGGTTTAATGTATTTGGGGCGAACTTTCTTAAAATAACGCACTTTTTATTAGAATCATTTTCATATACAAAACTACTTCAGGATGCTCATGTAGCTAAATAAAGAATGACGTGATTTTTTTTTTTTTTTTTTAAACAGGTATTGTATTAGCCGACCTCAGTACAAGACTTCTTGTGGAATTTCATCCCTAGTGTCTTGCTGGAATTTCTTATATAGTACACTTGGGGCTGGAAGGTAAGTCGCTCTTGGACCACTTTATCTCCAGAGAGTCTAAAATAACTTTCTATTACTTTATTAAACTTTATTTATTTATTTAAAGTTTGCCACCTATTACTCAAGAGGAAGCTTTACATATCCTGGGCTTTCAACCACCATTTGAGGAGATCAGATTTGGCCCTTTCACTGGAAATACAACTTTGATGAGGTATGTGTGGTACTCTTGATGCAGGCAAAATGTTAATATATGCAAAAATAACATGAGTAAGCTGAGAGTTAGAATCTCTAAAAACACAGTTGGCTTATTAGCAGAAGAAAAAGAAAGAAAAGGGGAGTCGCTGCTACATTTTAGTCATCTGAGTTTTCCAATAATGAAGAATATCTAGTGCTCTGACAGAGTCCAGATGAACTTTTGAAAAAGAGCAGTAGCCATTCGTCATGGCACTATGTTGGTACACAAATCATGAGAACACAAAATTTCATTCAGTTTGATTGGTGACACTGTAATATTGTAATGAATACAAATGTCCCGATTTGGGAGATTTTTTACACTTGTTCACCTGTCTTCAAAAGCCATGTTAAATGTCAATGTAAATGTTAAATGTAATTCAAATAGCCTATAAAAGAAAAAAAAAAAAGGAAAAAAGCTTTAGATTTTAAAATGAGATTTAGTGTTTCCTGCACTTCTATCACAGAAGAGTTAGGGTGGGAGAGAGAATGGAAATCAAAGTGGAATCAGAAAATGCATCTAGACTTCACAGTTTTAACTTTTGCCCTGCTGCTCCCTGGTCTTGGGAGGTTAGGCCAAAAGTCTGTGTCCTTTTCATTTTACTAAACTCAAAAAGAGTTTTAGAATCCAAAAGGGCCAGAAGCGTATTGTTCCAATGTTAAACACCTTGACAGGATTTCAGTGTGTTACCTGTCTGTGAAATTAGACAATGTTAGTCTTTTGCCTGTTCTGTCAGTAGTATCCTATGTAGTTAGTATGTTTGGAAGGTTATATATATGGTTTGGCACAACATATGGGTGCCGGATTAGAAAATGCAGTAGCAATTTGTTCTTAAGTAGTAGCATACCAGCTAGGTTGTTGAGACAGTCATTAAAATTTCCTCTTCTGCCTTGAAAGACTGATCTTGTTTTGTATCTCTTGGGAGTTTGTCAGGGTGTTCTTACAGGGCTGTCAGTGTCAGTTCCTGTCAGGGTGTCAGGAGGGCTGAGAGCTAGATCCATCTTAAGATAGCTTTATAATTGAGGGGCTGTCTTGAGAAATCTGAACTTGAATTGTCTAGTGCAGAAAAATGCGGTGAATATCTGCGACCAGTTGTTACTTTTGGCTGCTGTGAGGAGTTCTGGTATGGGATTTTTGAAATGCTTTAGGTTTGTGAACTGTGTGTGTTAAAAGCCAAACAGAATATGCAGTCTCACTAAAGAATCATGCCTTCTAGTGTCTATGTTAGAATGCAAACCATATTTAAAGTTTAGCACTTCAGAAACTGAGTGGTTTTCTCAAAGTTCGGTGGGACTAGACAGAACACAATAGGATGAATGTGTTTAAAATCTAGTCCTTTGATGGTTGTGTACAGATGTGTGCCAAGTCTGGAAAACAAGATGGAGGAGAAGTATTTAAACACTAATATAGCTTTCTAGGTGTTATTTTTTATTTGTATGGGGGTAGCATGATCATCTGAGAACTTGGTACCTGCAGTAGGTACTTGGTACCACAGTGAGATTTCTTTCCTAAATTGCCAAGGAGTGGGGGAAAATTGCACTTACTAATTTTAAGATACTACAATCTTTAAGCTTATTGTTTCAGGTGGTTTAGGCAAATAAATGATCACTTCCATATAAAGGGATGTTCATACGTTCTTTATAAACCTCATGGGAAGAACAAGACAGCTGGAGAAACTGGTAAGTAGCTAATCCTAAAGCATTCATCTTCCAGTATGCAAACTGGATAAGTCCTATAATGTATAAGATTTGACAGAACAGTGTAAATTTTTTATATTTGGAGTTTTAGATAAGCAGTCATATAGCTCTAAATGTTAGGTGATTACTTGAATTAGCTGCTGAAGCTACAGTTTTCCCTTGTGTATACTGCAAGTCTGTCAACTGAAGAAAAACTGTACTTTTGTTTACAGATTACTAGTATTTAAGGCAGTCTGGGTAATTATCTTCAGACTGAAAGGGTAATTTAAAAGGATTGGACTACTGACAAGTTGTGGGGAATTCTTTAAAGTGAGAACATTAGCAAATTGTTCTTTACTTCAGAATTGTTGCACCTTCAGGCTTTTTTCTTTTTTTTCCCCCCTTGGCATCCCATTTGACAGTTCTTTCATGTTTCAATGCTTTTCCACTCTTTTCTTGAAACTGAGCACTCAGTTACCTTACAGAATATGGTGCAGCCGTATGTGGGAGTTGTTTCCAAGACTATGAAGCTTTAAGAAGCTCACAATACAAAAAATGTTTGAAAACTTTGAGGAGTTCCAGTTTTGGCTCTGATATATGCTGCATCTGACTTGGGGCAATGGGTTTGCTGTACACTGTAGTATCAAGCTTGTGGTTCCATTTTTTTTTTTTTTGTAGGGCAAGTAATCTCTGATATGACTTTGTTCTAAAAACAACATAGGCTTCATATTTTCCTTGTACCCAGTGATATGGCAGATGTACCATGCAGGAAATAGAATCCTAAGCTACAGGTTTTAAGTCAAAATTGTTTTATATGTGCCTGTCTATTTTTTTTCCTTTTCTTTATTTAAAAAGAAACAAAAGTGTGCAACTATGCAAATTTTATATTATCACATAGGTTTTTCTGCTGAGTGTGTAAAACAGGATCAAAAGCACTTTGAACTGTGGCTTGATCTTTCTTTGTAGCTACAGGGGCCCTGGCAAAGCTAACACGTGGACTGAAAGATGAATCAATGGCCTACATCTACCATTGCCAAAATCATTATTTTTGCCCAATTGGATTTGAAGCAACTCCTGTAAAAGCTAGTAAAGCATACAGGTAAGATATTGTTAGCATTTTTATTGTGGTAGAGAAAATCTACACAGAAATTTACAGCAAGTTAGTACCGTTTTTCTCCCTCAATAGTATTTCAGTGCAAGTTGGAAAGGCATTTATGTCTGAGCTAGCAAAATACTACTTTGTTACTTTGAAAGGCTTGATTTTACAAAACTAAACACAAATTATCCAACTGGATGAGAGAATTTAATCAGAAAACCATGAATGATATTATTTTTACCAAGACATTTTAGCTAGATGTAGAAGGGGCAGTTACTTTTAATATATTTTGGTATGCTGGAACATTCCAAAAAGAATGCTCTAGAATCACTAGAAGACCAGCAGAAAGCTAATTTGCTAGTGATGGATGATTTGATTTTTTTTTTTTTTTTTTTTTTTTTTCCCTGGAGTGACAAACTGACAGGATAAAATAATGGAATAGTTGATATGGGTTTCAAGTAAAAATGGGTTAAAAGATAGTTAGGTAATATAAGTTAGAAGATTATCTGATAATGCTGTTACTGTAATTAAGTTTATGAAAAGCCTTGCATGAATGCACAAAGTTTGCTAGGTTTACAAATTTTGAAATCTTGAGTATATCTGAGCTTTTTTCAAGACATTTAACTTGTCACTGTCTCGTATGCTGAAAATAGTTCACCTTTAAAACATTCATAGAATCAAATTTTTTGCTTGTTTGTCTCAAAGTAGTTGTAACTCTAGTATGTTTTGGATGTTTCTGCTAAATTTAAACTTGGCTCAGCTATTGGTAAATGTATATTACCAATGAGCATAAGGACACAATGTCTGGCAAAAAATCCAAAGATACTGATTGCAGAGGATGCTAAGCGATGAAGAGTGATGTGCAGTGAACCTTTGCTTACCATGCAGGCTACGTTTGGCTCTCTTAAAGAAGCAGTTTCACATCAGGGAATCAAGAATGCTACCTTGAATTCTAGAGTTCAAAATAATAATTGTTTGGAGGTGATAAAATATAATCATCTAAATCTAGCCTGTTCCCAGTATGAGACTGAGACAAGGAGGTCAGTGGAAGCTTTCAGTGTATGAACAAAGGAATACAGATGACTTTATCAAAGTTGCATTCACCGACACATGCCATGTGAGTGAGACGAGTTTGGAAAATAATGCCCCAGATGCAAATTCAGCAGCTCAGTCTGCTTAGGTCTACCAAAAAGTTAATCGTCTGGCTTACTTAATATCTACTCAAGTGTCTGCAGTGGAAGAGAAATAAAGAAGTCTTTTGCCTGCTAGTTTGGAAATTAAAGAAAAAAATATGGTCCAGTGACTGGAAACTTAAGAGGTTTCAATTCTCATTGTTTAGTAATGAGAGAAATCAACAATTTGAATACTTCAACAGTGCCCCTAAAATGAGTTTTCTGGTGATAGTGATGTAATTTTTAAGTCAAAAGTGGATTTTTTTTTCCCCCTTCAAAACAGATTTTTCCTAAAAACTTTATGTGAAATAATGAGTTGGAGGAATTTTCTAGCTTTATATTAGTCTGGAGGCTGTATCGTAAGAGTATTCTCTTTGTCGTCTTCTAGTATATGATTGGAAAGATTTATAGATTCTAGCAGCTCCATTAACAGATTTTACAGTAATTCTTACTTACCTGTTTTTTTCACAGTAATTAATAGGAGGGATTTTATTTAGAATTTAAATTAAGTTTCAAAATAAATCAGTGAATAGGTTTCTAGGCTGAGATTAAGAGAGAGCTCCGAGGTCACCCATAGACTTCCTGTATGATCTTAGGTTGCTGGATTTGGACTCGGGAGACCTGGGTTCAGTTCCCAGCTCAACCACAGACTTGCGGTGTGACCTTAGGTAAGTCACTCTGTCCTGTGTTGGGTGTCCCATCTGTAAAGACTTCACATGGTATTATGTGGACAAATATTTCAAATAATAAGGCCTTGTACTATCTAATCTATGAACTGATGAGTAAAGTCTCAGTTCTTGTCACTGTTGAAACTGAAGTAGTTTTCATGAGCAAATTACGCACCTAAGGTTGCAGAGCAGGGCTCTCATCAGTGTGCCCTGATGTCTGTCACAGGCCATCCCTGGGAAAGCTACTGCAGGCTTCGTGGAAGTTGCTTCACAAACTTAAATTATGATCATTTGAGGGTTTTTCTTGCTTTATTTTGAGTTCTTATTTTGATGTATGTCTAGGATGAAGCTGTTAAAATCAGCAGTTCATTTCATATAGGTTATGACTGTTAGTGACAACTGTCACCTGGGATATAGTTTAAGAGCAGTGAAAAGGGCTCTTTCACTGGTTCTTTTGAGGGTTCCACTAGTCTTTTCAGAATTCTATTTCCATTGCTGCTATTTATTTAGGTCTTACATTAAGACTGCTTTTCAACAGAGTAAAATTATTTTTGATGGAGCTTGCCTTCTTTTTCCTGACTAATAAGTAATCTTGCATCCAGGTCTTGTGAAACTAAAAGCTTCAGTGTATGCAATTGCATACGAAATTTGTAGCACAAGAATTTGTTCCCTTTTTTTTTTTTTTCCCAAGGAAGCAATTTTAAATGATATAAAATACTTTAAACAATGATAGAATATTAATCTTCCTTTTTCTCTTAGCATGTCCAGTAAGTCTTACTAGGATTGTATCTTCTGTTGAACAGAGGACGGGTATTGCAGCAAGAAGTAGAATACTGGATCTTAATTGGCGAGCCGAGCAGGAAACATCCAACAATACACTGTAAGAGGTATGTTACTTGGTAAGAATTTAAAACCATGTGTTTTCTTTTAAAAAGAACATGCATTTCCCTGGTAGGGACCATAAAGTGACTTTTCAGTTCTTTCAAATGAATATATCATTGCCTTAAGAGAAACAAGAATGCTAGTGAGACACTTCATGTTTTGACAGCTTATTTTATTCCACTTGAGAACCCAGTAATTCTTGCAATTAGTACCAGACAGAATCTGCAGACCTGTTGCTCTGGTTATTTTGTTCTTTCAGCAACCTCAAGGCTGGTTCTAGGCTTTCAGACCAATAGGAAGACAGGCTGACCTATACTGTGCACAGGCGTATATAGGTAACTAGAATGCCTAAGATTGGAAGGGACCTCTAGAGGTCATCTAGTCCAACCCCGCCCTGCTCCAGCAAGGACACCTAGAGCACGTGGCACAGGGGGGCATCCAGGCGGGTTTGTAAGATCTCCAGAGAAGGAGACTCCACAACCTCTCTGGGCAGCCTGTTCCAGGGCTCTGTCACCCTCACTGTCAAAAA
>JAUBNY010000721.1:3484287-3505539 GCA_032275445.1 Crypturellus soui
TGATTCTATGAATGGAAATATGCTGTGTCTCATGCCACTTCAACATTACGTCCAACTTTTAGATTGCAAAACCATATTAATGGTGTGGATGAATCATTCAGAAGGATACAGTTTGACTTCCAAACCCGCAGTTTGTTAAGGGAGATGGGGAAAAAAGGTCTTTATGTCTGTAAATTAAGCAGATGTGATACCAAAGGCATTCAGAGATGAGCAGAGAATGCTACAAGTACCAGTTTTAGAAGAGTAAGATTTTTAAAGTACAGTATATCAAATGATAGCTTGTATCAAAAGGTAAGCCAAAAACCATTTTGTGATGAGCAACATCTTAAAATTATCCACATATGGCTTCTGTTATAATTGAGTTGTGTTTGTGATGAGGTCCGGCTGTATGAGCCAGTTGATTTATGTTGGTGATGTTCAGATTTGACTGGGTTTAAACAGCATTCAGAACTATTCAGAGTTCTCTTAAAGTTCTAAGCCATATTAACGTGTTTTCACTATCACTTGGGAATGCAGCAGGCAATAAAAGACAAATGTTCTCTGATTTAAAGAAAGAAGAAAATATTTTTACCCAAGATCTCTCTAGAGCATAGTAAATACATTTGCTTAAAAGAGGCAGTTCCTGCCATGTTACATAAATTGAGTTAGATTCATTTCTATTTTTTTATTATTATTTCTTCTTTTTAAGGAATCAAATGACTTTTCCCAGTATCAGCTTAGGGGGTTGCTTAAGAAAAGCAACCTGAATCGCCACATAGAAAATGTAGAAAAAGAATTGAATCAGCAGCACTCAGGTCAAATACAAACACAATATGAAAATGAAGGTGGTTTTGTGAAAGAAGTGGAATCTAAGAGAGTAGTCTCTGAAGATACTTCTCACTATATCCTAATAAAAGGTATGCCAGTTCTTCATTTTATAAAACTTCTTTTTGAGTATTTGCATCTAAGTTTTTGGAAAAAAATGAGTGCTGTTTAGGGGTGCATTTAACTGATGATTTTATGGAATGCATTGCATTGATTAGACATAATTAACTTTAATAACCAGGTAGAAAACTGCTTTATTAATCTTAATTATGATTTTGATTTTCATTATGTAAGAATAATAGCATGAACAGTTATGTATTTAAAAATGAGCAATAACTTTTTTTTTCAGGTATTCAAGCAAAAGAAGTTACTAGCAGAGATTTGGAGACTACTGAGGCACACTCATCAAAAAGGCTAGAGTTTACTAACTCTACCAAAAAAATCAATGAGTCTCCCTCTAATACAAGCCCAGTTGAGTCTGAGAAGTTGCAGATGGAGAAAGAAAACAATGTGGTAACAGCACCACCATCTCCCCAGACTTTGCTTGCTATTCAGGCAGCTATGATAGAAAGCAGCTCGGAAGAGGAACTGGAGGATGAGTATAATGGAGTATTGAATATCGATCAGTCTAGATCGAAGGAAGGCAGCGTATCTCCGAGAACTCTGTGGGCAATTCAGCAAGCTCTGAGCGATGATGATAAGAGAGAGGAAGCTGTAACCTCTAAAACTGATGGAGTGACAACAGAAAGAGCAGAAGTGAAGGATTTTCTCCTTACTAGTTCAGATGAGGATGACGAGATTCCTAAAGTTAAGGAGGGAGAAAAATTACCTACATCTACAATTCATCCACCAAACCAAGTGGTTTTGCAAGGTTCTGAATTTGGCCAGAAGAGCCACAATTTAGAAAAGGTTCATGTTGTAGCCGACGACATCAGTATTTCCAGAAGTGAAAATTATTCTTTTGCTGATGATACTGGAAAAAGAAAAAGTGTTGTAGACAAAGAAGAAAATGGTTCCAAAGTAGACCTAAGTTCTTTGGAAGATAAAAATATAAACATGTATATGCAGAACCCAAGCTCTTCACCTCCACAGAAAAGTACACAGGTTTTTATTGAGGCTGAAACAAGAAGCCTTTCTGAAAAAGAGGAAAATCTTAAAATGTGTGAAGATACAGAGCCAGTAATTTCAAAAACAGAAAATAATATATCTGAGGTGCAAAAGGAACTTAGCCTTTCTCCAGAAGCAGAAAGTCATCACAAGGAACAAGTAGAAGGGACATCACAGTCTGAAGACAGTGATTCTGATGGTATGTGCTTTTTAATTGTGTATTTTTATTTGTGATGATTCTTGACTCCAGCCAGGGTTTGAAGACTTTTGTGCTGAACAGTTCTGTAAGAAAATAGGCCATTATTATGTTTGTAATGGGTTGAAGTCAGCCTTTTCTCACAGTGCATACAAAATTATGTTTGAGATGAGAAGAAAAACTGAACTATATTTTGCCCCAATGTAATGCTGAAATATGAGTATACAAAATGGATAACCTGGAAAAAAAATACTATTCTGTAGCTTGAACTTCATTAAATGATGTATTAGTGGGCAGCTACATGTTTTCCATCGTTTCACAGTACTTGTCTCTATTAACTGCACAAAGCCGCTTTTGTGGATGAGAAAACATCACAGCACAGATTATGAAGAGATTCTAGCATTTCTTTTTAAACCAGCAATTTATTTTATTTTTTTAGGAAGCTTTATTGAAGTGGACACTGAAATCAGTAATGAGACTGAACTTTCTACTGAATATGATGAGAAACTGGATGATAAAACAGAACCTGCAGAAATGGAGAAAGATAGACATGATATTGTCACTGAGGACGCTGCAAAGGAACCTGATGAAGTGCAGATGGCAAACTATCAGACTGTTGAAAGCGAAGGTGATGGTAAAGATGCAGTGAATGAGTGGCAAGACATCAGCTTGGTAATTATTTGTTATTTGTCTTAAGCAAGTAATGAAAGGCTTTGTAGCTAAATACGCATTTCAGGGAAAACTGCCGTCCATCTGTATTACAGCCACTTCCAATAGCTGTGTACTGTTTATCACTCAAACATTTTTTTATCTGCAATATATGGGATTTTTTTTTAATATGAGAGTTAGCCATAATTGCCACTGAGAGAAATTGTAAGATTTTAGCACTCTGATGAATACAGATAATTATGGTCTTATAATTTACTGCATTAAAGAAGCTATGACAATTTACAGGTGTGAATTAAAGGAGCATGTATTCTTAGAATAAATATAGTAGGAGACTTAAGTATACTTAGGTAAGTAAAGCACTACATTGTTTTAATGACCAGAATCTTATTCTGTTATTCAGGAGCAACTGGAAGAAATGGAAAATGATCTTTCCGCTGAACAAAATATGCTTCAGACTCAAAAGCAGCAGCAGGAACGTGTTGCAGCTTCTGTAACAGGACAGATGTTCTTGGAAAGTCAGGTAGTGTTTGTTGAAGTATTTTGATATGCTGTGGAATAAAAAGTATTCCCCTTTGCACCTTCCTTTGAAGTTTTTTTTCCTCAAAAGCTGTTTGGAATGTTTTAAATTGTAGCTCACCTTTTCCTTCTTAGGTGGTTATATGTATTTTTCAGACTGCTTGATTTAAAATGCTGAGGGAAGATTAATCTTCAATTCCAAGAGCTGGAAATAACTCCTACAACACTGTTATTAAATATTTGAACAAAAATATTTCCACTTTTGAGCACCAAACTTTTTGAATTGAATAGGAAATTAAATTTAGTGGTATGGAATTGATCTAATTGAATTTAGGCAAACTGTGATTTTCCCTAGTGGTTAAAAGATGGAAGCATAAAAGAAAGCTTCATTGCAACCCATGTTGATATTGTTGGATTTTCCAATCATAAGTAAATAACGTTGAATTTACTATGGCCATAAGATAGTAAGCAAGCGTTTGGTCTGTGAAGTAATACATTTATTCTAAGAAACATGTAACTATTATATATTAATGATTTATTTGAATAAAAGGAATTGTTTGAAAGTCATTAAAAAGACTGACTTTTTTTTCTTATGTTAAATGTTTGCTTAACTTTTATCTTTAGATGACTTTTTTTTAAAGTCCAGTAACTTCTGTAATATTACATACCATTTGGTAGATATGCCATTATAGTTGTAAGTCTTTTGACCTTGTGCTTTTATTCTTTATTAAAATGAAGAATTTTAAGTCCACAGTTTCAGAGTTGACTTTGCTAGGGTACAAAATCCATTTTTTGCAGTGGGAAAAAAAACTACTTTTTTTTTTTTAATAAAAACTTTATGCCTAGGTTTTGCAGTAGTTATTACATCCAAATTGGGAGCAGGAGAATAAATGAAAAGCATAATTCATGAAGATTAAGTAATTCAGAGTTGTATAACCAATATTAGTATGTAAACCTGGTGCATGTGGGATATTTAACTGAGGTTAAATAACATGTTCCATAAAAGCAGGTTGCGTGAAGCCTGTCAAAACACATGTATATCAAAACACCATTCAAAGGATGGCCAGTCTGTCCTCTTCTTGTTGCCTGATGTGTGTGTTTCATACTTCTGTTACCGTTTTCTGTGCTGAAGTTGTTACTGACTTTTCTTTTGCTTGCATCTTTCTTTCATGCATCCTACA
Organism: Crypturellus soui; assembly: GCA_032275445.1. Lineage (NCBI taxonomy): Eukaryota > Metazoa > Chordata > Aves > Tinamiformes > Tinamidae > Crypturellus > Crypturellus soui. The sequence continues at coordinate 3,488,761 of JAUBNY010000721.1, forward strand.
TTACTGTCATGCATGAACTTTTCTCCATGTTAAATCTGTAGTGGTTATGGAAAGCAAGATACTGGAATATGTGTGCACAGCTAAAACAGCAGATTCTGCAGTACTGGCATGCTCAAATAGTGCTTTGATTGCACGGCATTGTCTGCCTGAGACAACTAAGTGGGATTCCCTTTTGACTTAACATAATTTAGTGCTTTTCAGTAGGAATTACAATTTGCTGTGAAAGATTAAATGCCTCCCAAGTATAAAGATAGCAGTTCAAAAAGAAGTATCTTAGAAGCTCATTTCTCAAATAATACTGTTTTCTTCTGTCCTCCAGGAGCTTCTCCGTCTGTTTGGCATTCCATATATTGAAGCTCCAATGGAAGCAGAGGCCCAGTGTGCTATCCTGGACCTTACTGATCAGACCTCCGGGACAATTACTGATGACAGCGATGTTTGGTTGTTTGGTGCACGTCATGTTTATAAAAATTTCTTCAGCCAGAACAAATACGTGGAATATTATCAATATATTGATTTTCAAAACCAGCTAGGTAAGGCTCAGATACTGGTATGTTAGATAGACTCTTTGGTAAGGCAGCTTTTACTTGTATATTTTTAAACATGGGTTTCCTATGAATTTCATGTCACCATTATCATGATATCTGTTTTTTAGAGAGGACAGGCAATTGGGTTGTCGATTTTACTGCCAGATGACCTATCTGAACTTCAACCACTGTTTGCACCTGCATTTAGTGCACTTTAGTTAATGTAATGATAATCTAGGCCGGATGTGTGAACTGTGGTACCAGTTTCTGGGTAGATGCCAGTATGACTTTTCAGACATGGTAATAAAATTATATTCTGATAAATAACATTATCAGATTGTAATCTTCTGTAAGTAGAAGTTTATTTTGGTTTATTTGCGATTTGGTGTGTTTAAGCACCGTAGAAAGTAAAGGTTTTTTTTTTTTTAATATTGATAAGATTTTTACTTCTTTCATGTTATTCTTTTTCTAATCTAATCAAATTGTTGCTAGTTCAACTATGAAGCTTCAATGTCACATAGTGTATTAAGGAATAAATAACAGCAAATCCTATTTTTTCCTAATGTTTTACTTGGGCAAAAGAGATTAAGTCAGTTTTGAAATTTCTGAACAAAGTAGGGTTACGGACACTGAAATAATATTTTAATGCCTTCAGCATGTAGAAATTTCACAGATCACAATAACCATTTCACTATTTGTGAATATTTCACAATTTTCATTTTTCACAAAATTTCATCCTTATGTGTTATAAAAACCATGATTACGTATCTTTGGTTTCTTTTCCCAGCAATGGATAAAACCAATGTTGCTTCCATTGTGGGGGGAGGAGAGTGAGTACCCTAAAAGCTCCTGTGATTTTAGCTATTATGGTAGCAAACTAATGCTTTGGTTTTGTTTTTAAAAAAAAGTCACCATCTCTCTTGGTGTCAAGTCCCTCTGCAGCACATTACTACTGCTCCCTTCCCATCTACTGGACGATTTTTCTTTTGTAACAGTTACTGTATATCCTTACTGGCATTTAGGTGGTCTTGATTTGTGTGTATAGACACACTTTCCTCCTTTCTCCTCTGAAATAATTTCTTGGTCTGCAGTCTTGAAGCTAATCCCTCCAAATCAGCCTGGAAGCCTCATATATTACAGTGTAGTGAATAGAAATGGTCACCTGGGTTCTTCCTTCTTTCTAGTTTTTCTAGTCTTTCTGTTGATCTTCAAGGATAACTACAGTAGAATAGAACAAATGACATGCAGTTTGGGAACACTTAGGAAACAGAGTCATGAATATTATGGACTAGAGTTCAGAACTGGGGACTGGGGAATGCTGTAATCTGTGATCCAGGTGTTAATAAATTCATTAGATGAGAACTGCACTGTAACTGCAGAAATGTATGCCAAGTAATCTCTTAGCTTTCAAAAACCTGGTGTTTGGGGGAGTCTAGGCTTTTATATTGTAACATTTTAATTTTGGCATCATTGTATTTGCACAAGATATCATACAATTGTACAAAATGCTTGAAATTTATTACGAAGTGTTTGAGCTAGCATAGCACGAAAACATTGCTCCAGAAAGTAATTTAGTAAACTCTAATGTTGAATGAACTGTAGTTTTACACAGTTAATGCCTATATGTTCCTTTTCTTATTTATCTGTCAGATAATATGGTTTTGTTAATTTGTAAGAGAATAGGTGCTGAATTCACTAGATTTATTTAGTTTGTGGACTTTCTTTTGCAGGTTTGGATCGAAACAAGTTAATTAATTTGGCATACTTGCTTGGAAGTGATTACACTGAAGGCATCCCAAATGTTGGGTTTGTAACAGCAATGGAGATTTTAAATGAATTTCCTGGCCATGGATTGGAACCTCTCTTAAAATTCACGTATGCTCTGTCTGCCTTTTTTTTTTTTTTTTTTTTTTCCCCTTAATACAGATGTTAGTAGATAATCTTTTCTGCTGCCAAAAAATGATCAAATTTAAGGAGATTAAGTTAACTCTAAAATACCTGAATCCATTATGTCCCTACCTGAAATGGCTGGTAAATAGGGTAATACATTGATACGGCAATCGCAGCAAAACAAGTGAAGACAATAGAACCACTTCAGAATTGTGCAACTGCTTCTGAGTTCATTGCAGAGCTGGATCGCTAGTGGAGTGGAATTGGCTTCTCCAAAGAGTGTGAGGAGGTGCCCTAGCTTGCTCATAGAGAAAAGACACTTGAGTGAGGAGTGGATGTCCTGGAAAGAGACAGACAGGTAGGCTGTGGGGGAAAGGGGTTTTGAAGAGCGCCAAGCCAATTTTACTGGCAATGGCAGGGATGATCAGAAGTTATTTTTTGTTTCAGAAATCCTCCAAAAATGATCACTCTGTGTGGAGCATCCTTCTAAAGTGAAACTGAGTTTAGGGCCTTCTGTTTGTCTACTTACGGGGAACCCAGGTGATGTTTACTACTGGCTGGCTGCCAGATGGCCACATTTATTGTCATTTGTTTTCTCCTTTTTACCTTTAAATTAGATGCCCCTTAGGTGATGTGGTTTAGAAATTCCCTACTTCGTCTCATATAATAGCTGAAATAGAGAATCCAATTAAGGCTTTTAAGTTAGTATGGTTTCTCTTGATATTCCAAAATTTATTTTATGGATACAAATGGAGTCTTTCCTCTGCTTTTCAGTGAGTGGTGGGCTGAGGCTCAGAAGGAGAAGAAGCTGAGGCCTAATCCACATGATACCAAAGTGAAGAAGAAGCTGCGGGATCTGCAGCTTTCCTCAGGCTTCCCAAACCCAGCCGTGGCAGAGGCATATCTGAAACCTGTGGTGGATGAGACAAGGGGATCGTTCATCTGGGGCAAGCCCGATGTGGAGCAGATCAGAGAATATCCTTTTATGATACGACAGGAACTCCTATTTAAAAGGAACCAGACTACAGTTCACAGGACTAGTTTAGCATCTGAGAGCCAAATTCTTCACGTGTAATTACATGTGTATGGCATTCAGGTCTACTCTCCTTGCTGAGACCCTGGGCTGCTGCTTTCTGAATGCAGAGAATGGCTCTTGCCTGGCTTGTCCCACCTCTATAACTGCTGAGCATGTTTGTAGACTTGGCACGGGGTTGTTTACACACTCCTGGTTTACCTGTGAGCCGCCTTTCACAAGTGCATTTCAAAATCTGTTCAAAATGAGACTGACAGTGATTATTTGCCACGTTCCTTGTGCTAACGTCTGTTTCTTGTTTCAGCTGCAGCTTGAGCTGCAGTGAATTGTTGAAAAGCAGGTGGCAATGCAGGCAGAGCTAAGATTATTTTAAACTATATATGAATTCCTGTGTGTGTTTAAGTGTAAAATTAAGGTTTATTTATAGATATTGTGTTTTATGGTATAACTTCTTTTTCAATTTGAATTTGAAAAAGCTTTCAGCTACAGTAGCTTTTCTGCAAGTGTTGGTTATTTGAGGAATTTTCACTTTGCATGTTTACAGAATATTGATAATCTTTCCCCCCGCTCCCCCTTTTTTTTTTTCTCTTTTAAATCCTTAACTTTCCATACATTTTGTCAGGATCACTTTGGCTGGACTAGGACAAAGATAGATGAAGTCCTTTTACCTGTGCTAAAACAGTTGAACTCACAACAGGTAAAGTATAGAGCTATGTGTAGTTTAAGGCTAATCAGAAAACTGTAACAAACTTTTTAAAATGAATAAGAAGGCTTTAATCTAAAATGATGCTTAACTAACTGGGTGAAGCTTCCCTTGAATATGTGCCTATAAAGATTCTTCAGAGTGCCTGTACTGTTTGTAAAATAGCCTAGCATTTAGCATATTTTTATTTTAGTATATTTTTAAAGTCACTAACCTCTTATTTGTAGAGATTTTGTTGTTGTGTGATTTGAGTATATTGTGAGGAGTTCCACATAATTTCAAAGGCCGTAAATGTAAAAGTTGCTTTAAAATCTTGTTATCTATCAAACATCTGTTTCAAGTCCAGATTGCTCTTTTTTCTGCATTTTTCTGATTACTACAGATAACTGAAGCACCTTTAATACTTTTGCAAGGCAGTGTCCTGTATTTCAAAATGATTTATATGTGTCCCCAAAATTCTGGTCAAGTCAGACTAGCCATTGAGTACCATCTATAAGCTTTGGGGAGAAGGGCAGACTGAACGATTGCTGTTGATTTAGCACCCATTTGTTATACTATTCCATTTTGTAAGTGAATATACTGACAAGTTTAATACAGTTTAAAAGTGAAAAGGCATGCATGCAGCCACACTGTGAAAGTTAGTCTGAAACTGATGAGCATAGATCAACTTCTTTGCTTGTGTTACTATCAGCAAGATAGATGTGTAGTCAAAACCAGTCTTTTAGGTCCTTTCTCTTAGCCAAAGGAGTGAAAGTACCACAAAACTATAATTAAGTCTATATACTTTTAGGCTGACTGAAACATCCTTTGCGAGTGAGTCTTGTGGTCAGTTTTTTGGGGGAACCTGGAAACTGGCTTAGTCTCCTTGCCTGTAGTTGAGTAAAGTGGATCTCATGGTGTCTGACTCTTTTGGGTTCTGCTGTTAATCTTTATCCTGCAGCAGTCTCTCTTACAGGACACTCCGGTCAAATTGCAGCATTTTGTTGCACTGACCTATGCAAAATGCAGGGGGCACATTCAGCACCTGCCGAACAATTTTATGTTGTTCTAACAGTTTGCAGCTGAGGATGAGCTTGTGAGGTCAAACTTAAGAGCACTATTAGAATGTTTCTGATTTAAAGTTGAGCAATGAAGATAATTAAGGGACTGGAGCATCTATCGTATGAAGAAAGCCTAAGCCAACTGGGCCTGTTTAGCCTGACAAGAAGATTGAGAGGGGTTCTGGTCAATATGTATAAATACCTGAGGGACAAATGTAAAGAAGATGGGGTCAAGCTTGTCTTGATGGTGGCCAGTGACAGGACAAGGGGTGATGGGTACAAATTAAAACAGGAGGTTCTACCTCCATGTGAGGAAGAACAACTTTCCTGAGAAAAGAGGAAATGGAAAGCCCTGGAACAGGCTGCCCAGAGAGGCTGTGGAGTCTCCTTCTCTGTAGATCCTCCAAACCTGCCTGGATGCCACCCTGTGCCACGTGCTCTAGGTGTCCCTGCTGGAGCAGGGGGGTTGGACTAGAAGTCCCTTCCAACCGTAGCCATTCTGTGATTCTGTGAAAATGACAACGTATGTCATATAAGGAGAATACAAAGTTTTTGCCCATTACCTAGTTTCTTGAAAGAGCAGCGTAAAGGTTCTTGCTTTAGAGAAGGCAAATTTGTTGCATGATTTACAGCTATAATTGGTATATAATTGATAATTGGTTTTGTAGTCAGCATCTATTTAGTTTCATATTAAATTTAATGGTCTTTCTCCTACTTAATTTAGGATACTGTGTAATATCGCTTAGATAACCGTTGAAATCCTGTCACAAAAAAAATCCAAAGCTATTTTGCTTTGTTTCTGATTAGACTCAGCTTCGAATAGATTCGTTCTTCAGGCTAGCCCAGCATGAAAAACAAGCCATTAAGAGCCAGCGACTTCGCCGAGCTGTGACCTGCCTGAAGAGAAAGGAAAAAGAGGAGGAAGACAATGAAATTCAGGAGGCTACTGCAGTTATGGAGGATGAACTTAAGCAGCATGAGGAAAGGAAAGGGAAAAGTCCTGTGGATTGCTCAGATCATCAAGTGACGGCACAAATGAAGAGAAGGAAACATTCAGATTCCAAAAGTGAACATTTATATGGAGGTGGTTTTATTGGGAGTTTGAATCTTTCAGAAGCCTCTAGTGATTCCTCAGTAGAGGAATTAGAAAGCAGGGACTTAGACAGGAGCAAGAGGAGGAAAACTGTGTCTCAAAAGGAGACAGCAAGCCCTAAGAAAAAGGGGTACTGTAGCTCAAGTGGTGAGGATGAAGAAGGGGGAAACATAGTCATGGTGACTGCCAAACCTGTGTTTAAGGGCAAAACTCGTAAGTCGCAGAGTAAGAGAGGAAGAAAAAAGAAAAATTCTTAAAGTTTTAAAAAGACTGAGGGGGGCAGGGCTATTACTTAAAAGTGTAAATATTCTAATGAATTTTGTGATAGAAAAAAATAAATTATCCCTATTCTTCATGCATTTGTCTTGCATTGTCTTTGTGTCCATAATTTGTATTGGGAGGGATTTTAATATATGGGAGGGATTTTAAGGGTTTTTTTTTTTTTTTTTTAGCTTAAAAAGCTGTAGATTAGGCTTGGCAAGTGTTCTCTGAGACTATAAAATGGAATAAGAAAAAGTGACTTGCATTCATTTGCCTCCTCACCAAAATGAGAAAATAAAAAAAAAAGTCACAGCCGCATGCAGTCTGTGCTTTCCTTATATCAAATTTGTACAAAACTTTGAAAGTGACTTAGTGAATTTCCACACACTGAGAGAAGGAAATTCAGTTCAATTTATTTTGTTTATCTTATTCTCTGCAGCATGCCTGGCTTCAAATCTTTGTGCTCAAAGTAATGGTTCATATTGAATCATCCATGATGTAAAATAAGACCTTATAAAATCTCATGGTACGGTGCAATATGTTCTTGTACAATCTGAGATGGAGTAAGTACTTATGTACTGAATATAAACCTGAAGTTATGTGAGCATGTCCAAAGTGAGATTTTGCCTGTTCAGCAGTACTGCAGTGATGCTCAGGAGTGGTAGAGAGGTTGTTTTTTTTTTTTTTTTTTAATTTTAATACCTCTTTCTGCTTCAGCTAGTCCTATGATCAGGTCACTAATTACAAGCTCCATACAACAGGATTCTGACAGTGTGATTTTTTTTGTGTGTGGTTTTTCTTTTCTTTCTCTAGTTATCCTGCCTTTTCTCCTCACCCTCGCTTCAGTATCATCTGTTTGCATTTTGATATTAACGCTAACAGGGTCAGCTTCCTTGCGAACATGTTTGCCTATTAGGGCTTCAGGAACCCAACAGGTAGATCCACTCTCTGCAACACTCATGTCAAATTAATTGGTGAGAAAATATTTGTTAACTCAGACTTTTTTTTTCCCCCTTCTTCTCATCTTTCTAAATATCTACAGAATTTATTTATAGCTTCTGTGGGTTAAAGTGGAAAAAGTCGAAAGCTGCCAGTCCGACTCATGTTATTGCATTAAATTTTGGTGCTTCTTTGTGGTTGTTCAATGCTTTTATTTAATTTCTTATGGTTTTGCTTCTGTAAGTCCTAATCCACACAATCGATCATCCTGTAAGGATGAAGGCCTGACATGACCTGGGTAGATTTGGTCTTTCTAATTTCAACCTGTTTCATGTTCTATGAGCATGAAATATCCGTCTTGATGGTACCTTTATAAAAGGTAAGTGTATCCATAGGATATTCTCAGCCCAGACTGCCAGTTTACAGCAGAGTTTTGCTGATCACTCTTTAGCGTTTGTGGAAGTTACCTGGTTTCTTCGATGACTCTCTGTGAATTGCTATGAATTTGTTTTTGGACTTGATAGATTACAGTCTAAATAAAGGATGAAGAAAAGAGGGGCAGTGCAGGTATTTACATGTGTGTCAACAGCTGTTTCATGAATTTAATATTTGACTCTAGATTTGACAAGGATTTGTTTGCAGGTTGCACCTTGCTAAGGTTTTGCCTTCTGATGTAAGGGTACATTTACATTTCCTTGTCTCAAGTATGTTCCTGTTTCTTAAATGCGTCCCTTGGTGCTTTGTGCAAAGGAAAAATCTCTTGTCTCTGAAGCCTTTTATTTTTTTTCTCCTCTCTCTGCTCAGTTATTTTTTAACGCGTTGAGAAGTTAGTAAAACTGTGGAGTTATCTTATGCTGGTGTCAAATGTTCCATAATTGGTGGTCATTCCGTGCTGGTTTTCCTGCCTAGGTACCTACTGCCGCTTTGTAACCTCGGTCCCGTTACGTAAGGGCGCTGGGTTCCCCTGGGGACGGCAGCGGTTGTATCTACTTTGTGTTCGCGCTGCAGCTGTCGAGATTTATTATCCCTCCTGCTGCGGGGATGTTGGCAATGTGTGACACGCGCTTAGAGCTCGTCTGGCTGGCGCTGCCGGGGAGCCAGCGGGGAGAAAGGAGGGAGCAAACCAGGATTTTTGTTTGCTTTTGAGCATTATGTCATATCTGGGAAGCTGAAAGAAGAGCGGGAGGTAATGCCAGCCGAAATGCAGTAGGTGTGAGTTGCTGCAGCGTTTGAACTGCTTTTGGTTTCAAGGGGGTGCTCTTCATCCGGACTGCTTTGCATCTTTTATTTTAAAGAGCATAAATCAATAGCTGAGCTGTTCTGTACTTAATGGTTTTAGTTACCTGCAGCGTTATTGAAGTAACATTTTAAAGTCAGCCAGGTTGTTGTATAGCTCGTATAATATTTTTAGAAGGAAAAAAAGGTGTACAGGAGCAAAATGTAAAGCTTTTCCCATTTAAAATCATTTTATAGCGCAACCTTGCCTGTTCATGTAAAGCCACTCAATATTAAGCCATTATTTTTATCCTCTAATTAGAATTAAAAAATGGTTTTTGCACTTCTGAGGTAGCTGTAAAGCAGATGAATGTGTGTAACATTTTACTGCTTCACATCTAGAACTTTTTAATGCTACTTAGTATTCTGAAGGTAGATACAAAAAGTTACAAAGATTCTCCATTCCCTGACTGTCTTTCCTGTTCCCTGTGTAATAGTATTACTACTGGTAAGTTTATAGGAAGTCATAGATACAATAGTAACATTCTTATTTTATATATTTTGGTAATGTGTAGAAGCCAAATAATATTTTTAACCTTTGAACATATTAATAACTTTTGGCACTATGGTGGTAGGTTTAAACCTGTATGTGTAGGATAAAGTCAGAGAGAGGGTGTTTGTTAGTTCCTGAAAAGACATGGATAATTCTGTATTATACAGTTTTCATCCTTGGATCTTGAGAAGTAAATCTCTCTAAGGTTTCACATTGTGAGGTGTTTTTGTTTGTTTGTTTGCTTGTTTTGTATGATACTCAGCCTGTTTTTATTGTTAATGCTTTCCTTCCTTCTCTCTTTATCCATCACCTTATTTAATTGTATCCCCATGGTTGTTTAGATATCTACAAATACTTAACTGTACACTGCCTATAACTGTTCTTGCACAAATCAAAGTTATGACAAACTATCAAAGTACTGATAATCTTTGTTATTTTGCAAACTCAGTGTTTTTCTGGTTGCAAAATGCCAAGAACCTGAGAGCATTGATTGTCTGTCTATTTTTCTACAGACAGGTGAAAATTGTTCTTTTTTTGCTGCGATATTGCTCTGCAACTTTCTGTATACATTTTCTGTTCTGTCAATCCTTCTGCTTTACTTTTTTCTGCTGACTATGCATATTCTGAGTCTATTTATATATAGACACTATTTCTGTATGATGTCTGTAAGTGCTGTTCTTAATCTCATGTGCAATTTTTTATCAATAGTTTCTTGCTTTCTAAGCTAATTAATTCAAGTAGGATTAGAGCCTTTTGGTCCAAGTTTTCTTGTGCTTCAGACATTTGATGGTATAAATACTATTCGTATGAATTCTAATTTTTAAAATTGAAATTTCTTAGAATATTTTTAAACAGTTATGAAAGCTTATTTATTTATTTATTTATTTTAATGTATTCTCCCTACCCATTGGGAATTTAACTGCCCAACTCATCTGAGTTTAGCTCATCTCATTATGCTCTGAATACCCAGTGATTTTTATGCATCTCTAGGTCTCTCATTATTTATTATTATTATTATGAATAAAATATAGCATAATAAATATAAAAATAACTTTTTATTTTGAAAAGTGTTATGTGAAGAAAACTAAAATTGTTTTTTCCATTTTGCCAGGTAGGAAGGTTCGCATTTCTCTGCTGTGCTTTGTGTCACAGTATGGATTTGACATCACCACACCATAATAATCTCCCTAATGAACTGACAGGAAAAATAGCAGGGCAAGAAGGTAAACGATTTTATTATCCACCACATTTTTTGTTTTACTTCAGAATATCAATGAATAGGAGTGAAGGTGCCTTGCTGACCACGAACCATCCCCTCATTCATATTTTTCCCAAACACTTCTGTTTATGGCATTTATACCGAAAGTACCACAGGTAGCGCGGTCGTGGGTCAGCGTAGGACAGCGTAGCGCTGACGCCAGCCGCGTGCCAAATATCTGCTGTGCCAGAGCGCGCTGGTCTGCCGGCGTTTGGCCTCTTGCCTTGCTATTTGCCCATGACTGCTTCCAAGGGACGAAGCCGTGGTTCTGATCAACCCACAAGAGGTTTCTGTGTGGGGTGTCAGGTGGGCAAAAGCCAGTTATTCCGAGTTATCGGTTATTCTCTCTAGACAACCTCCAATTTAATGGTCAAATACCTTTATCACAAGCTGGTAGCAGCTGTCAAGAAGGATCAGGATGCAAATCCATCTTTCAAGATGCATCAGTAATAATCTCAGTTTTTAGGCATTATCGGGTTTTGGGGCAAGTTATTTGTCTTCTCTTGAGGTGGAGTTTAGATATGTTCTACAGCTGAATATGAAGGATTTTTTTTCCTTTTTTTTTTTTTGTTTATTTGGTCTTGGACTGTTTTTACATGAAGTGTTTCTCTCCTGCAGCCTTTGGCAGAGGTGTTGAGTGCTGCTCTTACGTGTGCCTGCTCTCCCTATCAGCTGCTTGCTCTTGTTTTTGCTCTTTGGCTTCGCACATTAAGGAAGAGATCTAAACATTTCTGACAGTGTGGAAACCTTAGAGGTTTTTTTTTTTTTTCTTCCAGGGATGAGTCAATACTTCAGTTAGTTATTTGGTTATTGAAACTTTTTGATTTGCCTTTTTTTTCACTCTTTTTGAGTGACATTGCCTTCTATGTAGTAGCACATATAAAATATACTTAAGAGAGCTTTTATTGGGGGGAAAAAAAAAGTCTTTTCTTTGGAATAATGACAGTGTTAAAGAATGGATATAATTGAACTGAATAAAATTAAATAGAACATTGTAAACTAAGAGATTTCCATGTTTCCCCAATATAAAATTTTCTGTAAAATGGGGTAGGGGTGGATTGACCTTTAAAAATAGAGAACATTGAGCTTGTTGCCTTTTAACTGAATTGGAAAGTTTTATAGTATAGTGTGTAATCAGAGGGCTGAGTTTATCGTATAAATAAAGGTGAAAATCATACTTCTAAGGGAAAGAAAGCAAATATTATTTATTTGGAATTGTTATAAAGTTGGTGTAGAAGAGAGGTAAATTTACCTGTAATATATATATATATATATATATATATATACATATGCACTCCATATAATCCTGCTGTGTTTAGGACCTGCTGTAACTGACTAGTACTATAAGTTTTGAAATATTTTCACTTTAAAATTTTAATAACAATAGAGAGATCTGAATGGCTGAGATGCAATTTTTAAAAAAAATTGCTTTTTTTTCGAATAGCGTCTTCAGGTACAAAAAATGTAAAAGCAATAGGTATCACACCTGAAAAGCTGGATGGGGGAAGAGAGAAAACAAGTTTTTCCAGGAAAATTTTGTTGTCTTTTGGATGTTTTTATTTTGCGTTTTTTGGTTGCTGAGTCTTTTATTTATTTTTATTTATTTATTTATTTTCAATAGCAGACCTAAGAAAATCAATTGCTGATGTAAAGCTGACATTGCACAAGAACACAGCTCACAGGGATTGATATAGATTGTATTTCCACATAGCACTGTTTAAATACCATAATCCTGAGATTTTATATAATGCAATTCCCCTTCCTAATGTGTAATTCTGACTTGAGAGCTTGAGTTGATCCTACACTATAAATGAAGCATGATTGTTAGGGGAAGAAATACCCAGAAGTATAAATACTAAAGATAAAACTGCTAAAGACTGAAATATTAATGACTTATGTATTCTATAGTACACTAGAGAGCCGAGTTAAAGTTGCATAAGTTCTACGCTTCTGTGAGATTGGCTTTCTAATATTGATGTTTCCTTCGTGAGGGATTTAGGGCAGGGAAGAGTTTGCCTGTAAATTCTTAAGCTTTGTAATTAGGAATATAAATTGAATTCAGTCAGCAGGGCAGAGTGTTTAGATCAGCTGCAACTGCAAGGTTGAAGGAGGAGCTCACCCTTCCCTCCTGGAATACTCTGTCCAGTTCTGGGCTCACAAGAAACACGGCCTTACTGCAGAAACTCCAGTAAAGAACTTCCACAAAGATGGCGAAGGGCCTGGAGCGTCTCTCGTGTGAGGAAAGGCTGAGGGGGCCGTGGCTGCTGAGCCTGGAGAAGGCTCAGAGCGGGGTCTTACCAGTGTTTATTGATTATGTGGCGTGACGGAACGACCCAGAGCCAGGCTCTCCAGTGGTGCCCAGGGACAGAACAAGAGGCACTAACCCCAAGGGCTGAACGGGTTTGTCCAGAGAGGCTGTGGAGGTCCCTGCCCTTGGAGATACTCAAAACCTGTCCGGTCACAGCTCTGAGCGGCCTGTCACAGCTGACCCTGCTTGAGGATCTTCAGGAGTACCTTCCAGCCCCAAATATTTTGTGATTCTGTGAAATGTAGCTACACTGATAGCAACAGCACATTGTTCCCTTGAGTGTCTAGCAATGCTAGTTTAAGGGGATGAGGAGATATAAATGAAAAATGGAATATATTGACAGTTTTGCAGTTTCATCTCACAGCAGGCTTTGGGTTATTAAGTTCCGTGCGAAGCTCTGGAGGGGAGAGCACCGAACCTCCTCCACGGACACTTACCTGATCTTCCCTCTCTGCCTGCACCTCTCTTATTCTTAACCTTTTCCTCTACCCTGTTTAATCATTAAAGTCCATTAACCCTGCATACCGAGTCTCAACCTCTGTTTCTCACAGTTCTTACTCCTGCTTGGTTCCTCAGCAAGTTCTGCTCTAAACTTTTTATCCTCGTCCTCTCCTCTTTCCTTCTCAGACACATTCTGATTTCTTATTATAGAACTCCCTACTCTTGCTCCTGGTTCCTATTACTACTAGATCCCATATCCTGTCAGTTATCCATCACACCTACATCATTAGATGTCTCTTCTCTCCTCTTTCCTCTAATAATTTTCATGATCACTCACTTTAACTTGCTCTACGTAAAGTTTTCTGAGCTCCTACTCTACCATTCCCTTCTTCTCTCCTTGGACTGCTGAATTTCTTTGTCACATTTGCCTTATTTGAATCCACCTCAGAATAATTTTGTCTCCGAGACAAGTGGAGGAGGGCATGTTTGCAAAACGTACTTGTCCTTGGCACTTCAGTGTCTCACTTCGCTTGGCCAGGGCCCAGTTTTTAATCCATAAATATCTGAGAAAATGCTGACCTGGTAACCTTCACATATCTTCCAGCATTTTATAAGGGATACACTGCCTCCCCTCCCCTGCCTGACAGATGTCCTCATTGATGACAGTTACTCCCACACTTTCAAGTCTCTGGGTGAAGTCCAAAACGATGCCTTAAAGGGGACAGTGTTGGAACTGAGGCAAGTGAGGAGCAGTCTAACCCTCTAACTTGGTAGTTAAGATATTCGTTGGGGGAGACGGACTGAGTTGCTGTCTTGTTCCTATTTCCTGGGTTGCTTCTAAAGACTTTTATTATTTTCTCCCTTTCCCACTGACCCTTTTCTATTGCCCTCATAGGCTGTAATATATCAAATATAAAAAACACATTCTAGATCCGGAAACTAGAACCTAAGTCACCTTCTTCCCAACTAAGTGTCCTGATATTTGGGCTTTTGCATGCTTGCTGGCTTTTCTTATATTCCTTGTAGCTCAGCTGTAATGGTGGTGGAAGGAAGGTGATGCGACTGACCACATGATTCTGTAGGATGGTTAGAACCACCTCCTGGATGCGGGAGATGCATTTGGATCACGCTGAGGAAGATCTACAGTCCAGTTTCTCTATTTTCTGAATGTGTACTTAAAATACCAAACCATTTTCTAAACAGTGAACTTTGCTATTAACTATTAACAGTACTGGTACAATGGAACCTCTTTATGCTATTTATAAATGACTGTTTTGTTATATCTTCCCAAAACTTGCCTTCTCTTCCTTCATCTTCCTCTTTTCCTGTCTTGTTGCCTAGATTATACTTCTGTCTTTAAGAATCTACTGCACTCATTCCTGTCTCAAAAAAACGCTTAACAACAGTATGTTTGCATCAGTTACCTGCATTTTTGTCTTCACTACATGATTCACCTCTGATTCTGGAACTTAAATTCTGTTCCTCTCATGTGACAAGCTGTCTCCAAATGGAAAAAGACTAAAAGAGCTAATGTGGAATAACACTTTATATATATTATGGTAAATAGTATAGTTTATATATAGTATAATATAGAGCATAACCCACTTTATTAGTAACTAGAACTAAATTACACTTTCACAACAAAGCAGAACACAATTAATAATATCTGCTTCTATCTGCTCTCTTGTAGTAACTTATCTTTGAATTTGGACATGGTAGCATTCAAGATAGTGTTGTAAATACTCTAAGCCTTTCTCATTCTCAACAAGTAAATCCCTTTTGTTGAAGGCATTAGTAAA
This sequence comes from Crypturellus soui, assembly GCA_032275445.1. Lineage (NCBI taxonomy): Eukaryota > Metazoa > Chordata > Aves > Tinamiformes > Tinamidae > Crypturellus > Crypturellus soui. The sequence goes on from JAUBNY010000721.1 coordinate 3,503,821, forward strand.
CTGCAATGAAAACTTCTTGTGCGTGGATAGAACAGAAATTGGAGGCAAATCTTAAGTAATCACCATGGATTAACTCTGTAGGAAAGTCTGCAGTGTATTCCTCCCTTTCAGCCACGTGCCTGTCTTTTCTGTTTTAACATTTTTCCTCATCTTTGTTTTCTCCATTGCATTAGATGCATTTCAACAGTAAATGAAGTGTTTCTGAACTGCCACAAGAAAAAGTGACATGTTCTCATGGATTGATGATGTTGTTAGATTACTCTCTGACTCTCTATGCAAAGAAAAACTTTTGAAATGCAAAACTATTCATGGGGAAAATTGGTAGGTATTTTTTGAGTCTTTAATTTGTCATGGTACCTGGACTGCTCTGATACGATTGCAAAGATGTAGGAACCTTCAGCTGTACAAAGCTGTCTTGACCAGGCAGGGTAAGAAGTGTGGAAATTTAGACAGGTATGGCTTACACCTCTTGTACTTTAGACTACCCAACTAAAGAATGCAGCCTGCTTTTGTAGTCAAGGGAAGTTGTTTAGCTTTCTTTAACGATTAAATTGCTGCTAAACCTGCAGCTGTTTTCCACATCAGAAGAAAAATATGATCGCGTAAGAAGGGAAGTGCTTGCCGCATTTGGATTTATCGTGCTCATGAGACAGTCTGACTATAATGCTTTTAGATGACCAGTGATTTGGATGGGGCTTGGAATCAAGTAGTGTTAATTTCAAAGTAAAAATAGACCTCTAAAACCTTGATAAATCCATAGTTTGTATTCTGTGAACATATCCTTGCTCCTGTTCTTGCCTCCTCATATGCTGAACTAAGGGCAGTTTGACCCTCAGCTGAGATGTGACTGTCCATGGGTGCTACAGTTCTGTCTTTCTGCATTTCAAAGTATAAAGTTTCTAGCATTATATTACATTGACGTAGTATCTCAGGTTAATCGATGTAATATACCTTGCCATTGCCATCACTTTACCAGCCTTAGCTTGGAATGAGGGTACTAGAATACCTGTACCTTCCTTCATGGTCATTTCTCCCTTTGTACGTAAGAAAGGAGCCAGGGAAAATAACCATTTAGTTTAGGTAAGAGAGTTTTCTGGAACAGCCCTTTGCTTTATATTCTTAGAAAGGTATAGATTACCTCTGACTTCTGGAAAATCAAGGTCATGGCTGAAGTTTCCTCCTGTTCCCTTCCTTCCAGGATCTTCAGCCTGGGATAAGGACAAATCATTTTGTAGTCAGGCCTTATCATGTGCTGCAGGAACTGACTTTGCTGAGTTTCTTACCACTGATCTATTTTGCAGGTCTCTGTCCCCAGGCTTAACTCACAGGTCCAGTGGTGTTTATCCCTTGTGAGCTTTAATTTTGGGAAACTGCAACCCGAACAGTGACTGTAATGATCAAACAGCTATCTTTAACCAAAATATTGTCTCTCTGTTGCAACAGATAAATAACTAAGAGAGGAGAAAAATATTACAAAGGAGCAGAACATTTCTTTGGTTTTTAGTTTACAGATTACAGTTTTAATTTATAGACTGTCTTTTTGCAGCTGACCAGCTGTCCCAAAATAAATTAACTTCTGGAAAGAGAAAGTGTCTTTTTACAGCTCATCTTCTGGCTTTCATGTTCACAGGATTTTAGCTCTTCTCCTCTCTCCTCTCTCCTCTCTCCTCTCTCCTCTCTCCTCTCTCCTCTCTCCTCTCTCCTCTCTCCTCTCTCCTC
>JAUBNY010000721.1:3508660-3519399 GCA_032275445.1 Crypturellus soui
CTGAGGTCGGAAGGGATTTCTAGAGGTTCTATGTTAATTTGTATGTATTCTCTTTCTGTTAACTTTTTAAATTTATGCTACTTATGTATATCTTTACAATAGTATATGTATTGCATTGCTTTTAATTTTCCTGTGTCCCATGGTTAGCATTTTGAGTTACCAGATCGGCCTTGGTATCAAAAGAACTAAGAGTGAGTGTAAGTATTTTTGCTCTTTCTTCTTTGTATTTGTTGCAATTCTCTAATTTTATCTGATGCTTAGAGTCAATTGAATTGCAAGCTTCAAGGAGTCAGTGATGAACCTGAGTATCTTTATGATCTCTGTCTGTTATCATTCTTTATTTTGTTCACCTCTGCTTTTACTCTGCTGTCCTTCTACAACTGAAAAAGGAAAGGGACTTTTTCAATAGGTTATTGTCTTAACGTACTGAAGCATGCAACAGAGTGAATGATGATAACTGAGGCTGTGATAACTTGTGGTTACAGTGATTCCAGTGGGGAAGGAAATGTGCAGATCTTTTAGTAGTGCCAACAGCCACCATCCAATTACTTTGTGGTTTGTGTAGATTGACTAAAGGATGGTAGATCCATGTTTTTATGCTGATGAGAGAGCATTTGCTCTCATTTATGGGCACTCGGAGGTGCAATTTATTCATGGTGTAAAATGCAGACCTTGACATCTATGAATTTGGATGGTAGTTGCAGACTTGAAATAGAAACTCAGCTTTGGAAAAGATGGTAACCCAGTTATCCAAGTCTCTAGCATGCTTTCTAGGGGGATGTAGCTTGTAAACATGTTTTGCTTTAGCTAATTTGCCAAGAGATTATAATTGGCTGTGAAAGCAGATTTCTCATTAAAATTTGGAATGAATCTAAACTTTGCTAAGAAAAGGCTCTGGAGAGATTTGCTTATCTATTTCATCACAACATTGTGGTTCAGCTTTGTGTGATGATGGCAAAACTGAATCTGCCTTCATATTCAGCTAAAGCCAAAATGAATCGTCTCCTTCAGAAGAATCATCATGGATTATGTAGCTGTCATAAATATCCTTCCCACAGCAACAAGGATGGCATTCAGGATAACAAGCCAACTGGAAAGAATCCCTTTTACTAGGCTTGTTGGCGAGATGGGATAAGCTCTCCTAACAGCAGTAGTGCTTTCTCTCCCGTTGGTTGGAATTTGAGTTGCTAGGATGTATTTCACAAGTTTTGTGACAGATCTATAAATGATATTGAAATTCCTTTGTTTATGGTCCAAAAGAACCATAATGTGTGGAAAGTGAACAATAAAAGGATACAGGGAATGATAAAAACCTCCAGGCATGTAAGACCTTGAAATTGTACAGCATGGCAGCTGCTCGGAGTGAAAGAGAGTCTCCTTTTTTTTCCTTTGGATTGCTAGAACAGAAGGCAAGATATGGTAACATGTCACCTGTTTACTTTACTTTTTCTGAATTTGGCTTCTTCAGCAAAACAGGAGAGAAATTACTTTGTGCAGTCATAAACTGAAAACTTAAATTAGAATTCAGAAGAGTTCCCATGTATCATGGTACCTATTAATGGCAAAATGCATTTTCATTCACAGACATAATTCAAATTCTTGCTTCCATACCAGCTTTTTAATACAAATTGGTAGTTTCATTATCAGCACTCTCATCTTTTACGTTTTTATAAGTTGGTTGACCTTTTATACTTTTGCTTCCAGGGGAAAAAGAAGATGAACAGATAGTTGCAGAGATCATGAGACGGCGCTTTTTTCCTGCTGTTTTAACTCATAAGGCCTGGGAAGGCTTTCACTTTGCTGGCCATGAGATAAAAATTACAGAAGCTACTGACTGTTATGGGGCAGTAGTCTGGCCATCGGTACAATATTTATGATTTTTTTTAAAGTTTTCTAGCACTGTTATTTTGCACATTAATATGTTTTGTTGGATGCCATAATGACAAAAGGTGACTTTCTATATTTTCTCTGTCTCCAGTTTACAAACAGCAAACCTGCATTTAGCCTGCTTTTCTGTGGGTTTCTGGTTCTCAAAGCTTAGATAATATCTCTTGTTTATTCTCTTTTCCTCTCTAGCCTGTAACTTTTGACTCCATTATCCAATTGCAAGCAAATGTTGCAGGAAAGATGACAGTCTCAAGGTGATTGCAATTTTGTGTATAAGTATAGATGGCTGTATAGCAGGTGGACCCAGATTATGGAAATAGTTATGGTATGATCTCACCAGGCATTACCTGTGAGAGAATCTACTCAGGCTACTTATGAGAGAAACACATTAACCTTATAAATATCCAGCCAAGGGAAAATGTTCTGTTGGAGCTATCAATTTCTTCAACAGCAGGCAGTGTATGTGGTAGAGAACACTCATATTCAGGAAATATCACTCATGGCTACAGATATATGAACTGTTAACATCCACTGTGGGAAGAGCCTTTTGCAAGGCTTTCAGTTCGCGTGGTGATGCAACTAATTGAGTGTTTGAGAGCTGTTAAGGAAGGGTGAAGGAAAGCGATGTGACTGGGGACGTGTTATGATGCTGATGGCATCTGGAGAACATCACTGGAACAGAGCGGCACCCAGGAGCTCCCGCAGGGAGAGGATTTTTCTGATCTTGAAGGTCTTTTCCAACCATAACGATTCTACGACTCTATGACTGAAATCCAAAAGTCTCCATTTCTCTACCAACAGTGTTAACCGCCCAAGGTTTTGCCAGTTAAAAAATATGCTCACAGTTAAGCTAAGGATAAATGGCATATTTCCCTGCTTTGAACTCCAGACACTCTTCCTTCTCCTAGCTGACCTGGCAAGTCATTTGTGCAGTATCTCTCAGCAGTCTCAGTGCACTTCTTCAAGGAAAGGTTGGCTGATTGTCTGTTGTTCTCACAAAATGACAGGCTGCCCTGAAAAGCGTAATTTCTCTGGAGGGTTTAGCCAGTTCTGCTATGAAAGGAAGACAGCACTTCTGTGTCTCTTCATATCCTCCATCTGGCACTATTTGAACCCTTCTGGTAAACGTCAACCAGATTTGCCAAGAGGGCAGAAGCTTTAAGGAAAATAAACTTTATGCATGTCTCATGGAAAGGAAAACAGGTTTCAAAGATACAGAGATTCAACACATAGAGCTTTTATCATGCCAGTCAATTTCTGTAGCTAAGCATGCCAAGACTGTGAGAGAAGAGGTTATAGGAATGTAAGAAACTAGGAGAAAAAATTAACAAAATATGTTTAAGAATTTATTCAAACACCAAACAGAAATCTTTTGAAACCTGGGCTTAATTAGTTCTGGTACTCACAGAGCTATTTCTCTGATGTAGAAATATACCAAGTATTTGGCATACTCCTAAATCGAAGCTTTGTTGAGTAGGAGATATCTGTGAGTTCAGGTACAAGATCTTTTTCTGTTTACTCTGAGTGGTAGAAAGCAAAAGCTTTGCTTGAGTTTCTAGCATGTTTTGGATCAACATCCCTCTTGTTCCTTTCTATTTCTTTCTCAACCTGTTAAAAGCAAAGCTAAGAGTATAATTTGTTGTTCCAAATTGGGACACTGATAATTGTCCTTTCAAGTGGTCATCCATAGTGCAAAGGGATCATATATATTAATCATACATATTTGTCAGTGAGGACAATATAATTTTCTATACAAACTAGCTTTTGATTTTTACTAAGTCATGAAAATAGTATGGGAGACAAGCTGGAACCTATTGTTGCAAAAGGAATGGAGGTAGTAGTTTCTTTTTAAACAGTGAAATAAAGTATAATTCAACATATGCCAGTCTGTAGACAATCATCTGGTCAGCATTAAGATGGGACAGAAAAGCTTACGAAACTTCTTGATCACAGCGTATAAATGTATACATAAGGAGACGATTGTAGAGAGCTCTTTCTGGTTTTGTTTGCTAGAGAGGTTTGTTATGCTTACCAAGCTAAACACACAAAACTGCAAACAGGCAAACTGAAGTGAAAGCACAGAGGTAAAACTGATGGTCCCTTTTGGGTCATTATGATGATTAACTATTCTTGCAAATAATTAATTACTGAAAGAGATTAGCATGGGTTGCATTTGATTTTCTTGCACAAGCAGTTCTTACATAAAGGTGTCTTTGTGAAGGACACGCTTTAACTCAGCCAGAAATAAGTGCAGTTATATACTGGAATTGCTGACTGGAATTTTCTGGCTTATATTACACAGTGTGACAGATTAGATAATTGCAGTGGGTCCTTCTGGTTGTAGTGTTTTGCAAGTATATACTGAAGCATGTTATGCCATTTGTTTTGTCAGCCTACAGAGCTCAAAGATCATAGAGAGCTGTGATCCTTTCACGACATTATTTGAATTAATGTTGCTCACTTGAGCAGATGGGAAGCCCTCCCCTCCCATTTTTTTGCATGATTATAAATGAAAATGCTTATTTAGTGAGAGATTTTATTTCTTTTATTCGTTCAGTATGTTCCCTCCTCTACAGGCTCTTGTTCTGTGTTATTTTTTGGAAACCAACTCTAAACAATACAGTTTGGTTGACAAAAATGTGATTGAAATTGGAGCTGGAACTGGGTTGGTCTCCATAGTAGCCAGTCTACTTGGTGAGTACATATCCTTGCTCTTATGCTCTTAGAAACGTCTATGAAATGAATCTTGGATGACTTGGGAAGTGGCTCAGTTCCTCAAAACCAGAATTGCTTGAAAGCTGTAAAATGAAAGAAAAAGTGAATTCTGAAAGGCTTATTTGGAAACTGACTCTTATTTTCTCTGTAAAATTATGAATGTATTTGTTCAATAAGGGATGTTTCAGTAGATGAAGCTGCTGTTAAGTGCTAAATAGGGGATCAAAATAAGAAGCTGGTGGCCTCAAGTGAATGTCAGGAGAAGCTAGAAGACAGATTTAAGGAAGACCTGTTCTGTTGTCCAGATAGCTCTAGGATGCCAAGTTGCTTCTTTTCCACATGTGTTCAGACTTTTCTCTTTTAGCAGTTGATCCCTGAGCTTTCTGCTACCAGCACTTTGTTCTGTTCTCTCTCACCACAGCCTGCTCTTTCTCAAGAGTAATCCAAGTTGCTAACTTCTGCATTTTAATAGAATGTTAACACTCTGTAGTCTGAGAAACCTTTTTGCCATGTGAAGAGCAAGGAGCCTGAAACGATGCTGAAATTTCACGCTGACTTTTTGGAGTCAGTATTTCTCAGTCTTTATTCCCTCACAGTACTCTTAGCCAAAATGCTATGAGGACGCAATAAGAATTTGATCCTATCCCCTCCTACCTCCTCTGCTTTATTTAGATGGCAATCTGTAGAGTTGATTATCTTTAAATGTGATTCTTTATCTGAGAGCCAAATACTAATTCTGTGCAATGTCTAAGAGCTACTGGAAGCTTTTATAGTGCTCTGTTCTTCTCCTTGATATCTGTTTCAGTTCCCTGGGGGGTGTTTTTTGTGAGTGGGCTTTTGCTTAAGTCTTGAGCTGTATTTTTTCAAAGATTACTTTTTTCCCTTCTGTCACAGGTGCATGTGTGACTGCCACTGATTTGCCAGAACTACTGGGAAACCTTCAACACAATGTTCTCCAAAACACCAAACTGAAATGCAAGCATCAGCCTTGTGCTAAGGAATTGTCTTGGGGAGTTGACCTGGAGAAGAACTTCCCTAGGTCTTCGTGTCACTTTGACTACATCATGGCTGCTGATGTTGTTTACCACCATCCCTTCCTGGACGAGCTCCTCCTGACTTTCGATCACTTGTGCCAGAATGATACTGTTATTCTTTGGGCTATGAAATTTAGATTGGACAAAGAGAACCAATTTGTGGGCAGGTTTCAGACACTGTTTGACTTAGAAGTAATCTTTGATTTCCCTAGTTTGAACATAACCTTGTATAAAGCAATGAGGAAAGGCAGGATGCAGTTCTGCTCCAAATGGGCCGTCTGACTAAGAAATACATGAGCGTAGCCATTTCAGCTATCTGTAGCTTTCTAATAAGTTCCATGTTAGTAGACGCTTAAACTATCATGAATGGCATTTTTAGAGACAGCTAAAACAAAACATCAGGTTCCTAGTATATCCCTAAAGAAATGCTGAATTCAATTTGCTGATCATTTCATAGATAGAAATGTCTTTTATGTGCTAAACTGACAGTATTAATGACTTTGAGAAGCCTTACTATTATTGCTATGGGAGGTGTAATGTGTATTTCTTAGCTTTCAACTGAAACCTTTAGCAGTGCCTTATAAGGTCAGCCAATCACTGAAGACTTAAGACTACGGTAAATCATTGAGTTTTAAAGCTGTGTTGTCAAACTTAATCTTTTGCTAGTCCCACTGTAGTGTGTAAATCTCTTCTTTAAAATTATATTCTAGGATAGTAAACTAGCTTCACAAAAATGCTGGTAAGTATATTGTCATAACAGAGGGACAGAATATGTGATATGTACCTTCCACCTATTTGGATGTGGGGATTCTAACCGCATGCAATCACATAAATAAGGCAATAGGGAACCAATTCTCCTGTTGCTTGAACAAAGGCCTTGAATAAAAATAGTATAGCATGTCACCAAATCCCCTTTCAAAGATCTTAAATACTTGGAGAGCTGCCCCTCCAAAAATAGGTCATTATCTGAGCCTCAACAATGCAATAGTGACAATGGGACAATAGCCAGCAAGAGAAGTTTGCACTGCTGGCCTAGTGGTAATTGGAAGTGAAAAAACCTAAACCAATATGACTTGGTGTCATTGACATAGATACATTTATGCTTTTTGTTTGGCAAACAAAATATTTTTTTTTCCTAGTCCTTCAATGATGCATGTTCCCATATGGCAATGCAGTGCTTTACTACATCTGTAGGTAATTGTTCAAGTAATACAGGGGCTCTGTGGACTGTCAGCCTTTACCTTTATTTTCCCACTCTCTCGTGTACTACCTTCAGGAGCTTTTTATATATTGTGAATTTTGAGCACTTTTAATTTCACTTATTTATTTATTTATTTATTTATTTATTTGTTTGTTTTTGTGATTATAACTTCTGGAGTATACTAGTGTTTGTAATGCTTGTTGTTTGTTATTTATTTACTTTTCAGCCTGGAAATAGTATGAGACAGAAGGATTGTAAATGAGTGAAAGGACTGAAATGCACTCTTACTCCCAGCCTGGCATTTGGTTTGCCTGGGCACTGGTTCCCAGCATTAGAGATGAAGTGGTGCACAGAGTAGAGTCTAAGCTGAGACATTTTTCTGGTGAGGATCTGGTGATTGCTCACATGAAAGGAGGTGGTGAGAAAATTCTAGAGGGAGGGACATGATGGCAGGAAGGGTTTGGAAGGAGGATTGTGAAGAAGATGTAGCTGTAGCAAGAAGGTGAAGTGAAAGAGGAGAAGAGGGAGGCAACAGTGAGAACAGTTAGGGGGGTTATTAAAGAAAATTAAAGAAAATCTTCCCATATTCATCAGTTTTCTGTGACAATGTGTCTAAGTAGCAATAAGCTCTTTTATTAGACCAAACAGTATAATTATAAAATTAGGCTATGTCAACTGGTATAAGATAATACCTCTACTTACATATATTATCCTGCTTATGTCCTGGGATTTCAACAGCTTCAGGAAAACACCACTCCAGCACGAACACAACCATTTTTCCTATCACAATTTAGGTAGCAGAAACAGAGTTTAAATGAGTGACCACTCTAATCTCCACCATTTCTGGATTCCCTCTTCTCCTTCCTCTGATCTCACTTGCAACCATCAGATCCATTGCAACTGCAATCCTTGCATCTCAAAGGGCACCCCTGCTTATACCAGCTCCATGGATAAATGGATCGTCATGATAATTTAATGGGTAACAAATAAGAAGACTCTTCACACACCAAAATCCACCACTGAAAATAGCTTGGGAACTCCGAAGCGATTCAGGCAAACAAGAAAAAGGAAGACTAGAGCAAAGTAGAGAAATGCAATTTTAAATAGCTGTTCTGATGATTAGTCCTTCTGTTTGGACTGCCGGCTGTCAACGCGCTGAGTTTCCGCGGGTCAACAGGAGACCTGTTTGTAGCCTGGATCTAGGACGGGGCCTTTAGACCCGGCAGGCTGCTAACATTTATGTTAATATTTACTGTAGGGTGACATTGCCCCTCTTTCCCGCGAGCCTGTCTTGCAGCCCTGTGTGAGATTCCCTGGGAAAGCTCGAGTGACCGGCTCCTCCGTTGTGCAGTGACCTTTTGTCCTCTGTTATGATTGGCAGCTTCTTACTCGTGGCCGAAGGGAGGTAAGAGGCTACATATGGCATTTGTCTGCAGAATTAATTTCTGCTCTTCGAGAACAGGCCTCTCAGAAAAATGTCCATATTACCGACTTCCACAGTCAGTCGAAATTTTATTAACTCCTTATTTATTCTTTGCTCCAATATTTCAAAAACAAATCAAGTTGTCATTCAGTGCATTAGGTCAGTAAAATGCATGGTATTTGCATCTAAATAATTTATATCAGTACTTTGGTCCAAATGTCTTTGGGAAATAACTATAAAGCAAGCAGCATTTTGAAAAGCAGAGAAAAAAAAAGTCTACTGAAACTGTGTGTAAAACAGCTCTACCTATGAGATATGCTAGTGCTTATGCATACTGGGTCTTCTGAAATTGTACACCTTTCAAGATCCCTTCCTTTCTGATGAGCACTGTGTGCACTGTTTCATCAGGTGTTTATGCTATTCCTACATGCATGACAGCTAGAGTCCTCCTTTTTCTCTGAATGCCAATAAGTGACTGTACAACATCTAATATACAGCCTGAGAAATGCAACTCTAAGAAATAGTTTAACACCTATGCAAGGGACAAATGCCAGCTGACTAGCAAACAGACTCTTCTAGGTGTTGTACAGTCACTAGTCATCAATAGCTGAACAAGGAAGACTCTAGCTCCATGCACGTGCCCTTGTTAATGGTGACTGGTATTAAAGATCCACTTAGTGTGGCAGTAGCTATAACTATCACCTGATGAAACAGTGCATTTGATGCCCCCAAAACAGGGTTGTTGAAAACTGTGAAGACCCACATCCACCTAAAATGCTTTGAGTTTTGGAAACCTGAAAGATACAGTATTTTTGCCCACTCATAGCTGCTAGTACTACCCTGGTAATTGCGAGGTGATTCAGCAAGAAAGGTAGATGATGTCAGGATGTCATCGCTCTGTATGGATACTGAAGAAATTGATATCTTAATCCTTATAATAGCTCTGTGACGTAAAGGAAATACTGTTGCACATGTGTAAAGCAAAGAGAGCGCTGAGCTAAATGTCAAGTGCTTTAACAGCAGGCACACTGACGAGGCCAACATGAAAGTTCTTCTTTGATGGAAATAATATTTCCTGTACCCTGCCTGTACCCTACCTTATCAAAATTTTCTCAAATCAAGGAAAGGTTTAGATTAATTGTATTAGTTATTAAAAATAATTTTACATGCCTCTTGACAAATAAATACATAAATAAACTATTATAAGCACTCAGGAGTTCACAAGAAGAAAATCTCAGTTTTTCCTTTCACATGGTTATGTCAAAATACTTTACTGACTACCAGTGGTCATGGAATTCCACGTAATCATGGAGGTTGGAAGTCACACCAGAAGGTTACCTAGTCCTGTTCCATGCTTAAACCAAAGCTTTCTTCAAAGGTTTGAATAGGTTGCTCAGGTTCCCCAGCTGACATCTGAAAATCTCCCAGGATGGAGGTTCACAACTTTTCTGAGCAGTCTGTTCACCACTCTTATTAGGATTCTTTTTTTTTTTTTCTTTTTATTGTGGAATTCCATATATTTGAACCTTTTCCTTGCGTGGAGTGTAAACTCTGCTCTCCTCCTCTCCTTAACAATCTTTCCAACACAGAGCTCCAGTCCTGCTGTTTATCTGAGATTCAGGGCTCCGAAATATCAAAATATGACTCTATCATCATATCTGAGGAAGCGTGGAATTGCAAATTGAGAGGCACATACACAAACATATCTCATAAGAGGTTCTGAAGGCTCTTAGGGGCTATCCAGATGTGAGGTTTTAAGTGCACTGAAGTCCTAAGCTCTCATTTTCTGAGGTCCATAGTTATGTGAACTTGTTTATAGAACGTTATTTATTGATTATTAGAGATGATTTATCTCTCATATAAGATTACTGTGCTATCTGATTTTGCAGATTATATATTACCACATTATTATTTATATGATGATAAATATAGGTCATCTATCCTCTGTGTTACTGACTCCCATCACACTACTTTCAGGCTTGAAAAGTCTTCATGAACACAGAAAAGACTGTTGTTCCTTTGCTGCTCCTGATGACTGCCATGTGTACAGCAACGACAGTTACATTCTGATATGCTCAGCCCCGGCAGCAATATAAAAGGATTATTAGATATTGGCTGTGTTCCTATCAGAAGCCCGTGAGATTACAGCAGCATTAGCACTCTTGTATTAATTGGTGGAAGCTCATGGATATGCTGGGGAATTGAGAGGTGGAGGGCAGAGTCTTTGTTTGGAACACGTGGAGTGTGATTACTTTTACTGATCTGTCAAAATAAAAATGATCGAAATGTTCCCCACGTGTCCTGAACAACACCAAAAACTGATCCTAGTGCTCTCATGATGCAGTTCTGGAAGGCTCTGCTGCTGCAAGGAGCAAGAATAGCACATGGCTTCATTCCAGCTTACCGAATCTTGGACAGTGTTGCTTTGATCTACGGCTTGAAGACTCAGGAGGAGATAAATGGTAAGTCTGATTCAGAG
>JAUBNY010000721.1:3522717-3536170 GCA_032275445.1 Crypturellus soui
GACAAGGGGCAATGGGAACAAGTTGAAACACAGGAAGTTCCATCTCCATGTGAGGAAGAACTTCTTTCCTGTGCGGGTGACAGAGCCCTGGAACAGGCTGCCCAGAGAGACTGTGGAGTCTCCTTCTCTGGAGATCTTATAAACCCTTCCAAACCTTGTGCCACGTGCTCTGGGTGTCACTGCTGGAGTAGGGGAGTTGGACTAGATGATCTCTAGAGGTCCCTTCCAACCTCAACCATTCTGGGATTCTCAATGTAATGCTGTCCTTGTTTTGTTTGCCCTACAGTCTTTATTCAGCCAAGCACTCCTTCATCTCTCAGGTGTGCATGCGTCATCCTCAAAGTGAAGTTGCCTGTAGACAAGCTCTTGAAGGAGACAGAAATATTATTTGCCCCTTTTAAAGGTGTGTAATCTTTGAAATTCATTCTACCTGTTCTACTTAGTCCTAGAAAGATCTAGAAATCTGTAGCTGATTGCTACGGAAAGGCAGACATGAAGCAACTCTTCTATGACTGCATGTACCTTTGTGGAGGGGAGTGAGAGCTTGTTCATGGCCCTATAGAAAAATGCAGAAGAGAAACAATTTTGTGCTAATTCTGCCTGTTTCAGTTTTATTCCCTCTCCCATAAAAATTCAGTAGCTTCTGGCACAGGAAAAGTTTATCACCTGAAACAGAACTGTTGAACTCCCTCCTCAAAGACTGAAATGCAAAATGGCCAAAATGCTCATGCTGAAGTTCTAGCTTAACAAAATATTTAGATATTTAGCTTGTGTATTTCTTCATTCTTCCACTGCCATCTATTCTTCTAATTTGAATTTATCTTTTTCATATTTTATGATATTTGATGACTTCTTAAATTTGTGATGCTTTTTATTTTTGAAAAGAGACCATATAAGCTGTTAGCATTAAATGAAGACTCTGCTAGAATGATTTATAGATAGATAGATACACGAAACTCATTTAATTAAAGGCATTCCTGCTGCGGCAATAGGGAGATAATGAATTCTTTAGACTTCTCTCTTACTGTTTACTTTGAGATAACATAGTTAGCTGGTCAGTCTTCAGCTTTCATCCAGAAGCACATGGATTCAATTTCGGTCTCCAATTCCAGACCTGCCTGTTACACTCAGATAAGGATCAGGGGATACTTTTACCTTTCACACACAGGATACGTTTAGGATCCTCAGAGCTAACACTGGCCACTGGAGGTCACTATAGCTCTACAAAAGGAGAGAACCATTTTTTACCAAGTAATTGTTTAGAAAAACATTTAAAGCTGGAGCTGTTCTATGCTTCATATGTCAGCGGTGTGAAAACTGTGGGATAAAAAACAATAAAATCTGATTGCAAAATGTGACATATTTAAACACACGCTTTTGCAAATTCTGCATATCCAGGAACTATTTTGAGAAAATAGTGTAGGAGTCAATTTCCTGCATGCCCCTTGCATACTCACCGTGAAAATTTACAGTGCTTGGTATGAAAGTGGAAGAACTAAGCTAGTGCTCATTTTCTCTTCTTTAGATAGCAAAGGTCTTTTCCTGTCAAAAGTACTTTCCTGTCTCAGGTAACTGCCATCTTTCGTGTTTCCCTTAGTTGGCTTACGTCTTTGGGAAACTTAATCTATGAGGATGTAGGAAACATTTTTCTTTTGAGGAAGAGATTTCCTGAAAGTTTACGTTTATCTTTCACTGTCTTCTGTGGGTGGTAGAGCTGACCCGCTGCCCTCCAGCAAGCGCACGCTGTGCTCTGCTCACAGCAGGCCCCGGCACCCTCATGTTCGTGGGGCAGGATTGAAAGCAGCTCTTGTTGCTCTTGGTCACTGATGCATAAGCAAGAGTGGCAACTACCTATAGCTACTGTGCCACTGAAATGCCTCGTTTTAGACTTGTTGCCCACTGAATTTATAGCAGGAGCAGCAGGGAAGGCCGCAAGACCCAGCTGAGAAGGTGGATGGATTTTATGGCCTTGATCCTTCCCTGAGCTCCTTGGTGCCACAGCGGTCCTGACATCAGTAGTTGAGCCAGCCAGTTTAAAGCCAGCTCAGGAATGCTAAAATTTTGGTAGTAATGCAGACATTCTCCAGGGGCTTTCCCGCAGCAAAACGCTTTAGCACATGCTCAGGCATAGCTGTGTCTCCAGCTTCAAATGTTGAATAGGAATTGGACTGGAGAATGTAGAAGCTGTTGAAAAGATGCAGAATCTGTTAAATTTTTCAACCAGGGTGCTTAGGAACACCCTGTCTCCTGCACTTTAAAAAGCTGCTCCATGGAGCTCTCTCACAGAAAGACACAGATCTTGCCTCAAAAATCCTTCAGCTAACAACAAACAGCATATGGAAAGTACAAGTGAGGATGAAAATACAAAGGAACAAGATTCAAGTCTGGTAGATTTACATCTCATAAAAGCTCTGAGGTCTAGATCGGGCTAATTTAGAAGTCAGGCACCTTGGTTTCCTTCTATAATTTAGCTCTAAGGGAATTCCCATCGTGCTCCATCAGCCCCTCAAAGTGAGAAGTCAGCGGGAGCTGCTGCCAAGAGATTTAGGTGGGAGCTATCTGCCTGCTACACCGGGAACAGGCTCAGTATAAGTTATGCAGGCTGGCAAACCAAATGGCAAAAAGGGTCACAGATCTGGGGCATTTCAGACATAAAGCATGTTCCATCACATCTCCCTTTCTAAAGGAAATCATAACGAGCCTGTCCTATGGAAAAGTCATGCATGCTTAAGGGTTGATTATTTGTTATATGCACTGACATCTGACTGTCAGTTTGTACATATATCTCTCATGCAAATGTCTGACACTGTCAACACAAAGTGTGGATATATGCTTGAAAGACAACCATGGTGTGTGAAAAAGACAAAACACCAACAAGTTATAAAGTGGAAGCCTATAGATACAAGTGTATACTTATATACTGGGCCTGCATACAGTGAGTGTGAATCACTCCTGTAAAGAACTTGCACAGAAATCAACAGTCCTGCAGGGTATTTGGGGAAGGTATGTAATGTGTCAGTTACTGCACTAAGGCTGCAGGTTGTGTGTTTGCATCACAGCGTATCTCAGTAAAAAGGCAATGCATTTGGAGGAAGCCAGAGATTTTGATGTATCCCTCAGAAATGGCATTCCAAGTTGGTTCACGACATGTTCCCATGTGTAAATGGTATGGTAAAAATACATATGAAGACAGCAGGGGAAAATGGGAAAAGAGGGAAAGGTTCATGGCTGGTGTGATAGCTAGGCAGAGTGAGAGGGGAACCACAACCTGTACAGACCCCCTGGCACAAAGGGGCTCTTAAATTCCTGCCTGCTGCAAGGCTCCTTTTGACAGGATTGCAGAGAGAAGGGAGAGGCTGGTACAAAGGACACCATGTGAGGGTCAAGGTATGTGCTATGCTATTTCCAGCTGGCAGAAACTGGAGAGGTTTAAGTGCTGACTTTGAAGTTTGATCTGATTTAGTAGCCTTTTGAGTTGGTTTCTTTGGAATCAAGGGACTCTATCTGAGGCCTCCATTTTCCTTCCACTGAAGGAACTTACACTTGACTCACATCAGAGACATGCAGAGGGCAGTGGGACCAGGTGAGCCAGGAGAGTCCTTCTGAGGAAAAGGAGTCTGGTTTTGATGCAGAGGGAGAGCTGAGCCTGGAACTTGTACCTGGGCTTCCAGGACAGACCCGAATTAAAAGGGGCAAAGATGATGTCAGGTTCATCTGTGATTCACAGGGGGTGCATGTCGGTACATGCACGGGTTTGGTTGACTGTGATGTGCCACTAGAGGGGCATCTAGGATTCTTTCAGATTTTGGGCTTAGTCAAGTATGAGAATTTATTTAAAATAAGAGGATTGAACAACACTAAAAGAATAATAAAGCTAAGAATGTAACAGAACTGAAAATACGTATCAAAATTCTACAGTTAAATTATGGGTGCATAGCGCAATGATTACTCTTGCATGTTACGGACTACCCCTCTGGTATACTTTTCACTGATTCTCTTGCAAAGCGATTACATGGTGATCACTCTTGTGTCTTAGGGGCCACCCTTCTGGTCTTGTTTTCCCCCGTTTCTCCTCATCGTGCTGTTAATATCAGGGTTGTCCTCCCTGGCAGATGGGTCCGCAGGTCCACAGACCGGCTGACTGTGGGTCCAAGTCTCCACCAAGCTACGCAGCTTACTCAGTACCAGCCCCCAGCCATAGAAGGCCACACAGCTCCAGTCTAGGTCGCCTTGTACTTAGCCCACAGCTCTGCTCCACGGGTAGTAACGTTCCCTTCAGGCGGTCATTCTGAGGGGAACGGCCCTACAGTGTCATTGAGATGTCTATGGTGCGGGTCTGTGCTGTCCCTCCTCTTTTGCCTGGACTTGTCAGTCACAGGGTCAATACAAAGCGTGCCTCCAGGCTTCAGCAACCCCGCAGTGTCATGGCCCTGGCCGTGGTGCACCCAGAGTATGTTAACTCTGGGGGAGAGCCCTAGAAGAAATCCCTCTTCAGCATCCAGAGTCCCAAGCTTGCCTGCATGGCACTGTCAGTGACACGGTGACAGAGCAGCAGCAGCAGGCACTTGGGGGAGTCCTGGGAGAAGATGGGTGCCAGGGCTCTTGCTCCTTCTTTAAAAACCTCCTTCAATCCTTGTCAGAGGGGAAACTGAAATCATGCTCTTAACAACTCATCAGTTAGCTCAGTTGTTTTCAAATGCTTTGTGTTTACATCTTTTTTTTTCTACCAATCAATTTGAATGTCAGAGAGAGGAAAGGATTTCAGAGGCACAGAATGTAATTTCCTGGGGATTTGCAGCAAAGGATTCACCACTGGACAACTTCTTAAAGGGATTTTTTTTTTAGAATAGTTAACATTTCATTCTGACCTCCAGTGTAATTTGGAAAACCAGGTCTCTGGTTGCTGATTAGAATGTGTGGCTGACAACTCTGTAAAACTTGCCACACTTTAAGTAGGAGACCTGACATCTGAAAGACATCAGTCCATCTTTAACACCACATCAGCATCTCTGGGAGAAACAGGACCAAATGCAACGTGACATACCTGGAGCTCAACAGCGTTAATTATTTTTAACTGACTGACTGATTTTGGGCAAGCTGCTGCATTCCTGCCTCAGTTTTCCATCCATCAGATCCTGGTTTCCTGCGGAGCGCTGTGATGTCTGCCTTCTTTCAGATGCTCCAGTATTTCCAGTCTGCTTACCAGTTCATCTCTCTGTTTTCCCTGGGCTCGATCTGTTAACATGCATTTTATTGGGATACCAGACAGCTGCCACATAAATTACCCTCCTCTCCTAGATCTTTCTAAGACGCTGAAAGGTTGTGTGACACCTTCTGTTTCAGCTGTGTCTACCACAGGAGCACGTTTCAGAGCAATAACCAAAACCTGCAGGGTCTGTGGCTTCAAACTGCTCACGTTCTCCCTGCACTTTCTATCAGTATCAATTCTTATGAAATGGTAGATATAACTTTTACCCAGTTTTTAGTTGATGGAGGCAAATAAAAACAAGTAATTTTTGCTTACACTAGTGAGTGAGTGTAGTTCTTGGAAAAGCCTGTGCTATTATGGGTTACGAAACATAAGAGAAGAGGGTGGTAGCAATAACTGGATGTGTCAATCCATGCCTACTGTTCTCACTATGGACCTTAGTTTCTTCACAGCAAATTACCTTCAGAGGAACAATTCAGCCTCTCACTTTCTATTCCCCTTTAGTAGACTCAGTCTTCGGTAATTTAATTTGTTGTTGCCTTTTATTCCTCTGAACTTTCTGCAGGTATGTCATCTTTACTGGGGTGATTCTGGAGCACAGGCAGGTTATGGGGGTTTCCTGCTTCTCCAGGAGAATCCATCATCAAAACCCAGCTCCCGCAGAGCTCCAAAAGGCACATCAGATGCACAGGTTTTATGAAGCCTTCTGTACTAAAACAAGCGAGCCCTATCTGTTGGCCTCCTCAGGCAACCAAAAAATTGCCAGTGAATACAGAAACATTATACTGGTTTTTGCCACGGTATTTCTATGGTAAGAGTGAAATAATTCCTGTGCTTCATCCTTGTCCAGAAGTGGAAGGACTTTCCACTTCTGCTTTCATGTTTCGAATAACATGTCTCAAAACTGCCCTTGATTGGAGAACAAGGAGTGGAAGGGGAAAGTGCCCCTCTGAGTCTGTCTCCCTTTTGCAGGCCGGGCCAGGATGAGCTCCTTGCTCTCTCTGCTTGCCAGGGCTGTTTCCAGCCTGCTGGGGCTCTCCTGAGTCTCTTGGCTTCTTCTCAGCCAGGAGCTCCTGTTGCGTTTGGTTCTTGCTCTGCTGGAAGCCTTCTTTTCTAGGCAGTGTGCACTAGGTGGCTTAGATCCATCTACGAGCTTGGAGATGTGGCATTCTTCTGCAGCAGCTTGCACATTCTTACGTTTAAGACTACAAAAACAAACAAAAGTGAACAAAAAGATTATTAGGCTTATTGCTAGCTAGCCACCATTAAGACATATAATTCCCAACCCCTCAGCTTGACAAGACTTGGCCATGTGGTAGTGAATGTGACAATGACCCATAACGAGGTCGCAGATGGACATGTATGCGCAGTCATTCGTGTGCATATGTTACGCATCACTCATTGCTTTACTTTAAGCTCATTGGTTTAGTTTTTACATCTTGTGTTGGCAATGAAGGTGTTTTCTCTGATTGCTTGTGATGTTGTATATTCTCAAGTCACAGGAGGCAAGTGATTAGCAGGGATTGTTACTAGCTTTTGGGACTTTGATTACAATATGCATAATATTTATGTGCTTCTGAAACATCATCTCTTGGTCTAAAAAAATTACAAGGGAATTCAAGAGAATTTCATCTTCTATTTTTGGTTTCTCAAAAACAAAACAAAACAAAACAAGATACTTTTGTCCTTTAAAATGTAATTTCTTTTATTTGCTGAGTCAATATCCTGGACTGCTGTTCTATCTTGCTTGTGGTGCCTCCACCAGAAGATACTGCAGTTTCACATTTGCCCATACATATCCAGCTCATCTTTCATTAACATTATATATGGTGAATAATAATGTCTGACTGTAGGCCACAGTTTAGAGAACATAAAGTTGGGCAATTTGCAGTAAAATTTGGTTTTAGACACATTACTGCTAGTCTCCATCATTCGTAGTATAACAGACAGTGGAAAAAGGCATTAAAATAATAAATCGTCCACTGAAAAAGCTGTAAATCCAGACTCTGCTATATGTTTGGCACCATAGAACCACCTTAATGAGCCATGAGCTGCCACCTACTGACATGTTGTTTGACAGGGAACTGGAAGCAAGAAGGTTGTAATGTTAGCAGTGCTACACGAGTCATTGGCAAGCTGGAGAAATACGAAGAAATATGTAAGGAGAAAAATCATTACTCGGTTCATGTTCAGAGTAGGAAATCATGGCTGCAGCTCAGTGAAGTAGTGTTGTGGTTCTCCAATTGCTTATATACCGTAACTTATATAACTTTATGTTTAGATTTTTCCTTTAGGATTTATACATCACTGTCCTTCACTTTGCAAAATGAGGATGGCCTTTGGTTAGCGCAATTGCAAAAGAATGGACACTGCAGGGGCATGAGATAAGGTTGTTCCCTTCCAGAAGAGAGGCAGGTAGGTCTTAGTTCAGCCCAGTATAAGTTGAATCAATTCAAGTGCAAGTAAATATACTCAAAACCAGAAAACAAACAACAAGAAGAGCTACCATTCTCGCTTTTCAGACACATTTCAAGATTCTATGAGCTTCATTTATCAATGCTGAAGTCTTCAATTATCAACACAGTAACTCTTCAAACAACTGAGATGATACTCTCAGAATTAAGAATTCATCCTCTGTGCTGGGTGTGAGAGATGCACATATTATCATTAAGGGAACAGTTATTACATAAGATTATATATAATTCTCTTAATATATGAGTAATTATTTCAAGCATTATTTAGATATTAAGAGGCTTAAACAGATGAGACAGAAAAAAAGAAATGCAGAATTCTAATGACGATCAATCAGCTTAAAGAGTTGTGCCAGATTTATGAGGGAACTTCAGCCTCTGTACAAAATAACTAAAGTTTTAAAGGAACATAACAAAGGGTTTTAAAATGAAAGCAAATTAGACCATTTTCATTTTGTTTTCTATCTGTCATAATGGAATGTACTGATGAATGTATTTATTTTTCATTTTATAGCAGATCCAGGAAAAGCTTAGATCATTATCTCTGGACCTTGGTCTGGGATTCATCTTAGTTTTAAATACCTATGTTGTCCTTTGCCACTTTTCATATAGATAGCAGATTTCCTGAGCTCCTTAAAATAGATGCAAAAATGTGATTCACATGGCCAGCCATAGATGTTTACTTAAGAATGAGATGAATGTTTTTTAACATTGAACATAAAGGGAATTGACACATGTTCAGATGAACCCACTCCTTTTTTTTTTCTGACTGTGAGTGTATAGCAGTCACAATTTGAAAATGACAGTGGATCATTTTCTCATTTCCCTACCATTTTCTCCTGCCCTCAATTTAGAAAGTCTATGCAGACAGATGAAAAGGAGATGTTACCTCGCTAACTAGGTCTACACAGTCTTTGATGAGTGTCTGTGAAAGCCCTTGCTAGTACAAGGTACATCTTGGCTTGCTCTACAAATGCATCCACCTGGCTTTCTGACATGCAGCCTGCAGTGAGCTGCACACATGCAGTTCATGGCTGTGGTCTCATCTCATATACTACTAATCTACATACTGTGCTTGAGCCCGCTCTTCTGATGAAGGTGCCCTACACTTCTATTGGGTCAACACTTGCCCATTTTCTGGCTCTACAGCCTTTGAGTCTTGGTTAGCATGGTTGTGGGACAACTCTAGAAGATGTACAGATGTCTTTCTTGTTCTGCCAGTTTGTGGACTTTCTGGTGTCAAAAGAATCAAAAAGACCAGCCAGGGTGGTAGTTCTTGTGATGAGAACACATAGCAACCAAAAACCTGACTGAAACAGATATTTATTTCCCAGGAGGGAACATTTAAATGACAAGAGAGTCATTGAAAATAAGAGAGTATCAGGAGAAGAGTGAGGGATGGGGGGAGGGGGGTACAATCCAGCTAGATAACAATATGCTTTATACTTAAGAAACTCTCAATTTGCAATAGAAATTTAGTGAATTTTAACATTTTTTTTTACCTAAAACATAGGTCCTTCACATCTTACAGCTGATCAATAATTTGCTTTGACATCTGAGTTGCAAAAATAAGAGGGAGAAAAAAAAGGAAATTCGTGGCATTATGCCATCTAATTATATCTACAACACAAAATCACTGCCACAGTTGTATCTGACAAACATCAGGGAAGCTTTAAACCTAACTATGCATGAAATTTCTAACAGACTTACTACATGTGTGAAAATTGCCTGGAAAACATTGAAAAGGATAAATTCTGCTCTTTACTGTGTTCTAATTAAATAGACAATAAGGCACCATATCTCTCCTTTTTTTAAGCCTTAGATTCTTAAGTATCTCATTATAATAATTAACAATACCACTGCAAGTGAAAATCAGTTTTGAGACAGCTGATGCCCAAGTTGTCATGAAAGAGAATAGTGAGGAGAATTGCTTTATACTTGAAGAAAAGCAAGCTGTGAGATTTCGAAAATAATTATCATGACTGTGAAAAATCTGCTTGGCAGTTCATTTCACTTGTGTCTCAGGGTTGCCATTCTTTCTTTTCAATGATTTCTTGCTAAGTCTAAATACAGACTTTCAGTCTGAAGTTAATTCCCCCTTCAACTTTTAAACTCACTTTTGAAGAAAACTGGGAAAGAATTATGTGTGGTGACTTCCATGATACTCACAGTTTAACTGCACTTCATTTTCACTCCTGGGTCTAGACTTCGAAGTGCCACCGAGCTATTAATCCATCCTACAGAGTTAGCCACTTATTCCTACTACAGCTTCTTAGTCATTTTGCTGTGGTTGGCATCAGAAAATGCCGCCTAGTGTTAGCAAGGGCATCATGAGCCCCTTGATAGTCACTGATTTTTGACTTTTCAGAGCTCAGCCTGTATCCAAGGATTTTACAGTCTGAAACCTTGCCTTTTTGACTGTTTGTGCAAATTCTTCATTCTACGCAGTCCCCATGTTTGCATTAACATATATTTTTTAATAAAAAGAGAAAAACAAGGAACCCTTATTAACCGTTTCATATGTTGGACCTGTCATAAAGAATTCCACAATGTTTTATAATGTAGAAACAGCACTCTGCTGATCACATGTAGTGTTTACCTAGTTTGTTTTTAATCTGCTCCTATGGGGAGAGTCAAAGGTATTCCTGTAAGGGAAAATGGAATGAGAAAAGCTTGTTATGGCTTCTTGTTAAGGCTGCATACTCCAAATAAAACTGAGCTACTCTCTATTAAATTTTGCCCTGGCTCAGTACCCCAGAATCAAAACAAGAAAAAACCTACTGTGGGTCATGTTTCCCAAAAATTTAAGAATAGCCTTGAAATTGATATATTACCAATATTTTCTAATATTTTCTAATCTAATTGAAAACATTTTACTACAGAAATGACATTATGCAAATTATTTTCTCCCTTGCTGCCTCCTGTGCATGGAAAGACTTTGTTTTAGTGCATCCTTGATGACTAATCTCTTCAGTAAACACAGTTCTGTGGTAGCTACAAGCACGGGCATGGCTAAGAGCATGGCAAAGTGTGGTCATTAGGAAGCAAAGGAAGATGAGGAAGAAAGTCTGTCCCCTCTAGGCTCCCAACAAACCTTGTCAGCAACAGCAGCCCCCGCTACTGCTGTTACCACCCGGGATGAGTGTGTGAGTCCCGTGTGAAGAGCTGGGCAGGCTGCAGCTGGAAGGACATTGGAAAGTGTGGGTCTGGGGAAGAGATGCAGGACACCCCCTTTGGAGTCAGTGGGGACAGGGAGAACAGGAGGGCAAGAAAAAAAAAGGGGTCATCAAAGAGGGCAGAGAGAACCTGGAGAAGGTGCTGGGAAAGGACTATGTTTTGGAGAAAAAAATTGTCTCTGGCTCTGGTTAGAGCATTTGTCAAAATGGGGCCTCTTTCTTTTGTTCTTCTTGGTGCCCTCTATTTGCTACATTTATTTGTTTTTCACTGTCTTGATACCTAGCTCTTAAAAGCAGCAGTTGTTTTCTCGTGTAGACATGTATTTTATATGTAGAAGCATGATAGAGCCTGATACTTTACACTCCTTGCACCTTAATTTGAAAAGGTGTATTGAAAATGTTATGTTTATGTTAGGAGCTACTGTATATGAAAACTCTGAGGCTAACAGTGAAAATGTCTTTTTTTTTAGTGGGAGAGTGGTTATATCTATTGACCTGTCCATAACTGCTCCATGAGTTTTTTATATTATTCATATTTGTATGCTTTGGGGGCCTTTCTAAGAGATGTGCTATCATTCTGGCCCTCATCTCCGTGAAATTAGGCTTATGGAAAAAAAGCTTCAGAGGAGTACGTTGTTGACTTTGCCACATCTCATTAAAAGAACAGGAAATATATGAATCTGAACTCTTTGCTCTAGAGTCAAAATATCCCACCTTTTGGGGAAGTGCTCTGACTGCCAAATGTCGATATAAAATGATCCTTTCCCCTCCTGCTGTGACCTATGGGCTCTCGGAAGGTTTCATGCAAAGCCTAAGACTTGTGTTCCCCAGATTCGGGGTAAAACTCTTGCTCAGCCACGTAGGACTGTCCTATGCAAATTTACATGGAAGGTGACGCGTGACGATTTCTGTTTTGAAGAAAAACAAATTAAATGTCAAAGGGAGCAAAATTCTCCTTGGAAAACTCTCTTTATTCCAATGAACACATTCTAATTGCTTGCCGGTGGGCACAAATGTACCGAAAAGAGACCCACTTCTTATAACTTTGGAAGGATGAAAGACATCCCCAGCGTTCAGCTCTTACCGAAGCAGTTTTTTTTCCCTTGCCTAGAGCTCTTAACTGTTCTGCTCTCCTGCTTCTGTATTTATTTTTTAATTGAGACTAGCCCTTATTTTTGGCAAAGCATCCTGGGAGGCAGTTTTAAATAAAATATATTGTACCAAATAAAGTTTATTGTAATGTAAAGCTGTCTATTGCAACCCAAATATTACTACTGGCCTATCAATGACAAAACCCAAGCAAGGGTTTGCAGCTAGTGCTCTCACAATCGGAAAATGAATTTTGCTCTTTAGATGTGACATACTAATTTTCCCCCCTATCACATACTAGTCCGATGTGAGAGACAAGGAAGGCACTGCTATTTCTCTTACCGAGCGTAAGGAAAATCTTTTAAAGTATCTACTTACTCCAATCTATGTAATGTGTATTCTGAGGCATTAAATGACCATTTCATGATTTTGACTGGTCCCTTGATAACTGACTCTCTCTGTGGAAAGCAGAATTTCTTACGTCCATCCATTTCTCCCAGAGTAGCTCTGGTTAGCTCACTTCGGTAACATGAGATCAGTAAGTGCAGGAAAAGCTCCACTGAACTGAACAACGTGTGAAAATGTTGTGTACAAGAACTGTTATTTTTATTTAAACTGTTTGGAATTTGTCCTGTTTCAGCAAAAGTAAAATTATTTTTCTGTAACAGCTTACAAGGATTATTGATTATTTAACCCAATTTACCATAACTGTAAACTTTTTAAACATAAAAGTATTTATTATCCATTATTGTGAAAGTGAATATATATCTTAGGGTTTTGGGAAGAGCACAGAAGCCAATCTCACTCTTCTGAAAAGAAAAGGATAATCATCTGGGGTGTTTTTACCACAAGGCTTTTATTTTCCTTGCAAGTCCATAGACACGATGCTGAGGGTCCATTTATTACTTCCTCTACCCAGTGGCAGCCAGACAGATGCTGCCAGCCCCACTTTTGCTGCCTCACCTACCACCCCGCTGCCGTTCAGCCCCACGGTGTCCTGCTGAGCCCCCCAGGCCAGCCGTAAGCACAACCGGCTGCGCTGGGTTATGCGGAGGGGTGTGCAGACAGCGTGGCTCCTTAGGGACCTCCTCAGCTCCTGCAGCTCTGCCAGTCTGCTGCTTCCAGGACTATTTGTGTTTAAAATGCACTATCTGTCTCCCAGTCTCCACATAAATGGGAGCAAGTGGGTACAGAGCTTGGTCCTGAGTCTGAGTCTGAAAAGCTTTTAGAAATCTGGGCTATAAATCCTTGGGCCAGGTGAAGGTTTTATCAGGGCAGGATTAAGTTTAAATCCAGTATTTCCATGTTGATAGCAGCATTATTATTGCCATCAAGTGCATGCATTACATATCTCACTAGTAAGCAGCTCTAGCATGTCATTCACCTTCAAAGCCCAGTCAAGGATTTTTTTTCCGTCTTGTTAGTTTTAGATTGACCTTGCTTTCTCTCCCTAAGTTTTTGTTATTTTTAAGGGCAAGTTTTATTATAATTTTATAAGCATTCAAAAA
>JAUBNY010000721.1:3543503-3554876 GCA_032275445.1 Crypturellus soui
ATATTTTGTTCTCTTTTCACCTGAAGGAATCATTTTCTCTTGTGAGAAATGTGGAAGAATCATGATAAATATGATGCCTGAATGTCATAGGTGGAAGATCTCTCTCTCAAATGTTCGAGAGATAACAAGCAAATAAGAGGAACTTTACATCTTTTTAATTTCATAACATCATATATTTTGGGCAAATTCTTGTGATTTGGAAGCTCTGAGGTGTTGGCAGTGGATCTAGAAATTGGAAAGTGTCTTATTCATATGCATTCTTGTTTTTGGCTTGTGAGACTAAAACATACCAGTTAGTGGGAACTTCTAGAGTACTCGCAGTTAAAGAACAAAACAAATTAAAAGGTAAATTAGACTTTTTGTACTGTATATTAATAAAATAATTCTTACTCAGTTTCTGTGGAGCAGAGAGCCGGGGAACACAGGCAGTTATTTGGCAATACGCTTCTAATATGAGAGAGCCCTTGAAACGTAACACACTATTTAAAACTGACCTAAAAGCCTAGAGAGAATATTTCAGTGGGATAAAAATGCTGATGAAGTGCATCCAAAAATATTTGCGTGCTTTTTTGGAAGACAGTTCTCAGCAGTAATTTCAGCACTGTGGTAACACCTAGAAGGGTGGGACAGTTTTATGGTTATTCTGAACTTTACTTCCAGTGAACATATGGTAGGTGTCACTGAGCTTCAGGTCCTTCACTGTCCTCGGGGAGCAGCACATGAAAAGATTAGATCTGTGATCCTGCAAAACACTCCACACTGGCATAGTGTATCTTTGGCAAATTGCCACCAATGATCCAAGACTGAATTGCCATTCTCTCTGTGCTTTGCCGTTTCAGGAATACTGTCTGTTATAAGGCAACAAATCTGCACAAATGTGAATTCAAATCATGAGTGAATTTACACCTGTACAGCGTAGACATCTGTGCCTGAATTTCTTCTCTCAGCTTCCTTATTCAGCTGACAGGGAAGAATAAGAATGTCTAGGGTACAATTGTCCCATCCCCATCTAGATGTCAAACACAGGTTATACAAATCACGCCCTGGAAGTGCATCCACCAGCAAGACACTAGGGATGACTAACTCAGATGTAAATTGTTGAAGCCTAGGTGCGGATGAATCCTGCACTAGCTGACTACTGGCTTTATCGAGTATGCAATTTTGGCAATGTTTATTGCTCCAGGCACTTTTGATCATTCTCAAAAGTTATTTGCTTATGACCTCTTCTTTTGTGCTGCGGTAAGCATAAGTGTAACTTTTCTATTCTGAGTCTACTCTAGCTAAACAAATATTGCACCATTTGTGTGTTGTCCCTTAATGCATTAAGAGAAGTAACTAACATTTGTCATTTTTCTTGAAGGAGGAACCAAGCATATAGTGTAGAATTTCGTTTCCTCACCCTTTTTGACATATATATCAGCAAAAACTTGTTTGACAGGATGTACTTGAATGCTAGAGAGCTATAAAATAGGAGAGATGGTTTAGTGTTCCAGTGGACACCATATCCCATTTTTGCTATATCTTTATGCTTCTGGAGGAGGAAAAATAGTTCATCTCCATATTATTAATTAGATGCACAAACTTCATCCTGTTTAGTGCATTTCTGAGTCAGATCTCCATGTCTACAACGTCAGAAAGAACGAAATGTTGAATCTTACTGAATTATCTTCATTTCTCAGGCCAGGTGAAATGTAAGTTTGCAACAAGCTGCAAAAATATAATAACAAGAATCAATACAATGCCCTGCTAGGACGTTTAAATCCTTCTGTTACAAAGAAATGCATTTTTATTATACTAGTCGAATGTATTTAATGAAAGCAGAATAATCTCAGACCAGTTCAAATGAATTGCTGTAATAAAGATGCAATGATAGAAAAATCATACGGTTCAGCAAAAATTTGTAACATTGTCATTTTTGCAGTTTCACCAACAGGAAATAATTTTGATTCATATAGTTTATCATCATCATCATTATCATCCAGTTTATGAATTCTCACATCATATTTGCTGGTGCCAATTAAATCAGGAGTTTAAAGCCCAAGTCTCCAATACTTGTTGGAAGAGGGAAGTCTGGGGAGAAAATTAAGAGATCCAGCATGAGTACAAGGGTCACTTCTGTTCCTGTATTGTCCCATTTTAAACAGGGGCCTTGAACTCCCAGAGTTTTGAAGCAATGCTCCTCAGCTCTTTTCTCTGAGCAGTACCTGCTTCACTAACCTGAAGCATCTCTAAGTTAAGTGCCTAGACTCCCTTTCCAGGTAATGAAGAGAAATAACCACCTTCACATGGTGATTTATCTTACCTATTTTAGACATCTTGGGCCGTTCACTCTCTCTCTTCCTTATAGGTTCTGTGGCTAAATAAAAGGCTTCAGTGTACTGATATGTGAAGGTGGCATCACTGCAGCCTTTTGTGAAGAACAAAAATTCAGCAAAAATAACAAAAAAGAAAGAGAGAATTTTTGGATGAGTGAGAGAAAAAATCAGATCCTTTTTTTAAAGTAAAAGGAGAGAAAAAAATATAAGAATCAATATGAGGGAGAGAGAAAGAAGATGGCTAAAGTGAGAAAAAAAATAATATTGCTTAACATCGAAAAGAGAAATCTCCATCTGAATCTGGATTTGATATCCATTTAATTTAGTGGTAACAGTTCATTGATAGAAGGCCAAAGGCAAACAACGTGTTATAAATGAACATGTATTTTTAGGGCAGTAGACATCATTGCGATAGGAGTGTTTAGAAAACTGAAAAATCAGACCAGTTTTCAGCTTTTAGAGTCTCCGTGATGGAGATATTCAGAATCCATCAGGACTGAGTCCTGGACAACATGTTCTATTTAACCGTGCTTGAGGAGGGGGGTTGTATTCAACGGCCCCTAACAATCTCAGACGTTTTGTGATGCTGTGAAGTCTTACACAATATTAATCATCACTGCTCTGCATACAAACCTGTTATTGTCCAACACACCTTAGAATAGCTGTGAGCATACAGTACTGGAGAGCAGATGCCACATAGATAGTGTTAAGGTTATGGTCCTTTGTGGCCTTTATGGACACCAAGGTGATCAGCTTGAGAGTTTCAATGAGACAAGTCAGAACCAATGTGGGCTTCTCTTATTTCTTTTCCTGTTTTCCTTGCTTATGCTTTTTGATCCCCTCCGTTCCTGAGGCAACTTATTTTATTTTTGGTTTTGCCAGTAATCCTTCTTGTGTATTTGAGTGATTATCCTGCCTATTTTTTCAGTCTTTGTTGCATATCTTGTCTTTTGTCTGGCACCTTTTTGTTAGTGGGATCTTCCTATATACATCTTTCTTTTCCCTAAAATGATCACATTGCTGGCACACTTATGTAAGATGCTTATACATTGTGTCTGACTATGCCATTTCAATGTTGCAAAATACTTATTATATACTGTTATTAATTAAACTATTTTAGTATACTTGCATTCTTACTGAAATATAATTAGTTTTAATTGTATCCTGTTTAATGCATTTATGATTTATAGGGGTCACATGTCGCTGTACTGGCTACCAAGGAGTATCCATAACTATGATCCAGGCAACATACTTATAGTTAGAGGTCCTTAATATGATGATAAAAAGAAGATAAAGATGAAAAAGAGTCAGGACTGGAGTATAGCAAGAGAGCTCAATCTTTTATCCTCAACTTCTCCACAAGCATCTGGGTTCAAAGTCAAAGTCAAGAAAGTTAAAGAACGTCAGCCCATATGTCGAGGCTTTAAAAGGAGAGAGGCTTTTCTGAAATATTAAGTCTGTCCACTAACCCAAGCCAAACTGAAACTTTGAGTCCTGTTTGGATACTTTGTATGGCTCTCCATAAAATTCAAATCCAACTCAAAGTCTGAGTTTTATTTTTTAAGGAGTTTGAAGCTTGCTTCTGGACCTGAAAGCTTCAGACCACGATCTACAGGCAGGAGGATGATTCCCTAAGAACTCCAAACAATTTCATTTAATCCTTATACAACACTGACCTACTTTTGTTTTTACTACTTTGACAATATTGTAATACTGTGGCATCGTTTTTAGGATATATATTTATATATATATATGTCTGCAAACAGATAAATACGCTGCACCCTGATTACCATGAAACTCAGTTTTTCTCATTCTGCCTTTTTCTGCTCTGACCTGACACAGATGGCTATAAAAACACCTAAAATGAAATGGTTCTGCTCATCCCAGTGATGGATGCACCATGTTCCAAATCCCATGGGAACAAAAGCCATGCTCTAATAACAGCAAGCAGGGACTGTTGTTTTAATGCCGCTGGTTTAAAGGACTTTTTGACGGACTTGGGGCACTGGAGCACGGTATTCATAACTACCAGATGTGAAGTAAGGCTAAACCAAGTTTATCCTCTGCCTTTTAGTAATATGCAGCTGTGAATGGTGCAAACTGATACAGTCTGTAAGAGTTTTATTTGTATCAAAGGTAGTGTCTGTAATGCATGAAAAAGCTTAAACCTTGAGCAGTTCTGACCTCTGAATTCCAATAAACAGTAGCTATGGGACTATTTTATTTCATGATGAGATACTCGTTTATTGGTGATTATCTTGAACTTTATCCCTTTTTGATTTTATAGAGTTAACAGTTGATGAAATCAGAATTGTACAGTGTAGGCGATACTGCTGTAACTCGTGTAATGATTAGCTTGACAGCATACCCTTAAAGTGAACAGCAGAAATTTACTCCAAAATTTCTTCCATTTTCCACACTTGCATGAGAGGAAACAGAAATAATTTTGTGAAATAAGCTTTCAAATAATTTAAATATTTTCTTTATATAATTTTCAAGCGGTATTTAAGATGTAGGCAATGTCAAAACCTTCTCTCCTGAAACTCAGGGGTAAGTTGACACTTTCCAGCTCAGATACTAAAGCTTTAGGTACCCAGTCTAAGTCAGGAGGTAGTCTCCCTCTTTGTTATATGCCTGGTCTAAATACAGACTCTTTTTAGAGGGCGATGGGCTACTTCAGAGGGTAATTTAGAGCAGAAATACAATGTTTAGAACTCTGAGGTTGCATATGGGAGCCTGACTTATTTCCTTAGCAAGGAAGCCATTTGGCATGTGCAAAAGCAGAGTCCTGTTGCAGCCATCAGTACAGGTGTTACTGCTTGACTAGGACTCAGAGATGAAACTGGGGGAGCTTAAACGTGTCAATATAGTTGTGCTAAATCCTAAAAAGAGCCTGTATCTCTCTAGTGTGCACATGTGGAGCCCAGGAGATCTAAATTCCACTGAAAAACGCTGAGTGCCTAAAAGTAACGGTAGAAGGTCATACACATTTTTTTTGTCAATAATTTTCCAGAATCAGAAGGTAAATGATTTCTACCTTGACTGTTTTTTCTACTACCTAATCCTTCATGCATTCCTGTATAAATTTTAAAAGGAGAGGTGAAACCTATTCACTTCCACTGTTTCTGTCTAAAACTACACGGCTACATCAAACGTCTGTGTAGTGTATTCTAGGTCCCATTTGTAGAATGTGTAGACTATTTTGAGGGGATGAGGTGAGTTCTTACGATTTCACTGAGGAAGAGAGATATGCTGCTGTGGTTGCGGAACATTTGGATTTGAACTACATAGGCTTCTCTTTCCTAATGGTAGGAGATTAAGATTAAATTTGGTGTGTTTTCTCTACTTTGATGCTACTATCTAATTTTAACCTCCTAGACATAAATCTCTATACAAGCTATACATTATAGGTTAGTCATTACACTTATATCTTCTTTATGTCTACCCTTATATCTACTTAATGTCCACCTTTATAACTACTTCATTCTTATACCTTTATATTTTATATCTTATTTAAAAGTGAATAAACTTTTCATAAAAAGTACTGAATAATTTTAACCTGATAATACTATAATTTTATTTTAAGTACTAAAAAGCATTATTTAAACAAGTTGCTGTCATTTAGCTAGGATTTGCATTTTCAGTTTTGAGGAAGAGCATGAAGGTTTCTGGGAAAGTGAACGGGTTGTACTGAGTCATATACAAACATCCTCTGATTACACCTGATTTGACGTAAGCAAATTTCAAGGCATGTGAGAAAATAGAAAAGTGGATGAATGCCAGAACAAACTTATAGTATTGACAGAGCATGGAAAGTTTATGCAAGACTAGGAATAAAAATGAGCTAAAATGTTCATAATTAGGAGGCCAGACCAGTGCTAATTCCCACACATGCAGTTCCATCATTGTGGCATGAAGTGGAAATGTGTGGTGATTGATTTATTTGCTTCTTTCAAAACCAGCTTGTAATAGAGTGAATGAACCATGGAAAAAAAAGAAACACTTTTTTTTTTGTTGTTTTTCTGACAATTAAGAACCATAAAGAGTGTTTGGCTTCCACAGAGGAATCCAGAAATATGAATCTGATGTCTATGCACAATTCAGAGATTTGTTCAGAAATGCCCGACAAGTTCCTTTGCAACAGCAGGCTGCAGACTGGCTCAGGTGTCATCAGTCCATCACATGGTAACACTGTAAATTGGAGGTATATATGTGTATGTGTATATATATATATATGTTAAATCACACTAAGATTTTATTGTCTCTCTTTTCACATGCTGCTGAATAACGTGATAATGAACAAGTCTGACACAAGACATGACTGGTGGGATATGGTGCCTCTGAATGGGATCTAGGACAGCACAAAGTCTCCAGGAGTCACAGATCCCACATTCAGCTACTTCAGGATGGCCAGCAGGCGATCTGCTTCCCCTGCAAAACCTCCCTTGGGCTTGTGTCTAAGCTCTGTCCTGTACAAAGCCCTGGATCTGTGCTTGCATGAGGGACTCATCCTCTTTCTTACAAATATAAAGCTTGGTAAAGTTATGGGGCCCAGGGAATGCTGTGGAAAATTTAAGTGGCCAGTCAGAAATCTAAGCGTACCTCCTAACTTTATCTGAATATTGAAAATCTTAAGAAATGGACAAAGATGTATTTATTCAGGCATAAATGATGTTAGCCAAGCTGAAACATCCAAATGCTAACTTTATAATAAATAAAATAACAGAAAACGTGACTATTACACTTGAGGGTTCTGAGCGGTGTTATTGTAAGTCCGGTGCAGATCTTTCTGAATGAGCCGAGAAGGATTGTCTGCAATGTCTTATGGAATTAGATGTCTTCCAATGCATTGAACAAAATACATTTGCACATGGTATGTTGCATTATGCTTGGTAGAAAATCTTTGGTGAATTCGTAACAGCTAAGAAACTCATTTGAGATATTATTTTCATATATCATTAAGGCACCTTATTTCAAGGGTACAGTGTGAAAAGTCATACTGGTTATTAGGGAATTGAGTGCAATGAACTTCACTTTAAAAATGTTCTGGAAGTTCCAAAGGACCTACATTGTGAGAGTATTGTAGCACAATTCAGGATGATTTATTAGGATCACAAGTTCTAAGGCTCATGGGCAGAAAGATAAAAACCTCAGCACTGACACTTTGAAAGCTTTCTGAGACAGAGACTATTAACCCTGTAGAAGTTATATATATATATATATATATATATAAAATATAGTTCAGAAAATCAGAACAGAAAAAGGCTTTGTCAAGAATGCGTCACAGTCATCTTCAGAAGAGAGAAAATGTGAAGTTTGAAAATGAGTGTGCTGGCACCTCCTAAGTAAAAAATGTTTCCTCTACCTTTAGGTTATATCTTGTAACCCTGCTAAGGGCCACTGTTGTAGGAGGAAGTGGAGACAACTAAACACAACCAAGAATGACACTGGCTCTCTTTTCCTCGAGGGCAGGGAAAGTGCTATTGCCCAGGTAATACAACTACCCTTCCAGTTGCTGGAATAAAAGAACCTGGGAAGTGCTAGCATCTAGTGCAGAAAATGCAGAGTCAGCTCCAGAAGGAATTTGCCAGAGAATAAAAAGTGGCAATGTAAGAAAGAAAGCTTTAGTGTTTCAGTGGTAATAAGATAATAACAAGAAAAAAAATCTCTTAAAGCAAGACTCATCATGTATTTATTCCAAAATATTTCAATTTCTGCATTCATTTTCACAGCTTTTCTTCCTTTTTGTTACCTTTAATATCCATTTTGCTAAAAAATGATTCCCTAATGCAGTAGCTATCTCTTTCACACCTAAGATAGTCTGGAATTAGGCACAATTTGACAAATTGTTATTCCCCAAGTTAATGGGAAGAAAGTATGACGAATCCCTCCATAGCAGTGGGCTCATAATGTTACAATTCATGCTCTTCAGACTATTAGAAATGTGAAAAAAATAGAGTGCTACTTATATGTGTTTTTGAATGATAGTTTTGTTATCTCAGGGCAACAGTCTGTGCTTCTAAGTATATTTATAACTGGTTTGATTTTCACATATGCTGAATATACATGACTTGCACTGAAATCAGAGATAAGTGCAAAACTTCTGCTGATAGACACCAACGGAAGGGTGCTCAGCTTCAATTAAAAATAGGACATTTCTTTTTAGGCTTAAGTATTGATGTGGACCCTTAACTTCAGATATCCAGGTTTCAAAATGTTGACTTTAATGTAGATTTATAAAGCAGATCAGCCAGTAAAGAATTTATCTCTACACTCCTGCTTCTTGTTGCTGTTGCTTAAGGGAAGCAGTGCCAGCTGTCTTTCTCAGCAGATAAGATTATGATGAGCTGCGGTAGTAGTAAATGCTTTCTTCGTATTTTATAGCATACAATAATGTGTCTCTAGCAATGTTTTACTGTTTTGTTCTCGGGAATATGCTTACACAATTTGTCCGAGAGTTTTATTAGTTTTGCTACAGGTCAAGGATCGTCATTAAAACTGGTAGAAGGCAATGGACCAAATTCTTCTGTTAATTGCACATATGCAAGCTTATTAGGTACAGTGATGTTGTAAGGATGCAATTAAAAGGAAAATATACTCCTTTAGCTGTAGAACACGTGTTTTATAGGGACATTAAGAGAAAAAGATGTTAGTCTTATGGTGATCTGTGGCAGGCAATTCTGAAAAAGCTCAGAGCTCAGTGTTTCTGCTGACATATGCTATATACTGCATTACTACATACAGTGTATATTATACTTTTTCACATAGTGCATGGAAAGATATAGATCATGGAGCTCTGCAAATAAAGGTAAAGCTTGAAGCAAATGTTTTTAACATAAAAAGAAGTGACTTGTTAATTAAATAATTTCAGTTTTGAACATCTATTTTGAAAAAAAAAATAAAGAAACTGAGTTCCAGTTTCTTGAAACACTTGGGATGTTTCTAGTTTGACATTTAAGCAGACATTCAGGAAAGTCAGTCATTATCAATATCTAAAACCCTAATCCTCCTTTCCTAGGTTTTTCACCAATAACATTTCAGCAGTTGAAATTGCATGCAGTTGCACCTGAATTTGGGAGTTGACTGAGTAAAAGGAAAATATAATACATTGTTAGCCATTGAGATAACCAAGTAGAAAATATTTTGTGTCAATATTTGTCTGTTTTAGAGACGGAGGGAGCAGAGGCTCTACTTGCAGGCACAGCAAAGCCAGACTGCATGCCACCATAAGAAATACAGGACATAGGTTAGGTGCTAGGTGATCAAATCTCCATATCTGATTTAACCAAATAACAGAGTTAAATGTATAGCAGTGTGGTGGACTTCAGTGGGTTCAGATTCGGGTGTATTAACCTCAGCTTTTGGGAGAAAACAAAAACAACAAAAAAAAAGCAGTAAATTTGTACTACAATTTGTAGTGAACTAAATAAATTAGAGTATTAACATAAATTAGAATAAAATATTCACATAAAATAAAATATTAACACTATGACAATATCTTCTGTTACAGTTTTCTTGTCCTGCCAGCAGTGCCATCTGTCTCTTGCATGGTCTCTGCGGTTCAACCTCATGGTAGAGAATAAATCAAAGCCGTGGAGTATATGTGTATTTCAGATATGGCTGGTTTAATTGCATAACAGCATCAGTCACTCAGGTAATAAGAAGCGGAGCAATTCCATCTATTGGAAATCTCACATCAGTGTCGCAGCAGAAGGCAGGTTGCCAAAAACGCTGTCTTGAGTCACACATGTAAGATGGGAGTGTGAATTTTCCTGAACCTGATCCAGGTGCCACAATAGAAGCAGAGTCCTGAATAACCATAAAGCTACTAAATTATAATATATCTTAATTATGAAGTTTTGCCTGGAAGTTAGAAAAGAATCTGGGCTCAGGGCTTCCGGTTTGGTACATGCCAAAATCCTCAACTCTTCTGTATAGTAGCTGGAGCAGCAAGATTCTCCAGAATGTAATTCAGGCAACTATCTAGAATTGTGCCTCAGATTGGCTCTAGAGAAACTCATATCTTTCCACTGACTGTTAGGAAAAATGGTCTCTTAACTCAAATATGTTTTCATTTGACTTTCCATCTATCAGGTAGGTGTTTAGGTTGAGTTAGTAACCTTGACTCTCTGTTTAATCTATGCAGTTAAATTCCTCCAGATTTTGTTCAGAGATGGGAGGAACCATTATCTGGGAGTATGTACCTGCTTCACCTAATTACAGAGGGAACTTGAGACACAGATTTGATGCTCAGCTTTTAGCTGATAAGCTTAATCCCAATAAAAGTGCTTAAAGCAAATGCAAGTAAAAGGCCAACAAATTAGAGCATCTGGCATGGTGTTCAGGAGCAATGTTAAAACTCCTTGTGTGCTCCAAGATTTTTAACTAGTGTATGCAAGATGTTACTGATGGGAGTAAAGAAATAATGTCAGGATCAGCAAACTGATGATGTTTATTTACTCAGGTGAATGTGGGAGAACACACTGTCCAAATTATGTTGGTCCGCACCTGGGATGAATAAGGAAGTAATGTGCACAGTTGTCCTATTTAGATTTTACAGTCACAGAATAATTTAGATTGAATGGGACCTCTAGGGGTCAGAGAAGGTCTAAACAGATCAGGTTGCTCAGGGCTACGTCCAGTTGAGCCTCAGGGATCTGCAGCAGTAGAAATTTCATAACATTTCTACACAACTTCTCCAGGGTTTCATCATGGTAAGAACTGTTTTCCTAATTCAAATTTCCCATGTTCCAACTTGTGTCCTATCTGTCCTCTCACTGCACCATGCACTTCTGAGAAAAGCCTGGCTCCAGCTTCCCTTTCTACCCTCTGCTGAGGTAGTTTCAGACAAAAATAAGGTTTTTTCTTTGTTTTCTTTTTGGGAAGAGCTGAACATACCTTATCCTTATATGTCATATGTTCCAGCCCTCTGACCATCCTGCTGGCACTCTGCTGGATGTGCTCCAGCATGTCCATATCTGTGTTGTACTGAGGAACCCCAAACTGGACATGATACTCCAGATGTGTTTGCACAAGTGCTGAATAGAGGGGATCACTT
>JAUBNY010000721.1:3554976-3571151 GCA_032275445.1 Crypturellus soui
CTACTGAGAGTATCCTTTGTGAAGATCATTAATGAAGACATGAAACACCACCAGAGGCCACAAGCTACTGGCTACCAGCTGGACTTTGCACCACTGATCACAACTCTTTGTGCCCAGCTTTTCCACCCACTTTGTCACTTATCCAGACCATATCTCATCAATCTTATGATAAGGAGACTATAGAGATAGTGCCAAAGGCCTTGATAAAGTCAAAGTCTGCCACCAAACCACTGCCTTCCCCTTGTTCACACCACCAGTCACCTCATCCTGCAAAGCAATCAGGTTAGTCAGGCTCAATTTGCCTTTGGTATATTCAAGTTTTCTGTCACAGGCACGTTGTCCTTCGTATTCATGGAAATGACTTATAAGAAGACATTTTATTACCTTCCCAAGGATTAAGATCAGGCCTCTTGATCCTCCATCTTGCCCTTCCTGAAGGTGGGAGAGGCACTTGCCTTTTTGACAGTTAGTAGCAACTGGATTGCTTGATTATCATGATCTTTCAGACACATTAGAGAGCTGTCCCATGATGACTCCTGCCAGGACCCTATCTGATTCCATTTACCTGTGTATTCCCAAGTTGGTTAAGTGTTTCCTAACTCTTTCATCCTCTACTGCTTTACTCCCACAAACATGTTTCAGAGGCTTGGGGAGCTGGGAGGCCCAAGGAGAAGATTTACCAGAAAAAAATGAAGCAAAAACAGCATTGAGGACCTCATCCTTTTCTCTGTTTTTTGTCACTAGATCCTTGCTTCATTAAGCAATGGGCCCAGTCTCTCCCTAGCCTTTCCTTTAACAGGAAAGAGACCTTTCCTATTGCTTCTATTGTTGTAGGTCTGCTATTAAGATTTTCTAAATAATGACCAGACACTGACTTGGTTGTTCCACTACCTCATGTAAAACAGTGGAATTTATTTCACAGAAGAGAAATCCTGAGACAAAGCATAACCATATAGCTGATTTGCTATATCTCGGTGGTAATAAATATCATTTAATGTTGTGTGGGGTTCTCTCAGCATAGACAGCTCTTCAGGTAGTGAACAATTATCACAACTGAATCTCCATTGTTTGCTTTCCTTAAATTCTCTCTTTATCATAAACTGGAAGTAATGACCACCGGTACAATGACCTATCTGGTATAATTCAAAACAAAACAGAGGGTGACGGTTCATTCCAGCTGTGGTAGTATTCTATAAAGGTGATCTCTTTTTTTTTTTGTTAGGAAAGAGCTATGCTGAAAACATTCATTACTTCACATAATCATATACTAGTAACAAGATGAAACATTCACAAACACAAGTTTTACCTTCTGTGTTGGCTGCAAGTATTCTTTTGACTAACTTGGCTTTTAACTTGGCTTGACCTTTGGGTCAAGGTTTATTGAGTAATAAATTCCAAGCATTATATTTACACAGATAGATACATAGACAACGAGCATTGTGCTTTGAAATATCTGTGGTTCCATCTACATCAGCTTGGAGAGTGATTCAGGCTTCAGGCCATGTGAAGCACAGTGACTCATGTCTCTATACCTCAATGTTGGCCCTACCCAGGGTAAGCCCGAGCTTAGTCCTGGCTCTGTGTGCCTGGCTCTGTGTGGTATTACAACACCATATATAATTTTTCATTTCAATATGTCCGAAACTGTGTGAGTGGCTGGGTTGCAGCCCATTAGGACAGTGCTTTTGATAACGTGAAGGGGAAGATGAGTGTTTTATGGGCGTGTGGGAACCCAAAGGTGAAAACAGCTCTACAGGCTGCTACGTGGATGACGTGGTTTAAATTAGTGTGGAAATGTAGTTCATTAATGTTAAAGTCATTTTTTTCTTTTTTAAAATCAGACTTTGCTTTGATTTGAAATAATTCCAGGATCTTTCAATTTTTTATCCTGTCAAATCTGACTGCTGCTCTACTTTCAATTGAGTTGTGGATTTTATAGAATCCTTTTGCAACTCTTAATAGTGATGGTGGTTTTGAAATGCCGTCAGCTGCTTAATGTTTAACATGCTTTCTAATGTCCTTAACCTTAGAGATTATCAGGTTAATTTCTCCCTTAAAAGGAAATAGAAGAAAAAGTAAATTTGTCTGGATAATATTAGAAGTATATGCTATACACAGAGGCTTGCATTAGGATTTTCTCTATCATTACCTAGCAAATTCAAAAGATGCTACTAGCTTTTACATTATCTCTTAGTTGTATCATTATTAGAGTAAAAATCTCTGTAAAATAGTCTTTCTTACAAAAGGTGAAGCAATATTATATAAAGGTGAGGTACCCACTGCGCATCTTAGACACATAGATGGTAAAGTTTTCTATCAATATAATACTTTAGGAGCCATGGTTGTACTAAAATGTATAGATAATAACAATATGTAAACCTAGTCCTGCATAGCTGTAGAAAAAATATGTCAAGACTGCAAATCTTCGTGAAAAGCAATAGATGCTTTCCATTCAAGATCTGTATAAGGATGTTTAAGTATACCTATATGAAACCCTGTGGAGTTAGTGTCCATAAAGGTTGGCCTACAGTTTTTTTTTTTTAACTTCCTCTGCAAATACTTTATTGTAATATGCCTCAAAATAAATCATTTCCACAATAGCAGAAAAAATCATTAGTGCCTTTCTGTTAGGGAGGCAGAACAGTATAGCAAACATCCACTCTTTTTCCGTGGGAATCTCCCACCAGGACTTTGCCAAGCAATGGGAACAGATAAGTTAGGTTCTGTTTTCTTTTTAATTTCCTCACAGAAAACTAAATCCATCTGAGCATGTTGTTGACAAAGAGAGATTTCCAGAAGATGCTTGACTTTGATCTTGTGTTGCACCATGCCATGGAAGATATCAAATGTTCTCAGAGCTGCTAAAGCAAAATTTGCCCTCTGAATGCTCTTATCCATCAGAGCTACGTCCCATATCTGTAACAGCTGTCACAGTTTTCTCACGGAGTTATCTACATCTGAAGGAGAGCAGGTGTTATTTCTAGCACTCCTTCTCAGCCTGGCATCAGCAGTC
Organism: Crypturellus soui; assembly: GCA_032275445.1. Lineage (NCBI taxonomy): Eukaryota > Metazoa > Chordata > Aves > Tinamiformes > Tinamidae > Crypturellus > Crypturellus soui. The sequence goes on from JAUBNY010000721.1 coordinate 3,557,990, forward strand.
TCTCACTGTCACCGCAGAACTGTGGCAGTGCTCCAAGCTGTGTTTCCCACAAACACGGGATGTCTGGGTATGCAGGAATTAATGGGAGAGTTGACACGCAATTTGCTAATAGCCAAACTAGCTGCATTGTTTTACCTTCAGCCTTATCAGAGGAGTTCAAATGACGAGCATCCCAAGGACAGTTTTCACTTGCTTTGGGCATACACTGCAGTTTCGTGAAAATTGTGCTCATAGTTGAGTGAAAAAATGCTTCCCTTTCAATGCCTCATTCAAAATATGAGAAACAGATGGCTCTCTCCATGCCTCATGACTTTTACCACTTGATGTGAAGTATCTTCAGTGTTTGAATTTGACATATACAAGGACACTGCTCTCTGCTTTAACACAACTGGCATATCTTGAAGATACTTAGAGATGCTACAAACTTCAGTGCAGTTCCTTAAGTGGAGCTAACCCAATTGTGCAATAAGTAAAATGGAAAAAAAAAATCAGTCAATATTATGAAAAATTCTGTGCCTGGCTGCTCATTTATGAACTGTTTGTGATGATAAAAAACAACTTCTCTCTCTCATTTCTGTTTACACAATTAAATGTAACAGAGGATCCTTTCAGATTCATTACACCATTTTCCTAGCCATAGTAAAATCACATAGGAAAACCTGCTGCTTCTCCAAATACTTCTCAGTTCACTGAATTATCTAAAGTTACAATTTGCCTATTTCTAATGAATCATGTAAGAACATAAGTTGGTCTTAAATAAAATTTTAGAGAATTTGGAACAATCAACAGTGGATTCATAAGTCTTACCAACCCCACATGTTTTTTCACTTTTAAATTTACCATTTCTTTTACTTCTTGCCTATGCTCAGATCTATGTCATGCTAACTCTATTTAGAGCTTCTTAAAGGATGTGGAATATTAAGTAAAACTTTGCAGCATAAATAGTGCTTACTATACTTAATAGTTTTCAGCAAAGTTTGCTTTTCTAAAGGTTATGATATTGCTTTGTGATATATAGGATTTAAAAAAGAAAGATGCAGAGCAAAAATCCTCAGTTTCAAGGTAGTGTAATATAATAAGACTTTTCCTACTATATGGAAGGAAGCTTGTGCTGCTAGCTCTTCATACTGAAGTCTATTAGAGTTTTAATATTTCTTAGATAAGCTTCAAGATACTAATTCAGAAACTGAATTAATATGGAAATGAGCTTCTTGATTAAGACACATTATTTAGCTATCCCCAACAGACACTAAATAGACGTGAGAAATCTTATGCTAAATATCCTGAAGAAATGTAGAATCATTATGCCTCATCACTGTGGTTTTGAGATATCGAAATACTAGTCAATATATTTGACATGGTTATTATTTTTTCTTTTCCTTCCTTTTGAGACTCTTCTTTCTTCATTGCCTTCATGGAGACAACTATTTTAGGCAACTGTTATATAAAAGAAACCTGGCAGGGATATTACTACCTCATTTTCCTGGAGCTATATTTTAGAAGGAAATAAAAGCACATTTACACCCAAATAAATAAATATGAAGTCTAAATATAGGTTGGAATTTGTATCTGAGAAACTGATTTCTACATAGCAGCAATTTCAGGTATATTCCTTTCTTTATTGATTTATATCTAGGTTGCGTAAGTTGTTTCCCAGCCCACTTCCTTCCCAGCCCCAGATGGTTGCTGGAAATCCCTTTCTTTACTGTCTTGCTCCTTGTGCTATACATGAAGTTGAGGTTGAGGACTGCAATGCCTTCGTGTGCCCACCTAAGCAAATAATTGGTATCTGAAGCCTCTTGTAATTGAGCATTATTCTGACAATTATGCTGATAGTAAAGATTATCAGTGATGATATGGGTAATGCAATAAAGCATGATGAAAGGTAATGAAATCCTGCACTTTATCTTACTAGAGTTACATTCATGTTATGTAATGTCTTCAGTAGGACTGGAAGCATAAGCTGTTCAACTTACTACCTGTGTGTGTGATATCACACGTACATGAGGTACATTTCTACAAGAAAAAATTACTGCCCCTGTCCAGAAACATCTCACTGATTTGAAAAGTGGGGAAACTCATTTTGAGATTAAGATTTCAAAGCATATTTTGAAAAATGTGGTGGTTAAATATTAATGAGTGAATGAGGAGAAGGTAGTGAGGCAGCTACCTGGGCAGCCTTTTTTAACAGCAAGGGAGGCACGCAGTAGTGTCATCAGTCTGTTATCTACCTTCTGGGAGGAGGTGGAAAAGTGAAATTTATCTTTCCCCTTTGATATATAATGAAGACACAGACCAATATGAGAATTAACACTTTTCAGAATCATTGCATCTTCTTACATCTTTCAGAAAACACATTATTCTCAATCCTTCAATATATTTTTCTCCTTTCCTGTATCTGTTTCTTTTGAATCAGTGCTGAATGAAAATGTTTGTCCATTTTTATTTGTATTACTTGAAAAAGATGAAAATTTGGAAAAAAAAGTGCTTCTTTCAAAATTGAATTGTTTTAATTTCACCTCTCTTATTTAAGAATATAAAATGTAAAATTTGAGGAAAAATGAGGGCTAGCAGCCCAGAAAAAAATTGATGCAAATCAAGTCATGTCTGATTATTTTCTTATTAATGTCCTAGAGCAGGTTATTACTATACAGTAATTACTATAGTAACTATACAGTTATTACTACAGGAAATAGTTGTGGAGGTTCATTACATATCACAGCAAGATAAAGAGCTAAGTCATGGGGATAAGAAAGGGGTGGCTTCCACCTTCATTTGTGTAACTGCAAGGGATGAATTTACTATGGAGGTTTTTAACTCCCACACTTTTTGCCCTCTAGTCACATTTTTTTTTCTGTTCTGATGATGGAGAACAGCTATATAATGCAACCTTAGCTGAACAATTTGTCTGTATCAGTCCTTACCACATGCCCATGGAGGATATCAGGATGTGAAGTAATAACTGGAGACCCAAATTCTTGTTATTTGATGATTCGTTTGATTCTTAAGCTACTGAAAAATGTTCCAATAACAAACAAAAAGAATCACCAGATAACAAGAGCAACAAATGAAACATAGGGTGTTTTTTTGGGTTCTTTTTTTTTTCTTTCCCCTCTCCCGCTAAAGACAAAATCTCTTTTTCTCTGGAAATCTTCCTTGCACCTTTTTCTCTTCTTGCCTTTGTTGAGAGTTCAGCTGTTACTTTAAGAAAAGTGATTAATTCAGTACTGGAAGTCTGAGTATAGGTTATGTGTCTGAAGTAGGCAGATTTTTACCTAGCCCATGTGAATTATCAGTGACATCTTATATATTAATATATTTTATGTGTGTGTGCTGATATGTACACACATATGGCAATATCTAATTAACATGTAAAAAAAAACCCTCTTTAGAAATGATGTTAAGCTGCATAAAGGTGCGATATATAAAGCAGGAGCCAAGTTAGGAAGGAGTTTTGCCATTTAAGTTGCCAAGTTAAATAAGGTACAACTGAGGCTAACCTGTCCCTCCAGGCGTTCATAAGCCCACACCTGGGGCCTCTTGAAGCCTGACTTAGCACCAGTTGTATCTTATTTAACTTGGCCATTTAGAGGAATAACCCTTTAGCAACTTGGCTCTTAGCGAGTGTATCACACCTTTACATGAATGACCTTCCCGCTCTCAATTTTCCCTCATTTAGTGCACACTGAATGTTTTTGATCAGATCTGATTCACATTATTTTGGCCAATTAGTACGAAATACAAAAACAAAATCTCTGAAGGACAAGTCTGTGAACGTAAAATCTAATTGGGTTGAAATGGACCTGTTCACATTCCTTTTGCCTTAGCTCGGTGTGTGACACTAAGTGCCAGCAGCCTGTTTTCAGCAGATGGTTGTGCCATCCTACAAAAGCTCTCCTCAACACCACATAGTTGAACCTTCTGTGCTCTTGTGCCAGGCTCATGCATCATGTTATAGGACATTTTCCTGGGCTTTTGGAGCTTTTTTGGGTGCAATTAGAATGGGGATGGAGAAGGCTGTCTGTACCTAACTGAAGATTTCTGCTGTCCTGTCACAGCTTGTAGGGGGCACAGCTGGATGGTGCTACGAATGGGGTGAAAGGGCTCAGGTCTTTGCTTCTGGTAAATATATTCTTGAAAGAGACTAAACCCTTCCATCTTCTCATGGAAAGGTATCAGTGGTAGCTACCACAGTGGGAGAAAGAAAAAATCGTTTGGAAAAAAAAAAAAGGAATTTGATCTAATGTCAAAATGCTGTTGCTGTAGAGTGCATGGGAAACTGAGCTTCTTCAGGACACAGATCATGGAGATTTAAAGGCACTCCCAGAGAGATTCCTGCTGCCTGAGTCAGCAAAGTCTCGGAATCACCAGCAATAGACAAACCAGAAACATTATCGTGCTGCAACCTTTGTAGATTATTACCTACGCTAATTAAATGCTCAGAAGTCTTAGTAACGAGAGCACTATAAAGGCTTAGGCAGATTAGATAGGTAGATAGAACTCAAAATGACTTCCCTGAGGTGCATAAGCCATCACATACGTAGAGTCATGCCATCTAGTAACCTAGCATGAAATTTGGGTCTATATTATACCTCTGTTTGACATTGCATTCAAGGACGTTTAGGAATGGAGTCCAAAAAGAGCCCCCAAGAGCAGTGGGAGATAAAGGTGGACTGATTGTTGGGAAGGTGACTGTCACACATCTTACTGATAGTGGCTAATAAACACTTGCTGTGCACAGCTTCCTTTCCACTGCTCCACATCTACCCCTGCAATCACATTGATTTGCATGTGAATGGCTGGGAAAAGAAATATACAATAAGATTAGCTAGAAAGAAACTGCAGTATCGTATAAAATGAGGTAGCCCTTTTTATTTGTGTCTTCTGTAAGCCTGATTTAGGCCTTATTGGCCTGTAACTTTCCCATCTTGCAAATTGCCACGGACTTGTGGTCTCAGGAGTTGTCAGTATTAAGTACATATTCTGTAATTTGCAGCAAAATTTTATTACTCTTTTCATCTAATAAGTTTATAATTACTAAATGCGTTTCAAAATCTATTTAAATTGCTGAGTAATATAATAGAAAAAAGCAATTAATAATATTCTTGCATTAATGCATCTCTAATTTTATCCTCTTTTGATTTATTCCCTGAAATCAAATAATTCTTTTATTATTTGAAAAATTATAGGAATTCAGGACTGGAAGAGCCCATGTGGGTCATTAGAACCTTTGTCTTATATTATAAAATAGATGTTTTGTGACACTACTACAGAACATAAGCCCCACATGCCAGCACACATTATTATACATGTGATTCATCATAGGGAGTGAGCAGAAGAGATCAGAATAGTACCAGTAACATAAGTCCCTATTATAGAGGAAATTTATTTAATCAAACTGCCAAAGAAACCTGGCAGCTGGCCTCCATGCTGCGTACAGGGTAGGACAAAAAGTCTGCAGCTCCTTTCAGTCTTACATGGAGGTGGGAAAGTAATACCCAGCAGTCACAAAATCTAGTGGCAAATATAAGCGTAACTATTCAGTAGAGGAAATACGCAAAATCCAATTGACTGAAATAGCAGGGGATATACAGTAAACACAGTGTCTGGGAAAAATACAAAGAAATTTGTATCCATGTGCTCTTTCTTTCAGAGACTGGCCAAGAAATGCATATGACTTTAAATGCAGAATACTGTTTTCTGCCTTTGAAATGCTGTAACATTTGGAGATGGCTTTGACAACTCTTTGAGAAGCAAGGAGAGACAGATGGGAACACTGGCTAGACGCTGCAATAAAATTGGACACTTCAGGGGAGGGGGCAAGGGAGGAACAACACGTTGGCAGGATCTCTTCTCACAGTAGTTCTGACTATGGCTAACAGATCAAGAATTTGAGCACATCACAGAGGGCTGGTCCCATCTGTGATGGAAGTGGGAGAGGCCTGGGCACCCGTGACCACACGGTCGTTGCAGCTCCCATAGTCAGTGGTATTGGAGGGCTCTTTCTTCCACCCTGCAGTACCAAGCTGCTGTTTTAAGGATAGGGTATAACCCATAAACCCGGGCTTCAGCCTTAAAATAGAGGTGTTTAAGTGCACAGATACGCAATTAGGACCTCCTCACCTCATTTTGGAGAAGAAAAGTATTAACAATGTGAATACGACCTGTGATGTGCTGTGTGCAGGATCTGAGAACTGGCCCTGGCCCGGTTTCTTTAAGACTATGCACTGGCCCTATTTGCAGTGAAGCCAAATAAAGTTTTATCCAGTGCTGTCTCCCCCAGGGAGAGCAGGGAGGCGAAGCTGGACATGCCAGAGGACCTCTTGCATTTTAAGGCAGCCCAAAGGGCATTTTTTTCCCCAAACAACCACCATGCGTGTCCAGGAAGTCAGGAGTGTTCTGAATATTTGTTTCTATGTGGTGTCAGAGTTGGGCCGATGGTTTTATTAAGACAGACAAATAAAGTTCCTTTAATAGAAAAGAATAGTTTGACAATATGCCATAGGTATGCTTTGTATCTGTGTTGTCCAGAGCTAAAAATTAAACCAATTAAGATATAACTTTAAACTCCACCTTAATATCTTTTATCTCTCTGATGTCAGTTTTCAAGAACAAGCTGTACAAAGAAGCAATAATTTTTTCACACATTTCACAGTAGATAATATTTCTGGTCTTCTGTTTTTTTTTTATTTCTGTGATTTTATTTTTTTTTTTTAATTTAATTTAATTTTTATTCTGGCATACCATGCCAGAATGCAAGGAACCTGTCTCCTCTTAGGAGGTGATCACAGAAAATATAATTTCGGAGTGTAGCTCTCCCGCTCATGTGATGTGTCAGGTTAAATGTGAGTTTGTCACATTTCTTTGTAAATATTTCAAACATTTCAACTTCTACTATTTCAGAAGTTTAACTCAGGACATAGACTGAAAAACAAGAGGCAAGACAAACTAGCTTAATCTGGAGGAAGGAAGAATAAATGCAGCAGGATAGTAACAATTTTTCAGTTAAAATATTAAGTGCCAGATCTCAGATAACCTACAAGTTTAAATTCACAATTATTCAGGTTTTTAAGATTATTGGGTTCATTTAGTCTGATGGCATAGGATGTGATACAGAATTTATTCTTTAATTTTTGAAGCCACAATTTCTTATTGTGCTAAAAAGAAAATGAACATTTTTTTTCTACTATACTTCAAGAAGTGGAGTAACTGCTATCATCCAGGTAAATATTGTTCAAGGCAATGATTTGAATTAATATAAACTACAATAATAGATTTCAATTATTGATGACAGTGTAATCCAAAATTGGAATCCTTAAATTATAGACATCTCTGTGGAACCTTTCTCAGGAAGTAAGACCCATCAGTGTGGGTTCAGTAACACAGGCAGAAATGAGATGGAGCATCAATTTGTACAGGCTACAATTTAATGAGAGTTTTATAAAATGAGGATAGGACATTTTAGACGTTAGATGTTTAGATGTGCTTAGGTTCCTTTCTGAACTTTACCCTAGAAATATGTTGGCTGCATTTGCAACAAGGACATTGCACATGTTTTTAATGACATAGTAACAAGGGAAAACAATGCTATCCAACTGTTTTGACAAGTCAATCACTGTGAAATCCAGATCTATGATATAACTACTGTGAAACAGTGTGTAAAATAAAACTATTTAAAGTATATCTCACCTTTTTTTGTAACTCAGATTAACCACCCATATTAATGTAAGGCTGAAAAGACAGAACTTGTACTGAAGCCAGTAAATATAAACCGTGACTGATAGTACAAAGAAAAATTAACTAACTCAAATGTTTGTTTTAAATAATTGAATTAGGCAAATCTTATATTTGTCACAGGTTCAGACTGAAGGGGAAAATAAATTATTTTCTTCTAAGTCTTTGCAATGTCTGTTGCTCATTCAAAGTGCATATCTTTTAGCTGAACTCCTGTCTCTTATCTGCTGTCTCTTTCTGATAAGAAAAGTCATTTTTATCTTTGGAGTAGTAAAGATGAGACTCCCCGGTAAAAGTGTATGGCACACCCTGTTTGATTTCAGCCAAGGGTTCTTATCTCTCATTAAAGACAGAAGGGTTGTTTGAGTTCCTTTTTCTGATGGGAAATATTGGAGCTGTTTCTTAGTCAACTATTTTGGTCTTTGCATTGTAGAGGAAAATTTTCAGAAAGAAAAGTTACGTGGAAGGAGAGGGAAAATATTCCTCCTTCTGCAGCCCTTGCTGTTAACAATAAAGCATTAATAAACAAACAAACAAAAAAACCCAAACATCCCAAGAAACCATTTTTTTCCTGCAAAAAACCTGAAACTCTTGTTCCTGTTCCTTATTCCTGATCTTGTTTCTAAATCTTAAATGTCTCTCTCAGCCTTCTTTCAAAGCTCTCCTTGGTTGGAGTAGGGGTGCTCCAATTCCCATATCTGTGCTTCACTATTAAACACATTTCTGCTTCTTTCTGTTCTTGCTCCAGTCAATATTTAATGCAGCTGCTCATCTTTTACCAACTTTCTTCTTCCTTTATCTGTCTTCTTTATTCTTTTTGCTTTCCTTATGATGTCCTCTGTGCATATACCTACCGATGCACTCGTGTATACTCCTGGAGTTGATAAGACCCTTTTTGGTGGCTCTCCGCTGGAGATTTGTTTGCAGTAGGACAGAAAATCTCTCCCGTGAGCAGCCTGAACCTCTCTGGATGTGTCTATACTTATTTGTTAGTTAATGTGGCATGATGTGCAGCCTCATCTACGGAATGTCTGGCACACTACTGGTATACACAGTGGTGCCTTTCCAGAGACAGGATTGACTTTCTGGAGCGCATACGATGCTGGTGATGGGACTAGTATGTGCTCAGACAAATCTCAGCATGATGCAGAGGTATCTTTATACATTCAGAAGGAAGTCTCCCCATTAAGTACAAACTGTTAAAAAAAAATGGGCCAGAGTGATCTGTGTCCGTACTGCTGGGGGCTAGATACAACTCCAGAGATTTGTACAGTGGTAAGAAGCGAACAGTGTGGATGAACTGGAACCAGATCTCGTACGTGCTCCCTCGCCACCTCTTTGCGCAGCAGCCCTGGCTTGCACGCCTTGGATAACTCGCCCTGGCAAACTGGAGCTTGCAAGGAGCTCAGGTGCCAGGGCTGGGTTCTTCCCTGGCAGCTCCAGGGGCAGGGGATGGTGTCTCTTGTCTGTTAACTACCCTGCAAGCCTGTGTTACTGCACAGCAAATATTCTTCCAAGAGGACAAAATACTTTCCTCTGTATTCAATTTTGGGATTAAAAATCAAAATCAAACCCCACGTATTATGCTGGCTCAATTCGGTTATCTTGGTGAGGGGTCTGGAAGCAGTCCACTACAAAGTGCTCTGTACTCTCCCCGGTGTATCTAAATGCTATTCTCTGTATTGGATCCACTGTATTGGATATTTATTTCAACCTTCATCTGAAAAACATGGATGTAAGCAGTTGTATCACCCCCAGGGAAAGTCATTGATCTGCTTGAAGGACAGGACTTCTGCTTTTGCGAATGGGCCCCTCAAGGGGGCCCCTCAAGGAGAGGACACAGTGGAAGCCAGTTGAGAGCAGAACTGTAAAGGGCAGGTTGTCACACAGCCTGTGCGCTATGGATGATGAGCTACACTGAGCACAAGAGGAATAAAAAAAATTAAGTAAGTGGATAAGCTTTCTTTAGGGAATTGGGAAATGTGTTTTAAATCTCTTTAGATAGAAGAGGAAATTGAACTCTGCCACCCTGCAGCATGGGTGAATTGGCTAATGCACACCTAGAAGGAGAGGACAAGATGTGTCATGAGCAACAGCTGCCTTAAAAAAAAATCAGCAGAAATCACCTGTTCCTCTAGGACATGGCTAAGGACTGCTCAGGAAATGACCATTAGATTGAGCCCCTCTGGAGATGCAGGTGGAAGAACATCTTATTCCTCAGGCTTGACTGGGGCTTGGGGTAAACTTGTTTCTGACCTGAATAGTATTAAAAAGGAAGTGCTTTTGGAGTTTTTGTACACACGTTACTTGAAATGATTGAGGCAAAAATTTAGGTGTCTCTGTTGCTCAGGGACTTTTGTTGAATAGCTTTGCATTAAGTACAAGCTTCCTTTTTGCATTTAAATGGCAAAGTTGCCATTTAGAAGTTTATAGATCTGACTGAGCAGTCTCACAGCACTGATCATCTTCTTCTTATGCTGCCAGGATATAATTTTTTTTTGTCATGTAAACCATGCAGAGGCACCTCTATATTCGCCTACACACACAGGCTTCTGAAACACCCTGCCAGAAGGCAGCTCCTCACCTCTGGACCTGCCTCTGTAGTCCCCTGCAGTTAAACACAAGTGACTCATGCAATATAAACAGCCTTTGCAACATAGTAAAAAGTAGACATTCTCCTTCTTTGAAAGCTCCATTCCAGTGATTACTTTCACTCGCTTCACTAGTCATCAGCTTTCCAAACATAAAAAATAAAAGTGCCCGAGCTTCAGTTTAAATGTTTCCAAGTTCAAATTGTTAAAAATAAAGAGTATTATTACATCAAAGATATCTTGCACACTTGAGAGGACCATGTTCCTTTTTTGTATAAATGAAGGCTCTGTTCCACAGAGGTGGAAACTGTTTGAACTGAAGTGCATTTACTCCGTTAAAGCTTAATTTATCATTAACAGCATGAGTCAGAGCTGCCATAGGTCTACAAGGAAATAATAGTGGAAAATATAAGGTCCTTACCACGAATTCTTTGATCCCACTTAAACCAGGCAGGTTTGAGTTGTGAAGGAAAGTAAACAAACAAAATATAACCCCCTAGACCACGTGTTTGGTGCCTACAGCTACATCTTTACAAGCAGATAATCCAGGTCCAGGCACAAGTTTGAGGACTGTCTCATTGTTTGAGGCCTGTGTTGTTTGGCTGTTGGGACCCTCCCTGGCCTGGCTTTGGCTCCTGCAGTCTCTCATGCTCTGAGATGCTGCTGGGGCAGGGCTGATGCGGAGCTGGTGCCAGGAGGCAGCTAGTCTGAAGTGTGGCCATCCCGCTTATGGGTAAAGAGAGTTTTGCTACATGTAAGAGGGATAGTGCCACTTGACCAGTCTCTGGCTTTATTTGTTTATTTATTAGCATAGGCATGGCCTAAAATTGCATCTCTGCTGTCATGTTAAGCTGTGCCTGAGCCCAGTATAACCTTGGCTGCACAAGCCTATGCAGTGGCTTGCAGCCTGGTTTTAGTCTGGAGGGACTGAAGTGGGGAAACCTAAGCAGAAAGAGTGGAATGGGCTCATCCTTCTGCTCTGTCTTTCATCTAAGCAAAACTGGTGTAGTCTGATGGAAAGGGAGTGAAACGTTGCTCTCTACTTACCACTGCCGGACTGCAGCTTCGTGGCCCCATCAGACATAGCTGAGTGCTCACCACCCACACCGCGCAAATGCACCACCTACGCGGTTTGCTGCTTCGTGCCTGTGAGGACCTAGGGGAGAGGTTTGCTACATCTGGATATATGAGCTGTAATAACTATTCTGACCAGTGATGCTCCAGAGGCAATAAGTGATTTTGATCCTGTAGATGGTTCCAGCTGTTTTATGCTTTCTAACTGCAGGAGATTTTTAGTTTATGCTCCAAATGGTTTCTGTAGGAAAATTCTAAAAAAACACCCAGCAGAATGGATGAGGCAGTACAGAATATAAAAAAAGACATCCATGCAATGACTGTTTCCTGTATGGATAGCTGGGTATCTGTTCAAAAATTAATTTCCCTTGAATTTTCCTTCACTTGCATCAATCCTTTATGGGTTTCAGCATTTACTCTTTTGTGTTTCTACTTGCTGCTATTCATGGAGTCGGCTATTTTTTCTTCCCTTTCAATAGGCAGGGCCTGGATGTGACCCTGTGCCACGTGCTCTAGGTGTCCCTACCTGAGCAGGAGAGCTGGACTAGACAATCTCCAGAGGTCCCTTCCAAACTCAACTATTCTGTGATTCTGTGGTATCTGTGAGCAGCCTGTTTTCCCTTAGATTTACAGATTATTGGAAATGATTTCACAAACAAACACAAAGACTGAAAAGCTCCAGTTGCCTTGATTACGATGGTAAGAAGTGCATAAGGTAAGAATGTAGGAGCCTGTGCACGTGCTCCTTTGGCTTTCACCAGTCAGTGATTAAGAAACTTTCTGAGCCAAGAATTGAATCTCCAGTATTATAAATTACCAGTAATAAAATTGCAATCCATAAATTCATCATTTTTACCTCTTTGGTAAAATGGTTTTGGATCTGTAATAAATTGTATTAATTTTTACTGCTTTTTATGCTCATAATTTTTGTCCATTTTAAATGGAGTATTAAATATTTGAAATCTAAAATATGTGAACACCTATGTAATTTGTGTGTTTTACTCTGTTTCCTAATAAGTGTATTTTTATATGATATTGGTCTGTATCTCCTGTGGGATATCACCTATTTTGTGATTTTGGAGTATATTTTTTAAAAAATAACCCTATGAAGAAAGAATTTGTGTTTTACCTACAGCAATTTTACTACTGACATTAGAAATATGTCATCAGTACAACCTGTAATCCTGACATTTTCATTAATCCCTTGTAAATAATTCCAATTGCAGGGAATTAATTGTACCATCTAATTGTTTAAACAGGGCCTTAGTGTCTCAATATGACCCCATAGATCTTTGTTGAATTCAGATGGGGGAAATGGCTTTCAAAAACTATGATGAAATCCCCAAATGAGTAATACACAAACTCATTATGGAAGGAGACAGAAGGTCTGGGACCATATTTAAAGAACCTATCAGGTTATCTACACCTTAATGATATCTGATCAGCATATCTACTCTCCATATCTGTTGCAATTAAATTGCATCTGTAAAATATGAGGCAATGCTCAATTGGTGTGGCATGGAAGCACTAGATATATAACGAATAATATTCTCATGGTCAGGACAACTGCAATGAATAAGATAGTGTGTACTAGCTTAGAGTGCCCTAAGAAAAAAGTAACTCACCACCAAATTCTGATCACTTGGAACAGAGTTTATTACATTATAAAACAATATCTAAGATATCTTATAGAATCATAGAATGCCTAAGGTTGGAAGGGACCTCTAGAGGTCATCTAGTCCAACCCCCCTGCACACGCAGGG